>BRZM01000136.1:14070-163931 GCA_033238685.1 Lates japonicus
AAAACCTCAGCAGTGTGTGTGTGTGTGTGTGTGTGTGCAGGCGTTACTTCAGCTCAGACTGATGCAATCAGCAGATAAAGAGCTGAGGGTGTGTGTGTGTGTGTGGCCAAATACAGTATGTTGCATGGTTTCATCTGGGGAGATGAGTGTGTACCCCACCACCACACACAGTACACTATAAATCAACATTGTCCAGGAAACCATCAGTGTCAGACAGCAGATCTCTCTCTCTCTATACATCATCTCTGTCTCTCATTTCCACCTTTCTCTCTTCTCTCTCCTTTGTCCCTCTACACAGCTCTGCCTCTCCCTCCTCTACACTCCTACAAACACACGCATGCAATCAAATCCCACAAACTACATCCTCCCCTCCCTCTGGTTCCTGCTCCAGTTTGGTTTTTCTCCTCTTTCCATCCGTCCATCACAGACAGGAAGTGCGGTGCATTAGCTGAGTGAAGACGGCCTGATGGAATTAGCGTCCATTATCTGACCATTTACAGGACAGAGAGCAGGATGAAAGAGGGAAGAGGAGGAGGAGGAGGAGGAGGAGGAGAACTGAAATGATAGAGATCTCACCACATCAAGCTTTGTCTCTGCTCTCAGCTCTGGAGGACAGACCACAGTCTGTACAAAAGCATGTTTGTGTTGTCTGTGTGGGCAGTTTGGGCGCAGTGGGACAGACAGAGGCTGCGTGAAGCCGAGCAAACACCACGGCTGACTGTGATTGGAGGAGATACCTGCCACAACCCCTATCATACCTCACTTTAAGAGATAAATCTGCAGGTATTTGATTCATTTTACCGACAAAAGGTCTCATACAAAGACCACAGCTGTGTCCAAAATCATTTACTACATCTGCAGTGATTGAGTGCATAGTGAGAATTATTACTCCCTATATAGTGAGTGAGTGATTCAGACAGAGCCCAGGACTAACAACATGTTACCACTTCCTGAACTAAGCCCGTTGGCCCCAACTGAAGATGCTAATCTTTAAAAACACCTCACAAATATGGAGTTTCATTTTTAAAGCTTTACTGTAGTTTTCAAACCAAACAAACAGGAGGAAATAGTGCATTAGACTGGGACTATTTTTAGCGGCGGATTAATACACATTTCATGCTCCAGTGAGTATTCAGGATGGCAGGACAGCGTGTGTGTATGTGGAACTGAGTCAAAATAAGTTGGAGATGTCGTCCTCATCAACTAGAAGCAACAGCATGTTTACCAGAAGTCACTCTGGAGTTCATCACAGTGTCATCAGTCTGTTTTCTGTGGGTAACGCCTCAGCCAACATTCCTGCCCCTCCTTATCTCAGAAATACCTGAACATGACGACACAACGATAAGTTGTTGCCAACACAAAAGGAAAACAAAAGGTGCACACAACGGCCACTCTGAAGATCTAACGTAAAAATATGTACAGCTCTTCAAACTGTGGAGTGACACATCTGCTCCACAGTCACATGTCGTGAGCAGCCATTTTAGATCTGGATTATGTCCAGATTATATTACTATATGTGGATAATCCAGGTGGAAAAAAACGACCAAGACTGAAATCACTCAAACCACTTCAGCAGCAGCCTCCATCTGCACATACAACAACCACCTCCCAACACATAACGTGACATGAGGAAGCTCCACCCTAAAACTAAATCAGCTCCACAATCACAGGAATGGAGGGCAGATTTGATGCTGCAGCAGAGACACTGTAATTCAGAGGAGTGGACCTGCCTCTAATATTAATGCATGATGAAGATTATATGTTTGGAAGCAGCTACTGCGAGATAAGAAATTGGTTTTCAGCCTTTGCAATTTCAGCCCGACTAACATCTAACAGATACATCTAACTGATCAGGGTAAATAAACAGGAATAAAATGATACAAGCGCTTTAAAGCAACAGACAGAGAGAGTGTTTGAGGCCAGTCAGTTTGTTCCTGCAGCTCTTCATCAGTCTGTCTGAAGCACTTGAGATCAGGCCGATCAACAATCAGTCACACAGCTGAGTGATCGATACAGTCTGCAGCAGAGGAAACAGCTAAACAGTCTGAGACAGAGACAGAGTAAACTGAGCTAAACCCACCGAGCTGAGTCACTACTTCACAAAAACCTCATTAGGAAAAACATGTGCTGCTGTGCTGGTTAATTATTGCTATAATTATCGCTTGATTAACCATTTAATGTTGAACTTAAATCACGGCCAGCTGCTTAAACTAACTTTGTGTTTTTGAGCCTGCGGAGTGTTCACTGCCCAAAAAAAAAAGGCTAAATAAAAGAAGATGTAAACACAGACTAAAATCAGCAAAATTTTGAATGGGGTTTGGTTGGACACAACAGGGGGCATGACTTGCTCACAGCTGGAAAGAAAAAGACGTCAGTAGTGGGATGTAACTAAGGATATTTTACCATTTATCTGACAGCAACAGTTACTTCTTATTCTAGAAACTTAAGATTTTACATACAAGCTCAAAAATACAAATTGAGTTTAAGCAATTAGCCTGTTCTGATAATCATTTAAGTCATTTCCAACCAAAAATGTCAGAGATTTTGTGTCTCAGCCTCTCAAATGTGAGGAGCTTCTGCTTTTCCTCGTCTTAAATCACAATAAACTGAATCATTTTGAGGTTTGGACCTTTTCCTTCAAATATCTCAAACCAAGCACATTTTCCTGATGACACTTCCGTTTTAATGCAGATACTAATACGGTGAGCTAAATAAAGTATCCGATTACTTCCTCCTGGAAACAGTGCCTGTCTTATTGTCGCAATAAAGGTTTAAGTTTTGAATCAGACAGAGAGAGTAAAGTGTATCTGTAGTGTTGTGTTAATCCTCAGAAGACCATCTGTAATCTGTTGACCTCTCTGCTGGTACAGTGCACACACACACACACACACACACACACACACACACACACACACACACTTCCTTGGGAAAATACCTGCAGCTAAAACATGTTTGACCATCAAAGAGTGGAAGATTGTACAACACAACCATCCCCTCACACTGCAACACACACACAACATAACCCTGACCTCATTCCACTGTGTACGTGGAGATACAGCTACTTACGCACTCTCCTGCTCTCTATCGATGCTGTCACACACACACACACACACACACTGGGTGGCAGTAGCCTGTAGGCGTGCGAGCAGCTGTGAATAATTGTGTTTACAGATGGCATACGTACGACCTGTGGGTTGAGAGGGAGAGGGAGAGTGAGTTCTTCTACACTCTCTCACAAAAGAAGACAGAGATGGCATTTAGGCTAGGCTCTCTCTCTCTCTCTCTCTCTCTTTTTTACTATTTTTGCAGTTCCAACTGTTTCACTTCCTTGAAGCAATTGGCATAGAGGTGGTGGCAGTAACAGCCAAAGCAGAACAATGAGCAGTGACATAAGTAAAAAAGACGCTGAAGTGTTCAGATGTGTGTCTAATTAATCATTTGGCTCCAGAAAGTAGGTAACTGAAGTCATTTATTTATACCGAAGGGAAAATGAGCTTTAAAAGTAAAACAATAAAAGCCAACAGTGTATCATGAGCTAATCTCTGTGTTATGGGTGTAAGGCAGTGTGCAAAATACCCATGAGAAGCAGAGGGTCAGGTTAGTTTTAAATTTAACCGTGCGACAACCACGCAGACATGTGCCTCGAGAAAAAAAAAGAAATGTTTCTGAAACATTTAAAAACAAGTTGAGTGCCTTTTATGAAATTATCATTATGTTTGCACAAGTACTGTTTGACTGGCTGGTTAATACAGTGGCACCAACATGCAATACAGTCTCTGTTATATTGGAAAAAACAACCTCACAGTAGCAAAGTCATGAAGCGTTATAAAAGAGGATTATTTCAAATCACAACAATCACCCTGGATGAGTTGAAAACCAGTTTGACTATAATCAAAGACAGGATTAATGTGCACACTCCTCGTCATGAACCCCTTCATTTCCTCTCCTTTTCCTGTGGTTTTTCATCAGAAATGTGTCATGTCTGACCAGTTTAACTGGTCTGCAGCATGTCTGAAACACACATCAAACTACACTCAGTGGCACTTAAACAGAGCTGATTAGCACTTGTGCCAGTTTCTCATGACTGTGACAGCTAACTGCCAAGCTGTGAGCTTCTCTCCGCCATTAATTCAGACATTTATTCCAGAAAATCAGAGATGAATCAATGTGGAAAATCTCACAAGAGAATGACAACATGCCCACAGGCTGCGTTTAGAGCGAGGTGATTCATTGGTATCAACACAGTTCCTGCTACAGCTAATAAAGCTAACATCTGGCTACAACTACAGTTAACTAAGCTAACAGCTAGCTACAACTACAGCTCACAAAGCTAACAGCTAGCTACAACTACAGCTAATGACAACAGCTGATCTACTCTCAACATAAGAGTCAGTTCTTGTGTGACTACATCAAAACAGAAACCTACAAACACATGCTAACATCAAGATAACAACATGCTAACAAGATGTGCAAATTTAACTCTCAGCCAAACTGGGTCATGATACATCTGAGGTCAAGTAAAAAAGTCAGTGTGCTAACGTCATGCTAATACATGCTAACAAGATGTGTACGTTGGGCTCTGGTTAGGTTGGTGTGTGTTGTGTTTAGACATGGTGACCTCTCATCAACTAACTGGCTTACAATGCTCCCAGCTTTGTTTACGCCTGTTAGTAGGATTTCAGTTTAGTGTTTCTACGTCAGAGTAAGTCAATGTGCTAATGTCATGATAACATGATGACAATACGCTACCACAGTAAGTTAAATACGTTTTGTTTTCCCAACTTCCAGCCTGTCAAGTGTTGATTCACATCAAAACCAGTAAATTAAAAATCAGCATGCTATTAAAACAACACAGTATTTTCTACATGTCTTCAGATACATCAGTTTAAAGCAAAAAACACATTTATGAGTCTTGTACTCTGTGGATATGTAGCCTCATTAGCATTTTAGCAACATGGATTTAGGGAATGTTCACTACTCAGTTTGAGTATCTTTATATCAAATCATATCAAGTCATGTTAGCAACACGCTAAGACGTTCAAAAGTAAAGCAGAAAACAGATATGTGTGTTTAAACAGTCAGATGAATTTGTATGGTGGTGTAGCATCATTAGCATCTCTCACAGTCTTTCATTTCTGCTAAAAGGCTACAGCTAACTGGCTAAGACTGCTACCGTTCCCACAGCCTGTTAGCATTATAAATGATTTCCAAGCTGCTTTCCTTTAAGTGATAAACAGGGACAGACATATAATATATCAACGTGCTAACATGATGACAGGCTGACAAAAGGCTAACTGCTGAAGATAGAGTAAATGTATTGTGTTAGCATATTCCCCGCTAGCCTCCCTCTGTGGATCTATAAGTGGAGCTGATGGAGGGTTGGGCTCAGTATGATTTACATAATTGGGATGTTAATTCGTTAAGCCGTGGGAGTTGATTATGTTGCATATTGATTGTGTTGCGCTGCTGTGGGGTCACACACCTCTTTAACGAAGGTATACACAGCGCAGGGAATTGTGGGAATCTGATTAAAAATACGAGGTTAACATTCCTGCTGACACGCCGCATTTCGACACACGGGGCAGGGTGTGTGTCTAATGAAAACAGTGTGTGACAATGTGTGTGAAAGCCTGCGTGTTTATGTAGTTTTGAACATGTGTGCATATGTGTGTGTGTGTGTCTGCTCCCCTCAGGGACTGATGGATGGATGGAGGAGGTGAAGAAGAGTAGAGTAGAGGGAGGGGAAACTCCACCTGGTCTTACCGTTCTCCGGGTGCTCCATCTCGCCGATGCTGCCGTCGGGCGTGGTCCGTTCGTAGTGGTCCTCCGGCAGCGCCAGCGGGCCGATCCGAGGCCCCGACGACGACTTGGAGCTGGGGGTCTCCGACTCCTCCAGGCCGCTGTCATAGTAGCTGTGCTGGGACGCGTCCTGCAGGTCCTGGGCCTGGCTGGCCGTGGAGAAGGTCACTCGGCGGTGGGGGAGCTGTGGATGGCAAGACACAGAGAAAGGAGCAGGATTAGTTTTAAGGTTCATGACGGAGCTTCAAGTTAAATTTAACATATGAGATGGTTTGATCTGATGCAGGTGAGTCAGTTTACATGATTAAAGACATCAAGCAGAAGCCAGGATGTAAAAATAACTTTTAAAGAAGTCATTTAGACACTTGTGGACTTTCATTAGTCCGCTCTGTTCTCACAGCCACTGATGTGAGTTTTCACTTTGATTCTGCAGCTCAATCCACAAAGATCAGTCAACTTTCATCTCAAATCAGTCCTCATCGAATTTCATCTCATCGCTGCCTTCATGTCACGTCTCATCTCTCATTTCACATCTTCTGATTCTGTCTTTTCCTCACAGTGTTTTCATTTACAAACTCGTCGGCTGAAGACATTGATGTCCGTCCTCCCTGACCAGCGGCTTCACAGCCACTAAACTTGGCAGGAAAATTAATTGGTAATCTTAAAACAAAAACTGATGTGCTAAGAACTATTCCCCCTGCTGCTTCAGTATCAGTCAGTCAGGTCTGTTGTACTGTAGCTACACTTGAAAATGACGAGACCTGATAGAATTAAAGGTTCCTCCAGCAGCCAGTAATCCTCAGGTTTACTTAGTTTTTTCTATGAGTGGGTCCCTGTTTTGTTTATCTCCTGCACTTATTTTTCTCCTTTTATTTAGAACTTCTGGGCAAATGTTTAATCAGGAATGTAAAAATATCAAATATTAATCTATCAAATATAAAATACTTTTCAAAAATAAAACATAAAATATTTACTTTCAAGTTTAAACTGTAGAGGCAACATAAAGCTCATAAAATAAATATATTAACGATACAACATCTGAATCTGAAACAACAGATGTTTTTATCTCGTCATCCGATTTATATCGATATATACTGAGTATTCAGTTGTACTTTGATTATGGTTAACACTTCCTGTTTGTATTAAATATAAGACTAAAAATGTTTTTTTTTATTTATGCTGTTGAGGAGTTCAGTTAGGTCACACACAGCTTCAGTTAGAGAAACTTACAGAGACATTTCAAAATGCTCCTGCATCGTTTTGCATTTTGTGAATTTCAGTCAAATAAATTTTAATTTTTAAGTTCTTTAAAAAAAGTGTTAAAGTCTCGTCTCATCTCATGAGTGTATCGTCACTCCCCTAATGTTTACCCATCACAAGTCTGTCTGTGGTCACAGGTCACATGTTAAATCTCCTGACAACAACATTTTGATGGGGATATTTAAGACCTTTGTGATAACAGAATTCAATGCTTTTCAAGACTTTTCAAGGCCTGGAGAAACCCTGTTTATTGTACAGTTTGTGTTTTGGTTCCTGTTGTGAAGCACGTCAGTTTTAATAAAAGCAGCAGGCTGAACACACACTTTACCGCTCCATTTACTGTGTGTGTGTCTGGGGGTGGAAGGTTGCCGTCTGACTTGTGTGTTTGATGGTTTTGTAATTGAAATACAATTATCCTCAAGACGCCACACACACACACACACACACACACACACAGACACACACAGACACACACAGACACAGTACATACACTGAGTGCTGCCAAACACACGGTGTTCTAATTCAAAGGCACACACATGCACAGCCGAACGTTTCAATCTCATACACACACACACACCTGACCGACCGGCCCGGGCTGATAAAGAGCAGCATCCCTGGCTGAGCAGATACTCTGTCACCATGGCAACTGGGCGCCGTCAGGACCCCGAACCAGTAGAACCAGCAGACTGGTGCTCAGACTGGGTTTGAGCTCTTTTTAATGCCTTTATCTGCATCTCAGGCCAGTTCACCTCTGACTATAATGCAATATAACAGAAGTCTCATTTTCTGCTGCTGCTGTAAGGTGGTTTCTCTGCTATTTGCATTCAAGAGAGACTGAAACATTTGGTTAAATGGTTTAAAAATATCTTTAATTCTCCTGCCTGACGGTATAAACAGCCAGAATTAATGTCACAGTGATGGAAAATGTACAAAACTCAAACCTCAGCGGAGCTGTCCTTTAAACTGTGTGGACACAATGTGCTGTCGAGGCATCAAAAAGCCCAAATCCCTGGTGCTGTAGGCGACAGGCTCCACTCCAGGTAAACACATTCAAATGCTCAGTAATAACTGGACTCTCAGCAGATCTGAGCGCTCACGCTTCCTGTCTTTATTCTCAGCAGAATCCCTGGAACTAGAGGTGCTCAAAGAGGTCACTATTTGTACTATTGTATTTGCATAAAATCGGAGTTATTATGTAACAGAATCAAGTCTTTTAGTCCACTTCTCCTTTTCACTGCGTCCATTTTTGTTCACTGTCTGTCTCCTGGTTTATTCCACAGTGAGAACCTGTCAGTGTCTGCAACTGACTGAGATTTCAGATTATGAAGCATCTCACCAGCAAATAAACACAAAATCCTGGTGAATCAGTGGTGCACGCGTTTTTAAAATGAGTAATGATCTGCACCAGTGACACTGGGAGGGGCTTGGTGGATGGTCAGAAGAAATGAAGATGTGGAGATTAAAACTGACTGACTAGATTTCAGTTTGGAGGTAGATTCAGATTAAAAATTTACTCAGGTGGGTGCCCTCATAGCCGAATGGTTAGGGCGCGTACCACGTGGGCTTTAGTGGTCTGAGCAGGCGGACCCTGGTTCAACTCCCGATCCAGCTGGAACTTTACTGCGTGTCATTCCCCCTACTCTCTCCTTGTTTCCTGTCAATAAAGGCAAAAAAGCCCCGAAAAAATACTTAAGGAAAAAAAAATGTACTCAGGTGCTGTAGAAACACCTGTTTACCAGTGATTCACTGGGACTGTCAGCCTGGAAAAACACTGACGTTTGCTTTTGGAAAATGTTGGGCAGCGATGTACAGAACATGTTGAGCCGAAACATGCAAACACAACAGTTTGTTGATCTTTAAGGCGACAGAAGTGGTTTTCAGTTTGTTCCTCTCAGGATTCCAAACACAAATAATAGAAGACGTTCACAGAAAAAAAAGAAGCAAAATTGAAAGCTTGTTATTAATCCTTCCCCTGCGCCCAGCTTCCCTCTGCTGTGTTTACTGTTTGAGCATTAGGAAATAAATCACATCTATATATACATGAAGAGAGAAATGAAGCGGATCAAATCGTCTCGATCCCTCTCACGCCTGTCTGTCACCTCACCGCACACTCACACACACTCACACACACTCACTCTGCAAAATCCTTGTTTCTTGTAGCTTTATACTTCTGCTCGTGTGTGTTTGTTTGCTGCAAATAGAAGTGCCATCTCAGCAGGTTGCACCATGGGAAAGTGGAGCAGATCAGAGGGGAGGAATATAAAGACCAACCACCATCCAGAACAACCTCCACCTCAGCCTGTGCCCAGCCGCCCGCCTGCCGCCATCTTGTACCCCTGCGCAGGACGTCCTTCTTGTTCCAGATCGCTGCCGAGTAGAGGACAAAATGGCTGGCGTTCGCCTGACCGGGTGCTCCGGTGTTCCTCGCTGCCCTATTTTCTGTCTGCTCTTGACCCTGAAGCTCAGAGAGGCGGCAGGCTAAGCTGGACACAGACGAAGCCCGACTCAAGCTGGGTTTGGTCTTTGGTCGTAACTACTGAACCCATGAAGACCTCTACCTGGCAGTCAGCAGATAAAATCTTCCTTCCTCATCTAATCATCAACTCTTTACATCTAAACCACAAAGCAGACGTACAGAACTGTTACAAATGGCAGGTTTCTGATCTGACATCTTTATATTTAATGTCTGATCAACTTTAGGCAACAAGATTAAAACAGCAACAACAACATCTTCTGCATGAATTACCTGTCCTTAACTTTCCTGATCCACCTGCAGGAGGCTGCTGGTTTATGACAAGTTGCATAACATTATTACTGAAATAATCATTTCTATGATGCATCACAATGCAGACGTGGATGATTCTGCATCGATACAATGTAATCGAAGCTTCTCATACGGTGCTCATGTGGAGGAGCTGCTGTCTCATGTCTGTCATGTCTGTGATGTTCTCTACATTCAGGACGTGTCCTTTCTCAGAGCAGGAGACAGCTGCTCCACTGCAGGAGGATCAGTTTGGTTTCTGAGGACAGACCTGTGCCGTTTATTTATGTTGATTTATAATGTCATTAAGACATTTATGTTGACATATAGAAAATTGGGGATGCAACACATTGTCATGCATCATGATATTGAGTCAAATCGTGAGATCAATAAAGATGCACAGTTATTAACATGTAATGTTAATCAGCCACTGTGGTCATTCACAGGGTAAAACCAGTCTGACAGAGGTCTAACGATATAAAACAGAAAAGAGGAGTTGGTTTCAAAGGGTTAAAGATGGTGCAGTTTAGTTTTTTTTAGTGACAAAGTTGAACTAAACTGAACAGGAAATTGTAGAAATGTAAAGGGTGAAGTATCAACACTTTATCTTCACTCCATTATAATAATAATTATTATTATTTATCCTTATCAGAATATTCTGTCCTCCATTTTAAGCTGTTAACACTCCGTGTTTTGACCCTCCAAACATATATAATGACCATGGGGTGTGTGTTCACTGAATACATTGTAATGGTGATGAAGGTCAGTAATTAAGAATTCAAGGAAAAATAGCTCATCACTGCCTCATTCTTCCACTGCAAACTGTTAATGCTGCACTTTGACTGAAGTTTCTGATCACTTCTCCACTGAAGAATACTCAGTCATCTGCAGGCAACATGCACATATGCACTTTTATGTAAAACAAGGAGGCATGATGAACCATTTTTCCTTGAATCCATAATAACTAACCTTCATTACCATCGATGAGTGAAACACTGAGGCCATGAATATGCTGCTGAATCCATCGTGCAAAAGAAGGCAGAATTAAAGAAGCAAGAAGTGGAGCATGATGCAGAGGCTAAACAGAGATGGCTGCGACGTCGGAGCGGCGTGTGATCTGTCATTCTGCCAGTGAGAAAAATCAGCGAAAGAGAAACAAAAAGATGAATACTTTTACTTTTTTCTTTCTTTTTTCTACAAAGAATTCATGGACAGAGAGAAGAAGAGGAAGAAGGCTGCGTGGCACAGATTCCATACATATTCAGTTTCCAATTGTTCAATTGTATATCTTTTTGGGTTGAAGGTGGTGAAACAGGAGAGAGGAGGGAGGTGTATATGAGGAGCCGAAGGGGTGAGAAGAAGAGAGGAATACGGCAAGTAAGAAGAAGAGGACAAGAAAAGAAGTGGAAGGTGGAAGAAGGATGGAAGTGTAGGGATGAGAGGAGGGAGGGAGGAAAAAAAAAGCATCAAGGAACAAAAAGATCGAGCAGGAAGAAAAAGAGCGGTAGGAGTAAAGAATTGGAGGAAAGATAAAGGAGAGGTGGAGGAAAAACACAGAGAAGATGATGATAAAAATGAAGAGAGGAGCAGAGGGAGAGCAGGACTGAGTTTGGAACAGGGGAGAGGAATGAGAGAAGGAGGGAGGGATGGAGGATGGGGAGGAAGACAACAAAGAAAGAGAGGAAGAGGAGTTGGAAAAGCAAGAGGAGGAAGAGGAAGACTGAACATACAGGAAGGGAGGAGGAGGAGGTGAGAAGGAACACCAGCCACAGAAAAAGGAGGGAGTAGAGGGAGGACTGGGGAGATGGAGAAAGGGAGCAGCAAGGGGACACAAGAGAGAGGAGGAAAAGAGGGAGGGAGAAGAGGAAGACAGTCAAAGAAGGAGGTAGAGCAGGAGGACAGAGGGAAAGGTGAGAAGGAGGAAGCAGGAGGGGAAGATGAAGGCGAGAAGTGGCAAGACTAAAGAAATGGGAGGAAGAGAGATGAGGAGAGAGAGAGAAAGGAGGAGGAATGAGAGAGATGTGGGTGGAGGGAGGAGGAGAGATGAGGAGCAGGAGGACAGGAGCAGAGAGGAGGCCAGCTGGGTGGTGATAGAAGGCCAGCCTCCTCCTGCTGCTGCTGCTCCTCCATCCTCCTGCAGGAAATAGAGGAGAAGGAGGATGAAGGGAGGATGATGAGAGAGAGGGAGGGAGGCCTTCACTGGAGGCCCCGTGTTCAGAGATGATTAAAAACCAGTGAGAGGAGAAACACGCCTCCTTTAATGACCTCAACCAGGTTACAGAGGGAGATAACTCCGAGTGTGTGTGTGGTGAGAGAGAGAAGTGTGTGTGTGTGTGTGTGTGTGTGTGTGTGTGTGTGAGAGATCCTCATTACCTCCCTCTGTGGGAGATAAGAGTGTGTGAGGCTGCATTGTGCATGCTTAGAAAAGTCTGTCCTTATCAAGTATGCATGCACACACACTCTCAAACCAACATACACCACACAGACAACACCTCTCTCCTCCACACACACACCTGCGCGTGAGCGGCTGCCAGCGATAATTCGACACAACTGTGTTGAATCCGAGTGGAGAATGAATGAGGAGTGGAAAAATAGATGGAGGGAGGGGAGGAGAGAGAGAGAGAGAGGTGGAGAATGGATGTGGAGGCGGTGTGAGAGAGGAAGATGCACAGAGAGAGGCGGGAGGGAGGCAGAGAGAGAGAGAGAGGAGAGAGGGCCCACAAGAGAGAGAAGGAGAAGGTGGAGAATGGATGTGAAGAGGAGAGAGAGGAGAGAGGGAGGAGACCACAGAGAAGGGGAGAGGAAGGGGGAAGCCGAGAGAGAGAGGAGGAGGGAGAGAGAGGAGGAGGGAGGTGAGGAAAGAGAGGAAGGGGGGGCACAGAAGAGAGGAGGAGGAGAGGAGGGACACTGAAAACTGAAGTGAGGGAGGGAGGAGGGAGGAGGGGGAGACGGTGAGAGAGATGCAGGCAGGCATGAGGGACAAAGAAGATTGGAGGGAGAAGGCGGGAGGGAATACAGAGAGAGGTGGGGAGCAGAAAGCACTGCAGCCCAAGCAGCTCTCTCTCTCTCTCCTCTCTCTTTCTCTCCTCTCTCCCCTCTCTCTCCCTCTCTCTCTCTCTCTCTCTCTCTCTCTCTTTCTCTCCCTCTCTCTCCCCTCTCTCTCCCTCTCTCTCTCTCCCCTCTCTCTCTCTCTCCTCTCTCTCTCTCTTTCTCTCCATCCTCTCCCCTTTCTCTCTCTCTCTCTCTCTCTCTCTCTCTCTCTCTCTCTCTCTCCTCTCTCTCCCTCTCTCTCATGAGAGAGAGGTTGTGAGTACGACGCTGCAGGCAGTGCAGCTCTCTGGGAGAGACAGCCTGCTGCGCTGAGCTGAGCAGGTGTGTGTGTTGTCATATAGGAACATATATAACACACACAGGAACATCTGCAGCTGATGTTTGTCCTGAAACTAAAGACTCTCAGGTTTTGTTTCCACCACAGTTATGTCCTTTGAGCAAGGCAGCGATCCACCATGGGTGGACCTGCTGCTGACCCCAGTTCGTGAGGGACTGATTCAGGCTCTTGAACGCCTCCTGCCTGTGTCTTTTTTATCTGGTTTCTAATGCAGAAAAAGGAGGAAACAGGTGAAATAAATTTTACTAAGTCGTATAGTTAGTAAAAACTGAGCAGGGGTCAGTTCTGGTAAACACAGCTACAGTAAATAAAGTGGTAACAACCATTTTCTTTGTGTATAAACATTAAATTCCATCATACTTCTTACTGTCATGTGAAATACAAATTGTAGTTTCACTCATTAACACCCAGACAGCTGCAGCCACACTACAGGAATTTAGTTATGTCATATTTTATATTTTCTATTTTATCCAAGTTCTCTTGCAAACTACAGGTGCACTGGTGAAGAAACCAGACATCCCATTCTTAAATAAGCTCTTTTCTCCTTCCTCTACTGTTCCTCATTCTTCAGCTGCATCGTCATGAACTTATTTTGTTGGTGTTTGACTCATTCAGTCTGTAAACTGCATTATTTACCAAACTACATGTTTCTGTTCAGGCCACAGTTTTCTTATAACTTCCTACGGGGCTTTAAAATGTAGATGAACCTAATGGACTCATAGATTAAGCATTAACAAATAATTCACTGTTGTAATAAATGAGACACATTATAATAGGCATTTTATGGACACTGTTTGTTTTTCCTAACACTTCCTCCAGTAGCGATATCAGACTAATAAAATGCAAAAAGCTAGGACGATAAAGTTGATCCTGATTATTGAACACTGAGCAGCAGCTGCAGCCGAGAGAAACATCACACAAACAACAGCTCTGTGGGTTCTATGTAAGAGTTTCCACATGAATCCAAATGAAGAGGCTGCAGCAGGGAAATGAGTTCCCATCGCAGCACAAACAGACTGAAGCCATGCAAAACACACTCCCTCTGTCTGTGTGTGAGATAAACCCCAAAATAAACCTTAAAGGTTAAAATAGGCAGAACAGAAAGACAATACAGGTTCCCTGGCCGCCTTTAACATTTTTCTCTGGCTCTGTTTTTTATTCTAGTTGCTGATGAACTGAAACTACAAGATCTTAGTTCATTTAACAAAAGAAATATTGTTTATGATGTTGGAATCTTATGGTGATATTTTATATTTTCTGACTGTCAACAAAAGGTGTATCTATCTCAGCTCGAGCGGTGAATTAGAAATAAAAACGTTACTTTCTAGTTGTTTCACGGTGTAAAGCAGAAATAAGCACCCCTGTCGCCTCTGCACGCCCGGCTGGGAAGGTGCCACACTGCGTCTCAGCCCACCAGCGGCTGACGCCCAGAAACGTCCTGAACAGCAAAGAAGAAAATCTGAGAATACAGTCAGAGGCAGAGGCTCACACCACATACGTCCAATTGGGTGGTTGTATGTGATTATATCTTTGAATAGGTCTTTGGGCGAGGTCAAAACAGAGGAGGAAGTCAGGAAGGTTGTTGTGATATAAGATAAACAGAACTTCAAGTTTAAGGCCTTTTCACGTACACTGCAGCGTAAATATAGAACGCAAAGATGCTAGATACTCGACCGCGAATATACAGAAGCTGAAGCTCCACCGCAGCCGGTTGTGGACATATATCTTAGGTTTATGTTTGTGGAAGTTTGAGGCAGGAGACCAACTACCAGGATCCTTAGACCCAGATCGGTGATTACCCTTTATTTGTGGTGCAAAAGCTCGAAAAATCGACCTATTTGCTTTTTCTTGCGCATGCACTATTATTTGCATTCTGTGTATTCAGGCAAAACATAACAGCTGAAAACATGTAAGCAATGCTTTTTGGATTAATACATGAAAAATGCCCTCGGTATGAAAAGGCGTTTATCCTTTAAATGATTTCTCTTCAGAAGTGACGGCACATGAACTGTCGAAAAATAAAACTGGCAGAATTTTAATTGGATTCTTGAACTATCGGATCAAAGAATAAGGCTGCTTTCACACCTGTCCTGTCTGGTCTGAGACAAAACAGCAGGTGTGAAGGTTCCTCAGACCAGGACCAGAAGAGGTCAAAGTGGTCTCAGTCCTGATCGAACTGAACCGGGCTTTGGTTTGTTTGCAGACTTTCTGACCAAACCAAGTTGAGGCTCGTCACACATTAAACAACAGAAGAAGAAACAAAAATGAGCACATGAAGAGACAAAATACTTCACCATCGACGGTGAAATAAAAAATGAAGTACATAGAGAGAGGAAAATTATTCCAACGTTAATCGAACACGTCTATAAATAATCAGGTGCAGGAGATGACGGAGTACGTCAGGCAAACTTCTCCTGTGCACCCACGATAAACTGTCCCACTCATCTGTATTTTCATATCTGGACTTTGGTCTAAAATGGAAGCGATGTGCAGTATCCAGGCTACTAGAAACTGTCTCTGCTCCTTCCTGTTTCTCTGTCCAACAGAAACAAGCTGTATCATATACTGTCACTCAGCATCGCCTCATATCAACACACACACACACACACACACACAAAAGATGAAACAGGTCAGCTGAGTCTCTCATCTGGTTCCCAGAGTTTAGTCGTACGCCTGCATTCCTCTGCCCTGCAGGTGTGTGTATGTGTGTGTGTGTGTTCTATCACAGTAAGTCACAAATTGTTACACTGGCAGAGCACATGGAGCTATAACTCCAGAGTACACACACACAAACACACACAATGCAACACACCAAACATGTCCTCAGGTAAACTACAGTGTTGTGGAGAAGGGAACCACACACACAAACGTGTACACACACACACACACATACACACCACGTAGCTGTCAGCCCTGACAGGGTCTGTGCTGTGTGTGTTTGTGTGTCTGTGGTTGAGTGTGTGTGTTGTGTTCAAAGCTGACAGTGACAGAGACACTGACGCATGATCAATGAACTCGGAATGACCTTTGTACACACACACACACACACACACACACACACAGAGAGAAATGAACTTGAATAAATCCTCTTCTTCAGCTTGTATTTTTCAATTTGCTGCCTCGCTGCTTTTTCACGCGGCGCTCAAACTCACCGACAAAAGTGAACGCAGCGCTGACGGGTGATGGGTGGATAGTAATACCCCCCGGCCCGCTCTCCTCCTCCCCATAAACTGACCCAGAGTAGGCGAGGGGGGACTGTCATGTGCACGACTGCTGCATTTTTGTATGAATGTGCGTTTGTAAGTTGCTGATGCATCTGAACTGTCACTTCATGCCTGTACAACACAGCAGGACAGTTTATATTTACAGAGGAAATGTTCACCCACTGAACACCATCTCTGAATCAATAAGAAGCTGCAGCCACTATATTTAAAACTACAACGCAGGGTGCAAGATTCGGGAAAACTGGCTGGTTATGAATCGACTTGCTCTGACAGCGGCAAGAGTCATTCCACGGCAGTGGATGAGAATCGATCAGAAATCTGGCAGCTTTAACAAAGTCAGAAGAGTGGGAATAAACATAGTACTCTGGTGGCGTCATATTTACGGTTCTGCCCTTTCAAAGTATAGCAGTGGCTAACTGCTAGCTATGGTTCAGTCTTAGTAGTTCACATTAAGTCAGTCATGCATGGTACTGTTTATTGCTAACAACCTTCTAGTCTGAGATCATTCAAGTAGTTCACGTTCATGATTTAATGTTCGTTATTCCAAGAACAGTTTAAGGCTTTTTAGAACATCTGGAAATATTTTGCATTAAAATTTAATATTAACAATCAAAAGAGCAACAAAGCGAAACAAAACCTTTAGATTGTCATGTTTTTCCGACTTCTCACCAGAATTGACGTCAGCCGGTTCTGATTCCAGCGCTATAGCCAAATGAAGCGTGGCATAGCGAAGCGACAAGCGACTACTGAGTTCAGGCAGGACTGAACAGAGATCTCCATCACCTCAATCCTCCTAACACGACTTCATACTTGCGTCATACTTTGTCCCTGTCTTAAGCTAGTACATTTTCTAGATGGCATAACAACCAAGACACTTAACTGAGTCGTAATAATCTGCAACACAGACGTCTGAGGAGTTGGAGGCGGTAACAGCGCCTAACTGTTGTTTAACTTATGTAGTAGAAAAGTCTTTTTTTTCATCAGTTTAGCCTGTTCTTTGTGTTTCTACAGCTTTTTTTTTGTATGAGACACTGTTTGAGTGTATTATATTCTTTCTTATAAACATAGCATTTCCTTCTATTATAGAATCTAAATTCAAATTGCTCAGAATCTGTAGATGTTCTGTTAATACTTGCTCATGGCACCATATATTTACATTATATTGCTATATCACATAGAGTATTTCAGGTTTCATGCATTAACATGTATTTCTGTTGATCTGGTCTCTACCTTTCCAAGGTGATGTTTATGTTTATGCATGTGCAGGTATTGTGATTTGCTGAGCTTTTCCTAAGTTTCATAAGGCCGGAGAAACTTTGGGTTCAACCGAGCGAAGGAAAAACAGGCGGGATGAAGTGGTTTCCAGCTGACAGCTCTGGTATGTTAATCCCACAAATCACCTCCTTCTTCTCTCCTCCTCCTCCTCCTCCCTCCTCCTCCTCCTCCTCCTCCTCCTCCTGCAGTCAGAATGCTGCAGCAGGTTATAGTGGCTCCAGGGCAGAATTCTGCGAGGATGAAGAATGAGAAGGTGGAGTGACAAAAAAAAAAGACAGAGGGAGGCTGCTGAGGCGGGGGAGATTTGGTTTTGATTTTCTCAAGCTGGCGTCCAGCTTCAATGTTGAGAGGAAAAAAAAAAAACAGAGAAAAAAACGCAGAACAGTTATGACTCAGAAAATCTACAGCGTAAATCTCTTTCCTCCTAATTTGGTGGAAGATCTTGAAAACAACTATTGGGTGTGTGTTCAGTAGAAAAGGACACCATGGAAGTGGGTCAATTTAAATTTTATATAAATCAGGCATTTGAGAAAGGTGTAAACCGACAGATGAATTATATAGCAAGTCATGTTGTTTTTAATGGGCACTGTGAAACTGGTGAATCAGGCTTCCAGTAAACACAAGATCTGTTTACACAACACAACAAAAAGTATTTCTAGGAGACATAGGTGAGGATAGCAGCAACATTTAAAAAGCGAAGTGGGCTGAACACTGTGTGTAAGTTACATATAGATCCCTGAAATTTAAGCATCAGCCTGGTTCCTCCACAAAAGCCAATGGGGTTCATTTCGCTGTAATTTTGGATTATTCAGAAAGTAAACTGTGACCAACTAAGTTTCTGATCCTTCCAGGTTTAGATTGATCAGATAATCTTCACAGATGAACACCACTGTTCTGATGTTTGAAGCCTAAATCCAATCTCCAAGTAAGAAGCTAATGTTAGGCTATAAACCAGCACCACGGTCACATGACATCCAAACGTCTCCACCACTAAGCTTCCAACTGGTCATTTCATTTAGCTCTGAGCTCTTCTACAAAAGCCTTTCTTCTTACAGTTAGTGATAGTTTGGAAACAGCAGGTAGAAAACCTGCAGCGAGGCTGTAAGGTGGACTGGGTAGGGTGGGTTTCATCAACTAGCGTCCGACAGCCTCCTGTGAGTCTCATTTAGACACTCGTTGGCAACCGCCTTTTTTAAGACCATGCATTAAAGCTTCAGAGCATCGGGGTGCAGAGTTTACATTACATTTTATTAGAATAAAACTAGAAATGTCTTGAGCTTGTGTTAAGGCCACAGACCTTATTTCAGACATTTCAACTTGAAACACACGAGGGAACAGGAAGTACTAACATGCTAACATGCTAACTTACTTCCTGGTTTCAGGACTCATTCCTGTAGCTCGGAGATGGAGAACACCCCCTAGTGTTCAACACAAGGAAATGCAGGTCAGAAACAACCACGGCCGTGAGTGAGAAGCTAATTTTGTCTGTGGAGTGTCAGGAGGTTGGTAAATATGCTATCGAGTTAGTTAGTTTTAGCTAATTAGTTTTTATGCTAACTTCCTGTGTGCATACGGTCTGTCTGAAATGAAGGAGGATGTGCACAAACACATCAGAGATCAGGGAGGTTCATATAGGAATGAATGGATTCCCACATGTGTGTGGAAACACAACTACAGCAGAAAATAAAAAAGACAGAACCATAAAAACATCTGCTGCATAATTCAAGGTAGGACTGTAAGTGTTTTAGTTTTCATATAAGCATTTGGTTTAAAGTTAAACTGCCAATCTTTCTGTCCGACCAAGAGGTAACAGTATTTTTTTCCCCTCCCCAAATACTAGACATTTTACTCACACACACACAGATGGAGTCTATCGAAGGTGGTTGGTATTCCCAGGCTGAGGTCAGGAGGAGGTGGAGGGTGGGGATGAGTGTGGGGGGTGGATGGTAGGGAGGGGTGATATATTTTCCTTTTCTCTGCCCATCTATCTCTCACACAGACACACTTCAAAAAGACTGACAGCGATTTTCATCCATCTCTTGTGAATTTTGTTCACAGACGACGAGATTTGAAATCCTGAGAGCGAAGAGAGTTCAGAGAACGCGTGAGGCTCGCTCACACTAAACTGCTTTCTGTGTGTGTGTGTGTGTGTGTGTGTGTGTGTGTGTGTGTGTCAGACTCACTTATTTTGTAGTTTAACCTTTAACCTCCACAGCTGACATTAAACTAACGCAGTTCCAATTTGACCTCAACAAGGAAATTAACAGCCGTACAGTTCTTCTGTTCAAGTTGGAGCTGTTTTCATTTATGACTCTACATTACCCACAATCCTAGACAAAAAATATATTCAGTGAAATTAACTATCTCAGAATAAACTTCAAACAAATGTCAGTGACGATGCATCAAAATGTCAAAGTGACTGCGTGTTACTAGGATTAGTGACTGTAATAATTAATGATTAATCAATTAATAGCACATATCTCTCAGTGGTGTTTGAGCAGAATTATTAAACTGAAATAGTTCTCAAACTTTCAAACAATTTCACCTAGATTCTGTCCAAGATTTTAAAATCAGTCGGAACTAATAATGAAGAAAATGTCAAAATATACTTTTGTAGATGAGAGATTTAAGTTTTTGATTTTGCAAAACTTTCCAAAAACATGTTTTCACTTTGTCATTATGAAATCTGCTTTAATAAAAGATAGATTCTGAATACTTTCTGGAAACAGCTATAGACCAATCAATGACAGTCAAAGCGACTGTGTAAAACCATGTGGAAGGAGGCTCGTGGCGAGGAAAATGGCCGCCGCCTCAAAAGGAGAAAGGTCGACAACCTGCTACGTTAAGAGACAGAAAAGCTATTACAGGCGTCTGTAAATCACGGATGGGCAGACATCAACCACAAACGTCCAAAAGTCAGAACAAATGATCAGCTTTTCTGTTTTTGACGACGGTGGCTCTGCTGGCAGGGAGGCTAACCCTCAATATATACATCACATATTTACATGTATGTTGCGAATACTGAACTGAAGCAACTTAAAAAAGAAAAATTGCAATTCAATATTTTCCAAAAATCGTTCAGCCCTGAGCCAACATCTAAGATGGCGTTGTAAAAATATCTTACTGGCCTGAATATTAGACGATTATAGCTACTATTATCACATGCTAACAGGAAATAATTCTGATAATTTAAGAACTAAAGCTGCACAGATGTGGGATTCACGTCCTGTTTTAATGTGTCAGTATTTAATGTGTCTGTTTTACCTCTTAAAACCTGGATTTTCTATATTGAAAAACATGAGCATCTACATCTCTGGTAAACTCACAGAGAAAGTCACGGCTGATGCTGGTTATGACCTCAACTGAAACCATGTTCTCAGCTCAGTAACCATCACCTCTGTTTACATGTTCGCTGTTATACTGTAACACAAACACACATACACACACACACTGATCTGATAGACCCGCACATGTACACAACAGAAGTGTGACATCTGTTTATAGCCCTGTAATATGTTCCTGTATTCAAACTACATATTGGATGCATTAATAGGTTTGGGATTATTGGGAATAAGTAGATTAATCCTGTAACATGTTCACTGTATGTTTTTATGGATTCATATTATATCAGCTGGGGAATGCATGCAGCCTTTTTAGCATAATAATAATAACAATATGTGCTCTGAGTGTGTGTGTGTGTGTGTGTGTGTGTGGTTTTATGAATGTGAACACACAGTCACTCATCACCCTGGAAGCTCCAGTTTCTCCTTCACTTCTTCCACCTCTCCACGGCCCATTCCCCCTCTCTCTCCTTCTCCATACGTGGAGGTCATAAATCACGGCAACTCTCAGGACGTCTGTCTACAGCTCAGCTATTGTGGAGGGATCTGTTACTGACTCCACATGTAGGTGTACGAGGACGCCTGGGGAGGCGAGGGTCCGTATGCATGCATGTGTTCCTATACGTGAGCTGTAAAAATAGTCGTAGCAGAGCAGGAGGGGGGAGGTGAGGAGTGTCCAGGTCAAGTCGATTGTCTGGAAACAATAGAGGGAAGGAAAACACTGACGGACTGCTGCAGCACACCGAGTGTTTTCTGTGTTTGTGAGTGAGGAGCTTCTACTGTGGGAATGAATGATGTCTAAATACAGACAAAGGGAGTGTAACAGAAACAGGAAGGAAAACCCGCTGCAAACATTTCAGCGCAGCGGACGCTTTTATTAGACTGAGCCATCCGTCATGTTAGCTTTCTTAATGGAAGGAACAGACGCACAGAAGAGTGATGTTTCCAAAGGTTACTCAGTCCTGTGTCACCGCTTCCACCATCCTTTCATCGAGCTTCAACTTTTAAACAATACAAGATGAGACTGACAGGAAAATAGGCCGAGAGCTTTCAAGAAGAAGATGCACGCTGAAGGGCTAAACTGGAAACTGAAATATTATAAAGAGGTCTGACAGCACTGTTCCAGGAGTGATCAGGATAAAGACAAAGCATTTTACATTATCACTGTATTCCAGCAGTGTATTTGTGAAAATGGCAGTCAGCGCTGAGGCAGCAAAATTTTCATGTCACGTGAAACAGGGCATAAACAAGAAACTAAAACACTAACTTTAAGAAAATCTCAATGACAAAATGTAGAGTAGAAAAATAGTCTTTTATTTGACTGAAAGTCAAAAACATCGCAGGTGTATTTTGAAATGTCTGTGTACGAGTTTCTAACTTCTAACTGAAGCTGTTAAAATGAAAAGTGGCCGGGGTTCTACTGCTAATCCACTTCTCAGTCATTCTCAACAGGTTTGGTCTGTTATAAACAGAAATCAAACTAAATACAGAATCATTCTGGGGATTGGGTGTGAAATAAAAACACATACACACACTACATACTTTGGAAGAAGAGAGGTGAATTATCTCTTTCTTTTGCTGAGATGTGCATGAAATTAAATGTGAATATCCACAATGCCTGGATATACATCCAACTTAAAACCACAAAGGTAAAGTGTGTGATATAAGAATCCAGTTCTTCATGTCCAAACACTCGTTCAGTACTGAGCAGAAGGACAGAGGGAGGAGGAAACAGGAACATACATGTAAATACCCTGCACACAGCTTCTGGTTAACATGCACAGCCTGTTCTCCATATTCCAGCATTATTCAGCCATTATTAGCTAACAGCTAGCAGAGGGCCAGTTAGCTTGCTCCAGGTGGTTTGTCTTTCTGTCTGTCAGTCCGTCTGTGTTGGCCAGCGGAGTGGTGGCCTGTTAGCCGGTTAGCCGTTGGGCTTTATAGAAACAGACGTCTCTACAGGAACGAGGTGGACACTGGCCAGAGTTCATTAGCATCCAGTCTGGATTAGCTGCTAGCTTGCCAAGACTGCTGCTGCTAGCCAAAAGAGACAACAGGCCCATAGGGAATGACTGGACAGGCTAATGCTAACGCTAACGCCAAGTCTAATCAGTGGCAGACAGGAGGAGAGGCACAGAGGAAGATGGCAGGAGGACAGCAGCAGCTCTTCCTGAATCACAATGAAGGAACAGAAACTCATCTTCACAAAGTCAATACGAGCAATCAGAGAGAAAAAGCCCGGCCGACGTCTAACAATAGAACATATTGTACAGTAAAAAAAAAACTAAAACAGGGAGAAAACCAAACGAACAAATGGAGGAGCTCTTCAACCCCCAGCAGATAAGTGCAGAGGGGAATCAGAGGCAAACAGAACTGATGGGTTAGAAAATCACACAGTTTAACACGAACACTGAGTCGTAGAAGATAATAGTATCACTCAGGAATCAGGCTATCATCGGTGTCGACAACTCTACCACACTGAGGCTTCAGTTACTGCAAGTGAGGACACAAACAGCAGCAGTACACACTAATAACACCTGCAGAAACAGCTCTCACCTGAGGACACGTTAACCCTCAGAAACACTGATGAACGTCAGCAACAACAACAACCTCCAACCTGCTCAGCATCTCAGCTGACCTTTGGCACACTGGGCAGGTGTTTGAGGTAATGAGGTCACACACACACTCATACATATATATATTTACACACACACACACACATTGAGCTGATTCCTTTTCCCTCTCATTGTGTTATCAGTGTGAGTTCCAGCTGAGCAAAGTTTCAGGGAAGTTTCATGTTAAAATGATCTCAATAATCTCATTTGTTTATGCGTAGGGGTGTGTGTGTGTGTGTGTGTGTGTGTGAGTTACAGCCTCCTGCTGTTTTATCTTTACTGGAATGAAATGATTCATGGATCAGAAACTTAGCTCCTCTAACTGACTCTGACCTTTGACCTCCCTGGCTGTAAAGTTGCTGTTCTGACAGTTTTCTGTGGCTCGACGTACCAGACTCTAACTGCTGAAGATAAAAGGTAAAACTGTCTTTTATGGATCCTGTACCAACCTATTAACTTTATGGAAACTGTATCTAATAGTTCAGGATTAGTTTTGTCCACTTGCCAAACTGTAAAGCCAAAAAAAATTGACGTTGATTAAGATGATAAGCTCAGGGTATTTAAGGGTATATAAGAACCTATCACATGGCAGCATAGTGCGACTGTTGGACCTACCGGCGGTAAAGAAAGCTGTATATGAGTAAGAAACATTGAGTGGAACCGGAGAGAGGAAGTGTTGTGGATATGGACGTGGCCCAGATTAAGACAGTCTGAAAAACATGTCGCCGGTTGGTACCAACAAAGATGGAAACACAACAAATCAGGCAGGGCTAACAGCTAGCGGCTAACAGGATTAACACCTAACAGCTCTGAACCAAAACTAACATCTACCCCGTAGGAGAATCGGTCAAAAAGAAGCGTGGATATAGCAAACAGCGTTCCCTACTTCGTAGTTATAGACATGACACCCCTGAGCACAACAGAAAATAAAGTTCTGGACTGTAGGTACAAACTCCCAGACAGGAAATATACAAACTGCTGACTGACCTAACCCTAACCCTTCTCTATAGAGAAGGTCCTATCAGAGAAATCTGTAGTCATAGTCATCACAGGTTTTTGTTTAGTTTAGTTAAGACAGACAAGAATTCATTGTTTTTCTTTTTGTAAATGAATCATATCCTCAAAGTTTAACTAATGAGCTCACTGGTTTCTTTAAAACTCACTGTTATATATTGTGATAAATATCGTGATCGATTAGTATACCCCCACTGTGTATTATATTTGACTTATTATGTTCACAACAACACTGAGAAGAAGTTTCCTTCAGATTAAACCAATTAGCTCATTAATTAGCAAAGATTTGTTTTATACGACATGTTTTTGTTGCGTGCTGCACATCTGCATTACGGATCTCTGTCATTTAAATACATAAATTGTTTAAGAGTTCCTTCGACCATTTAATTTCCTATTAAGTTAAATATAATGAGCAGACTCTCACCAACTGGAGATTTTCTCTACTTCCCTTCGTTTCATACACACCAGATAATTATTCTGAAACGTAAGTAAGTAAATTAAAGTGTAAAATGAGGTGTCACTGGTGTAAAATACAGAGATGTTTTAACAGCAGTGAATGGGTGAAAGCTCGTGGCTCCATATCTTTGAGATGATTCTCAGTTTGTCTGTGGGTTTAATTAAAAGTCGGAGTTGCAGTAGCAGTGGCTCCACCTCGTTCATTAATTTGCTGCGGTCTGAGGCAGGAGCGTGTTTACCGCTCCGAAACAGGAAGCTGGGTTTTGTGAGCCGTCAGATGATTTAATAATAATGTTTTTTAAGGCTGGAGACAAAGAAGAAAATGAAAGAGCATCTCTTTGTGTATGTGCATTTTCTTTTCTCCTCAGGTTTAATCCTGCTGTGAATTCTAGCAAATGTTTTCTAGCAGCACAGACACGGAGCTGATTCACTGCTTGTTAATTTGCTACAAAAACACCACGACCAAACCAGAGACCTACACATTAAAAAGGAAGGAGGATGTGATCCAGAAACTTTCTGCTGCCTTCATCATTTTACTGGACCCAGAAAATCCAAACTCTGAGAAAGTCTGGGTGGAGCTGAGGTGAAGATAAGCAAGCACTAACCACTATGACTCCAAATAATCATGAATCAAATCGCTGCCTCTAGATTTCCAAGAGTCTCGTTATCCAGGATTTGTCAATGAAAATTCCCCCTGACATCTGTTACTGAGGATATGACACCACCAGTTATGAAAGACAATTACTGTTTTAGCTATCACTTCTATCAGTTCAGGCTGTTTTAAAGTGTAAAATGTGAACTAAACTAAAACTAGACGAACTGAGCTATGGAACCCTAATATGTTCAGCTTTGAGCTGTGACTGTCAGAGAGGTGTTAATCTCTCTATCTGTGTTTATTATTCAGGTTGTAAGACGCAGCTGTGTGGAAATGAACTACTTTATACTGAGAGGTGTTTCTAGTGTTTTGTCCCACTTACAAACATGAAGGGGGGGAATATTAGAAACAACACCACTCACTACAACCTCAGTAGCAAGGACATCCTGCAGCTTAACTAACATCAAAAAGAAACTCTGAATAAAAACTGTCTCAAGCTTGATAAAGAGAGAGTATGTGGCAGAGCTGTTGTGCCAGATTGCGTTGGATTATAAAGGTGTACCTGATAAAGTGGGAAGGGAGTGTATAACTTGGAAAAATAAAACCCTAGTTCCCTTAGACTTAACATGAACCTATCGAGATTAGCCAAAAAACTAACTCACAAACCATCCAAACTAACCTGTGGACTCAAGCCTGGCTCACACTAAAATATTTATGTGAGAGAGCACACACACAAGGACAGATCATGTCAGATTGTCACAGTTGTGTTCTTAAAGTGTGTGATGTGCAGAGAGAAGGCCAACATACACACACACCCACACTAACAGATTCACCCTGCTTGAGTCTGAGCGCTCACATCAGCCACTCTCTGATCAGAAATATTGAACATATTATATTATTATTATATTTATCGGCTCCGATCATCTTCAGAGCAGATCTGGGAGGGTAACATCAGTCTGAACACACCTCACACTACAGGAGAATCTGACAAGATCATCTTTACAACCATCAGATAATCAGGCCTTTGCAGACTTCACTGTTTGTACAACTACAGCAAGTACAAGAGAGTAAATTATTAAAACTCAGACGACAGCAGAGAAAATGCTCCTATAAGACTGTGTCCCATTTCTTTATCGGCTGTAACCATGGAAAACAGACAGAGCTGAAACCTCGAGTCGAGACAGACCGGGCTGCAGGTGAGTGTGTGTTTGTTTACTACAGGGGAGACAAAAGGTGAAAGGTCAACGGAGGACGCCGGCTGTAACCGTGCCAACCAGCTCAGGCTGTTGCTGTCGAGACGCCTCAAAGCAAAAGCATCCGTGAGTCACATGATTGAGGTTTACGAGGGGATTGAGTCAGAGTTTGAGGGTGCTCACGATGTTATAGATATTGTCTGTTGTGTATTATCGTTATTGTTTTATGTTACAGTGTTTTCAGTGATTAGTGAGAGAGTGAATAATGAGGAGTGTCAGACAGAGTGGAGAAATACTTCATGATAAACAGGAAAATAAATTAAACCGGTAGAGAAAGAGACACCACGCTACTAACTTATTATCCAATTATCTTCTGTGTGGGGGGGGGGGGCTGCTCTGTTAAAGGAACAGTCCAAAATTTTTGGGAAATCCTTTTCAGATGAGAAGATGAGGAGTCAGATCTGAAGCTCTGTGGTTCAGCCTCAGGGAGAGATGGTGAAAAATAAACAGGTTGTGTCTGAGTCACTGTGAACTGTTTCTGTATTAAACCAGACCAGGATCTTTATAGACCTAGACCAGGAGCTGCTTGGGGTCCCAAGACAAACCAGGAAACTGGTTCATAAAGCTGGAGTCACTATAAATTTATATTATACTGTATGATCTAATATTCTGGTGGAAAATACATTAATTAACAACATTTCTTCATGAAGTTAAAAGAAGATAGAATCCAGATGAATCCTTACTTTTCCTAGCAAACATATTCACTGTCACAGTTTACATGTAGGTAAATATAATCTGTAGGTGACAGTACAGAGATAAGTACGTTTAGTCTAGCTTAGCACAAAGACTGAAAGCAGAGGGAAACTATTAGAGTACCTACATCAACAGAGACAAAAATACATCACGTCCAACAGCAGATTTAACAGATTTAAATGTTGTATCTCATTAATCAACATGTCGTTAGTCAACAGAAGAGTTAGGACAGACGTCTGAGACATGCCTCTGTCTCACTTTTATTTCTTCACCCAGCTTTGAGTTGTTTGAAAGCAGAGATGTTTCTCCTGTTTACAGCAGCTAATGACCAAAGCAGCCGTCCAGCAGCTCAGGGAAATGCTGTTCTCTCTACCTGGCGGATTTAGAAACATATCTGCTGTAAAATACATAATCTTTGGCTGGAGCTAGGCTAGGCTAACAGTTTCCCCCTGCTTACAGTCTTTGTGCTAAGCTACGCTAGGCTAACACAGGAGAACAGAGATGAAACGTCTCCTGACCTATCAGCTGAGGGCTTCACAAAATGTTGGATTGAAGAGTGAACATGAGGATGAACTCAGTGAAAGTGTCAGACAAACACACACACACACACACACACACACATACACACATAAAAACACACACTCTCCCTGAGCCAACGCTGATGCCAGAAACAAGAATAACAACATGGACTCTTGTAAGGACACTTGCACCATAAGTCACTTTATGCCCACACACACACGGTGTATTAATATTCAGTCGGTACAGTAGCAGTGTTTACAGAGAGAGAGAGAATGAGACAGTGATGGAGGACAGCTCGCTCGCCCGGCCCTTGCTCAGCCTCTCAATTACCTCTGACTGTGATTAATACATCAGACTGCAGTAGCCTCTCTCTCTTTTTCTTTATCCCTTCTTCTCCTCCCTCCCTCCATCCATCCTCTCCTCCTCCTCCGCCTTGTTTTTATTTTCCTCCGTCGTCAAATAGAAAAACAAACTTTTTATTCCTCCTGCTGAGGAATGCGGTGACTGGTTTTTGGCAGAGCTGGTTTGTGGTGCTGGGGACCAGTGGTTTTTTTGAGGAAGGGGTGGTGGTGGCGGAGTGGGCGGACTCATGAGAACGCTGCGGTTAACCGAGCGGCGGCGTTCCAGAGACGCCATAATGACAGAGAGCCAGGGCAGAACGATGGAGCCTCTGCTGGGAACCAGAGGTCATAAACATGAACTGGTGAGACCCTGCGTTGATGTTTACTGCTGTGTGAAACGCCTGCTGCTCTGTACTTAACTTTATTATATTTTATATTGGCTTTAATAAGTTTGAAAGTTTGATACCACACACTGTGCCTTCTCACAGACATCACACTGTTACCACACTCAGCCATAACACACACATATTATACAACAACAATATACCCGACCTTGCAGAAATAAGATATGATAATAGATCAGAGAAAACCCCATAATGCACCAGAGCCACTTAGTCCCTGAGACGTCCCATCACTTCGACCTCCTCGCGTCCACTCGTCCCCAGTAAAATCAAGGACAGATCGATGCTGTTCGCAGGCTCCTCATCTTTACATTTTCTAAACTAACATCAACACACATGTGACACCCAACACTGCAAAACAAACCACTGTCACTCTCATATAAGGAGAAAATGTCCAGGGGAAGTTGAGCTGGGGAGTTTTGGAAATATTCCAAGTTAGTTTTTTTCTTTTTCCATGGAAATTAACAGGAATA
This sequence comes from Lates japonicus, assembly GCA_033238685.1. Classification (NCBI taxonomy): domain Eukaryota; kingdom Metazoa; phylum Chordata; class Actinopteri; family Centropomidae; genus Lates; species Lates japonicus. The sequence continues at coordinate 43,479 of BRZM01000136.1, forward strand.
TATGGGAATTACTGGGAATTTTACAGGAATTAATTGGAAATTTAGGATAATTTATATGAACTGTATATCAACACTTTTTGTCATAAGCAAACATGCCTGCAAACTATAAACTAAACAATAAACATGTTACATTTAAGTTCCCAGTTAAAGGCTAACCCGCAGTTTTGCAAATTTCCAGTTTTTCCAGTTATTTCCCATGGAAAGTTTCCAACTTTGAAAACTCCCTACTCAAAAAACAACCCAACTCCTACTATTTAATTTCCATGAAAGATCCCGACTCTGTTCTGTCACAGCTGTATCATTATAAAACCATTTTCTCAGTATATTTCCTTTTGTTTTATTGTGTTCTGAGAGATCACTCTGGCCAACACACTGTGGAATATTTTAAATAACTAAAACTCCAGTGTGCTTCTGTCTCACATTACACCACAGATCACACACCAGTGTCCAACAGAAGTTCTAGATAATGGCCGGACAATCTTTAGTTTCCCTCTTTTGTTTTCTGTGGTAAAAGGCCTCTGATTGTACGCACTCGTAGAAATCTGGGAAATAATGATTTCAGCCTGTGTGAGCAGAAACAAACGAGCAGAGAGAAACTTTAATTATTGATCAGAAAATGCTCGTTACAGCCTCGTCAGGTCGGACGGCCTCTGCCTCCCTCTGCTCTCTAATGTCACCCTGCCTCAGATGAGTCTTTCCCAGGGACAGTGGTGGTGGGGGAGTAGTTGGGGCGTTGGAGAATTTTGGTGGGGGGGGGGGTTTACATACAATGGGAATTTGTGGCGATGGCAGAAAAAGATGACGGCACATTCCTGGTCTCATCATTCCCGCAACTTCCTGTTTGACTCTGCAGAGAGTTTATCACTTATGAATGATGACATGACTCGAATAAATAATACAAGACAGATGCAGAGGAAGAAAAATGTGTGTGTGTGTGTCAGAGAGAGAGAAAGAGTGTGTGTGGTTCAGTGTTTTGTTTGTCAGATGAAAACAAGAAGAAGGATGAGAGACGGCAAAATACACTCTGCTGCACGGCATGTGTGTGGTGTGTATGTATGTATGTATGAGTGTGTGTTCTTTCTTTCTGTGTGTGTGTGTCACGAAGTATTAAATCTAACAGTACAGTTTTGCTCAATCTGCGTCCGTTGTTGCAAATCCGCAAACGCATGAAAGCTCTCAGAGACAGAAAACTACCTGAGGGTGGGGAGGTGGGGGAGGGAGGGGGAGAAAAGGGGGTGGGGTGGAGGGTGAGGGTAGAGGGAAGGACGTAGGAAAGGAAAGAAGGAGGGTAAGCCTTCCCTTCATCCTCCTTACTCTGAATGAACAGCAGCTCTTTGACGGAGAGAGAGAGAGAGAATTAGGATTCAACTGCGGTGGTCGGCCGAGCGAGCACTGACTTAGATTAATCACCTGCATGCACAAAATACACACACACACACACACACACATCTTACTGAAGCAGTGCTGACACAAGAACACAAATACACTCACACACACAGTGCGTACAGGCAGGATGTAGCAGTAAAAAGTGAGAAGCAGCTGAAAGCCAAACTGTGTCTGTCCACATGGGAAAAGTCATTAAACCCCCCAAAACCTGCAGGAACACACAGCAGCTGATCGGACACACACACACTTGTACGTCGACGTGTGTGTGTGTGAGGGTTCAGCTGCAGAGATTTAAAGCCACAACTCTCCGTCTCACACTCACAAAGGTCAGCGGTTTGTTTGAATTTGAGAACATTTTTTTTCCTCTCAGCGATGCTGAAACGATTTGCAGCAGCTTCTCTGTCATTTAAACTGTCGCAGCGAAACCAGATTCACCTCAAAATACTCCATCTGTCCCTCAAGGGGCGATGTGAAGTGAGCAAGTTTACATTAAAATCTAACGTTAATAACAGAGGTGTTCCTCAGGTTTAGCTGATTTGTTTTGAAGTTGTCTAAAGTCTGAAAGAGGCTCTATGAGCGTCCATGTTTTTCCGACTCAACTCAAAACGCTGTCAACTCGGAGGCGACGTTACTCCCAGTTCCAAGTAATGGTGATCATTTTATCTTAACCAGCAATGACTGGTTTGCTAAGAGGAGAGCTGCAGTGACGGAGGAAGCTACAGCAGCTACGACAGAAAACGACCTGGGAATTGTCTGAGAAAAGTTTCCAAGGCTCAAGATAAAAAAGAAACTTAAGCGATTGTTTTAGCACTGAGGTGAACGACACCTGCTGAAGGATGAAAACCAAATAAATGAAAAAGTTAAAACACCCAGGAGGAGTTTAGTTTTCAAAGAAAGATCCACCAATTCTCTCTCTGAAGATCCATGCGATTGATCTGATTGACTGAGAAAAGGCAGAAAAACACTGTCGTCTGCACATTTTACAAAATAGTGATTCTGTGTTAAAGCAGAGCGTTTCCATTGTGATCAACGACCAGACCTTGGACTAAAGTTACTGTATCTACAAATAAGAAAAGCATGTTTCTAAGTGCTTCCGCACAGACGGACTGACGCACTGTTGGTTTTGGTCTTTTCTTGAGATTTGTTAACAGCAAAATATATAACACCAACCATTTCCCTAAAGTCTCTGTAAAGCTTTTAATATAAATGAACAAACCATTGACTGAAAGGCAAATATCAATCTGAAAGCTGCTGGAGGACGGCAGCAGTGCAAAGTATATGTGACTTTTTAGTTAATTGACGAATCGTTTAGTTGATAAAATGTCAGGAAATAGTGAAAAATGTTCATCACATGCTCCTCGAGTCTTTAGAGGCATCTCAAAACCCAAAGATGTTCAGTTTCTAATCTTATATATCAGAGAAAAGCTGCACATTTAACTGGCTGATTCATTTTACAACAGAACTCTCTGGGTTTTCGAACGGTCAATGGGAGGATGTGTCTACTTCCTGGAAAGAGTCTCATCATTTCTTTACATTCCCACCTCCATCACTTCTGCAGGATTTTTAGCAAGACACAGGAAGTGATGTCAGCATTTCCTGTGCAGTAATGCAGGATTTTCAGGAAGTGTGTGGGCTGTGGTCCGTCTGTTAAAGGAAGCCCCCAGGGAAGACACCCCCCCCATACACTTATACCAACACATACAGTACATATACACAGGAAGGAACAAGACAACAATGGATGAGCCTCAACAGAGAGCTACAGGAGGAAAAAACAAACGCTCCCTGTCCTGCTGCAGAATCCCTTGAGGGGGGTTGGGGGGGGGTCTGTGTGTTGTGGAGTCAAGTTAAAATGAACAACTTTGCCTGTCGTCTCTAACTTTTCCTGTTATCACATTTTTTAAACACAAGAGACAGACGATTATTCAGCACAACCGCCTCCATTAACCCAACCGTGAAATAATGAGTTGGTCAGCTGGGCTGTCTGTCTCACTCCTCCACCAGCTGACGGCTGTGATGCAGTTTTGTTGTTTGCCAACTGAAAACAGGATGAAGAGGAAGAGATTCAGCTGTTTTCATGTTGTTCAGGCTGCAGACAGAGCTCTGCACAAAAACACAACACGACGGAAACAGTAAAGCCTGGTTTTAGAGATAGGCACGCCTCATCGATGATCGATATTGGTCGCTAAGAATCTTGTCAATGACGTGGAATTTAATCGACGCATTCGTATCATCGAGGTTGTGTCATGTGTCTTGAAGCAATATAATGATTTTCACTGCATGGTAGCAACCAGCAGGAGGCGCCGTTAAAGTTTAACAGAGAAAAATGAGCTGCCTTCAAGCTGTCGGAGAGATCGAAGGTGAAGTTTGGTGTGGGAACACCAAACTTCACCATGAAAAACACACTTTCTTTAGCAGCCAATTTTCTGCCAGAGGCATTTCCAGTATAACTAATAACAACTAATCAATAAATGATCGTTAACAGTCCCGTAACGCCCATCCATACTTGGCTTATACTTCTGTGTAGGATCGACACAGAGCTGCAGCGGTTGGTGTGTCCGTGTCGCTCTGTAATTACACCACCAAAACACTAGGTGGCAGCAAGCTTGCTATGCCGCTACAACACGTGTACGAGCCGACCAATCACAGCTGGGCTGCGTTGCTGTGACGTGTGGTGACATTTCAGGTAAAATCTGATTGGTCGGATGTTTTTCTAATTCAGTGCCTGGATGAGAACAACAGAAATGTGGGCTTACTGCTAATTAAAGTGGTTAATTCTACAGAAAGAAGAACCTGCTTCTTAGTGTCTGGTCTCTTATGTTTGCCATTATTTAGCTCCAGTATCTATATCACCACTGAACGTGTCCTGAACTTGATGTGACTGTAAATTCATGGTTTAAATTCCTGAAAGAACGGAATAATTTGATACTAATTACAGAGAAAGTCGAGACAGTGTTCAGTTGGTACACTTCCAATTCATTAATTTAATTGCTCACATAACTTAGAGAACCATTTAGTCAGAGAACATCAGGTCAGCCGGACATGCTGTAAATGTGAAATGTGTCAGGCACAGAAACAATTCAATGTACACGGAGAATAAAGTTTCTGATGAATAAAAAATGAATATTGACTTGCATTTAAATGGAGCTTTCCTTTAGAGGAAATCACTGACTGTTCTGCTTTCTCTTTCTAGGAAACTTGCTGAGAAATTATTAGAAGAACTGGTTGAGGCTTTATAGCTCTGCAATATTTCCTGATAGTTTCTTGAAAGTTTCCTGGAAGGAAACGAGTGGTTTGGTTCTAAATGGATGAAAAATAGAGATAATGTTCTGAGACTGTTGCTTTAATGAGTTAAACTAGCTGTGTGGAGTTTACTTATTGACTTCCAGGTGAAGTTTCATTGAAGAAAAACCCAAGTGAATTTTATTCATCCGTTCATTTTTCCTTGGAAACTTTATCTTCGCTGTTGAACCGTTTGTTTGTTTGGAGACACATTAAACGTTCTGCGTTCTTCTCTCCTCTGATTAAAAGTCTGAAGGTTGTGCTAGTTTAGCATTTAGAAATAACTGGAACTAATACTCTAACTCCTAACAGTGAATGAAACCATTTTCCAGGAAACTTTCTAAGAGATTATTTGGAAATAAATTAGAATTTTTAAAATAAAGCTTGAGCAAAAGCGTCGTAAAAAGTCTTTGGTATTTTTAAAACTTGTTTAGTGGCTGAGGAGGAATAAATAAGGTGTTTTACTGTCTTGTTTTCTTTAAAAAAAATCTCAGTTTGCTTTTTTCCTGCAGTTTAACAGCACATAAATGCACCACTGTTCACCAGCTGTTTATTTACGCTGTGACATCAGTTTGACCTGAAACATTTGGTCACATGACCCTCACATCACCACAGTCCCATTACCATTAAACTACTCAACCTGTCAATCAAAGTCAGCTGTACAAACACACACACACACACACACACACACACACACACACACACACAGTTGGACTGCTGGTTGTCACCTTGTACTGCAGCGTGTTGACGAGTGTGACCTCCGGCTTTGTTTACCCTCAAACAAAAGAGCGTACACTCGTAACATAGGCGCGCACGCACGCACACACACACACACACACACACACACACACACACACACAGACACACACACACACAACAATAGAGACAAATGGCAGTCAATAACTTCCTCCCTCCATCTTTATGGAACTCGTTAACTTTTCTCTCCCTAATGGCCCTCTGCTGCGCCTTTTGTTAGCCATGCTGCCACACACACACTCACACACACACACACACACACACACACTCAGCAGTCAGCTCAGGTCGCACACTAACAGCAGTCAATGGATTTTCCTGTGTTGAGGAATCTTCAGAGTGATGGGACGTTTGGCTCAGAGGAAACTTCCTGCGCCAGCTTTTTTCTTTTTGATGTAGTTTTTATATTATTGTTATTATTTTTTTTACATTTTCCCTTTTTTTACTGTTCAACATAAAGTCTGACATTCAGTCGTCTTGTTTACTGTTTGTTTTCAAAGTCAGATGAGATGATGGATCCATTTCATGAGGTTAACCTGCACTTTAATTTATTCTGGACCTGCTATCCCCCCATGATCGTACTATAAATATGATAACCCACATTCATCAGAAATATTCTTAAAGGAGTACAGTAACAGTGTGTAAAAGCTTTAGGCACTTCAGATATTTATCCATCATACAGCATCATCAGGGAGCTCACAGATTAACCTGCTGTCTCACCTGTAAACCAATCCACGCTAGCTGCTTCCCCCTGTTTCCAGTCTTTATGCTATGCTAAACTAAGCTAAGCTAAGCTGAGCTAATCACCTGCTGGTGCCAGCTTCATTATCTCATTTAGGTGAATAAGTTTAACATATTACATGACCTCTGTTTAGAGTATGAAACCCGCAAGGAGACAGGTCCGCTTGGCTTACCTTAGCTTAGCACAAAGACCTGAAGTGGAGGGAAACTGCTAGCCTAGCGACAACCCCACCACCTCTTTTAAAAGTGTTTCTACCTGCATGCGGCAGAATTAAAGACCTGACTGTGTCTCTGTCTGTCTGTGCGTCTCTCTATAGGAGGATAATCTGTCAGACAGACAGTTTCTTCTCTGTTAGTCGCCGTCATCAATCTCCAATCTGTCAGTCTTATTGATGAGGCCACAGAGCCGCTGCCAGCTGGCAGCTGCAGGGAGAGACAGACAGACAGAGGGAGAGAGAGAGACGGATGGAGTGATGAGGAGAGTGATAAATAAAGGAATGTCTCGGCAGACTGGTAAGCCCCACCCACCTGGTGAAAGACATTAAAAGTCCCATCTGATGCAGGTTTTATGACTTTGATCAGGGTAATGTTCTCCCTGATGTGCTTGTCTTAAATGTTATTTATTTACCTTCCTGACACGGCGGCCATTTTAACATTTGTTGCAGCTCTGCAGAGGATTCGCTGAACCTGTTAAACTGGTGATAAACTGGTGATAAACTGGTGATAAACTGGTGATAGCTGGTGGTCAGAGTAGGGGTCATCTGTTCATAAGATGTAGAGTTTTACTGTTAAAAGCTCGACCTTCACACAGCAACTGGGACAAAGCCATGATGGTTACAAGACGAGCAGGGACAGACGGGAGCTGGGGGAGTTTAAAGGGTCTCAGGATGGGGGGGGGGGGTGATATTATCAACAGGAGGGAATAAAGGACAATAGTTTGTTTTAAAGGCAGCAGGGAATAGTGTCATTCCTCAGTGTAACGTTCTTCCTGTTTATGCAGAATATTAGTTAACAGACAGAAAAATAAAAATAATCAGGAACTATCCTGATAAATCGATCAAATCAATCAGTGGTTTTTAAAGCAGAAATGTTCTCGGGTTAATGAGAGGATTTGCAGAAACGATGAGTCTGAGATTAAAGATCTTCAATTTAAGAGCGTTTACGTCCAAACACGACTGTTTACTCAACTCCGTTTGAGGACAAAACAACAGGACGCTGAACCAACCGAGGATGTTTTAGGGCCAAACAGTGGAACAGGTTTTAAATGGAGAAGTTTCTGTTTCACTGCTGACGACCAAACTGGAAGTCACAGAGGGAAGTGAAGACTCATATGTCCTGTTAGAATGACTTTAAGTTCCTGATTTATCTTAGATTCTGGTGTGAACAACATTTACAAATGAGAACTCAGGTGTGTCTGAAAGTACCAATACATCCGACAGCTGCAAAGATTAACCAGCAACTACTCTGATAGATAAATAATTTTCCACTCTGTGCAGCTGCCTCTGACTTTTAAACCGTCATGTTACTGAGGAAAGTTGATCAAAGTGTTAATCAGGTTTAAGTGAATGAATGTAAACACACTAAGAGACACACACTGTGTTTCTGTGCCTCTATCCTTCTTCTAGCTCTGGATTTCTTGGATGGAGTCAGATAACAGACGAGCAGAATTTCAAACAGGACACACACACACACACACACACACACACACTGACGTCTCTCTCTCTCTCTCTCTCTCTCTCTCTCTCTCTCTCTCTGTGTGTGTTACTGAGCCGTGAATGACACCTTCATCCCCGTCGCTTTAACATTCAAACATCTCTCTCTACACGCCGGGAATTAAATCTTCAACACACACTGCGCGCACACACACACACACACACACACACACACACACACACACACACACACGTACACACACTGAGAACAGTGTCCAGATGTGTAAATGAAGTGCAGCTGTTTTAATATTGCTCTGTTTTCTCTGCGCTCTCCTCCACTTCACCTCCTCTTATCTCATAAATCATCTCCTCCTACACCCTCTCTTCCTCCTCCTCCTCCTCCTCCTCCTCCTCTTCCTCCTGAGCACACGCAGGTAAAACCCCCACACACACACACACACTAAAAGCATCTGTGGTCATTTCATGTCTTTTAATTGAGCTCTGACTTTCAAAACAAGAGTTAACAGTTACTTCATGCAGAGGCTCAGGGGGGGGGCCCCTGGGTAATCCCTCCATACTCCCCCCCCCCCATACTGCCCCTCTTTTCTTTCTCGCTCCTTTCCCTCCGTCCTCCTCTCTCCTATCTGACCATGCGTTTATTTCCCAGCAGGTAAAACTGTCCGAGTCAAAGGTCGACGTGTGCAAACAGACTAATATTGACACAGGGTGGGAGCAGCACAGTGTGCGGTGAGTGTGTCTATGTGTGGGCGAGTTTTCAAGCTGCACCTCCTGCACATCCTCCTGCTGGAAACCAATCCATGTTAGCTGAAACCTCCCCTCCTCCCTCCTCTCTCCTCTCTCCTCTCTCCTCTCTCCTCCTCCGTCTTTTCTGTCACCACGTCTTTCTCTCAGAGGACGATCGAGGACAAGTGAGTGATCGCCTTCCTCGTCTTTCCTCGTCTCCGCTCAAATTAAACAGCGGCAGGTCAGGGTTGGTTAACGAACAGCCACCAGTCAGTCGCTAACGGAGCGGAGCAGAGAGAAGGGTGAGATGGGAAGGTGGTGGTGGTGGGGGGTGTTACATCTCGTCTTACAGGAGGTGCAGGAGGAGATACTTCCTCCTCAGCTCCTCTTACCACAAACTTTAAACACCAGAGGCAGAGACAGAGACACAGAGAGGGAGAGACGGTCGCTGCCAGCAGCTGCACTTGATAGAAATAGATTATCAGTGAAACTGTCAATAGTTGTTATGTTTCCATCTAAATGTGGCAGAGATGTTAAGTAGGTTCCCTATAACTTGCCAAAAGGAGGTGTGAATCAGTGGGAGTCTAAAGTAAATAATCATCAGGGACAGTAATGAGGTGGAGATGAGACGTACAGGTGAGCTGGAAAAGACGGAGGTCACTGTGACTGAGATCCTGTTTTCACGTCTCACATCCAGATAAACTCACATATCTGCGTCTGTTCATCACAAATCTGAAACTATAAATCATGGTCAACCCTCGTCCAGTGCAGCGGGAATCAATGGAAACAAACATCTTGCAGCATAATGTTGAGATTTCATGTAAATTCAGGTGAATTTCTCTCCTGCTCTGCTCATTCCTCCATCACATCACACTGCAGCCACACTGCTGCATCTGAGCCCACAGACTACATCCAGTCAAATAAGCTGTGATGATATTACTGAGGTTATTTGATCTGTGGTATTAACGTTTAACAAACAAAAGAATAAATCAAAATATGTTTAAATAGTAGCTAGCTAGCTAGATATAAACGAGCTAACATCATGTTTCTGTTTATTTTATTCAACATTCAGGTTTTTTTGTTGTTCAGTCAGATTTCAGTCCATCTTCAATGCTGCTTAGCCTGCAGGTGGCGCTAGAGGAAAAGTCAGGGGATGACTTTAAAGAATCAGGGTTAATCCTCTGGGGGCCGTGAGCGTCTGTCAAACCTTCATGTCAGTGCATCAGACAGTCGTGGAGATACCTCAGTCTGGACCAAAGCGATCAGGAGGATCAGTTTTCTGGGGTCAGCCAGAGATGTTGTCTCCGATCTGCCTGTAATGAGCTTGTTGGCTGTCACTGGCCGCCCGACTGCCCCAGATTAAAGGTGTGTTTTTCCACTAGGTCACCTAGCCAAACTCCACCTGCCTGGGAGCTGCCAGCAACCTCACCAAACGCTCCTCTGTGTCAACATGTCCCTCTCTGGGGCACCTTAAAAACTTTGATCATTTACGTCTAATAAACCCACTGCATCACAAAGCCACAGACGACCACAACCCTGCGGTACACCCTGACACGGAACAGAACCAAGAGCTCTGATTGGTCGGCTATTGTGAAGATGTCACCGTGTTTAGCCGCAGTTGGATTCCTGCAATTCGATTCCCCCTCTCTCTCTCTCCCTCTCTCTCTGAGGCCGAGCAGCGTATCCTTTCCTCTAATACAATAATGTCACAGCTTTTTTGAGAGGTAAAAATTCAATTACAGCAGCGCTCCATCTACACACACACAGACACACACAGCAGTGGTCACAGCACTGTCGAGTCATGACAGCCTGGGAGAGACATTTCTGTATTTTTTTGGTTATGTGGCTGCATTGTTACACACACACACACACACACACACACACCACCCACACACAGACAGAGCGAGGACTCGCTGCCTCCTGATTTGCTGACTTGCAGTTTGTCGTCCTGTCAGGCTCACGTTTCAGCTGTCAGAAGTGAAACTGCAAAAATGGCGTTTTGGGCTTGTTTTTGTGTGTGTGTGTGTGTGTGTTTTTGCCGAGACAGATCTGGTTTCCTTAAACTCAAATCTCATCTGTTTGTCCACCTATCTGTCCGTCCATCTGCTCATCCCTCTGTCCTTTGAGAGGGTCACTCTTCCTCACACTCTGACTTCTGTGTTCACACGTTACGTAAAGAGGGAATTTAGGAAGGAAAGGAAGGAAGGAGGTAGGAAAGGAGGACAAACAAACAGTGAAAAGGAAAGAGAAAGGGAAAGAAGGACAAATGAAAGAAGAGGAGGCATTAGACGAGTCCAGGAATGAACTGGAGTGAACCAGAAAAGACCAGAATATGTTTCTTTGTTTCCCCCCCTTCCTCCTCCTCCACCCCTCCGACTGTTTGTGTGAATGTAGGACGCTCACTCCTCCTTGCTCTCTCCATCCTCCTCTCTCCATCGCTGTGCAGCCGTCAGCAGATTCTCCCAGCATGCCGAGGGAGTCAGCTGAACGAGCGCGCTCCATCCAGCAGCTTTTAATGAAGCGGCTTCAATCTCTCGGTTAACGACAGACGACGAAGAGACGGAGAGAAAGAGAGACGGAGAGGGAGAAGCAGCACCACCTCTCATTTACACCTGCACCGACTTCCTCACTCAGCAGCAACCACCAGGATTTAGAGACTGAGGCTGTACTGTACTGATGTGTGGAAAAAGCACTCAGATTCTTCAGTTAGTTCACCTCCTTCAGGTACTGATACAGGAGAGGGCCACTACTAAAATTAAACTCTAAGTTTGGGAGTGTTCTCCTGACCAATAACAGGAGGTTAATATGCTAATAAGACAGTTAGCACTTCACATGGACCGCTGGTCAAACAAAACGTTTTTCTGCTAGGAGCTTCAGCCATTGCTGCGTTTACATCTTCAAGACAGACCAGATGCTACAGCGAGTCGCTATCGGAAAGTGATGAGACAGACCAGGGCTAGCTGGTTAGCATGCTAACTCTAGTAGAAAACAAGAAGAGATAGAACTAGGAGCAAAACAAGACTGAACATTTGCTCTTGGTGAGAAAAGGAATCAAGTTTGATGCTAAACTCACAACGTTTCATCTAAACTAACAAGTAAACAGCTGCTAATGCTAATGTTGACCATGTAGCAATAGCAGAGCTTCTTTTAGACATCATCTTGAAATCAGTGAGGCTTTTCTCAATTTTTCAACGTTTCATAAAATAAGAGTTATAATCAACAATGAAAATAATTGTTATTTGCAGCTGTAGCTAAATGCTAACTCTGATAACTCTAAGTTAGTCACTCACACGTGGGCATAACGTGTTAACGTGCAAGTTATCAATGCAAATGCTGCTCTGTAAAAGTCATGTATTTTACATTTTTGGATTATGTTTCTTGTTATTTTTTATTATTTATTCATAGTTGGAAAACAGAAACCAGATGCAAAGAACTTTCATTCAGTTGCGAACTGTCCGGTGTAGTTTTCTGAATGACAATAAAGACGTTTTTAGTTTGAGTTTCAGTTAAGAACTACTGCATGTTAGCATGCTAATGCTAACGTGCTACATGACATGCTAATATTAACGTGCTTGCAAAGTTGCAGACAGAATGTTTACATAAGATGTTCAAAATGTGATGTTTAGCATGTTAGCTTAGCTTTCCTTACAATTCTTTTACTTAAGTAAGTGCGTTCACAAATATATGAATTACTACAGGTTGACAGGACGGTGCTAATTGACCTCTAAAATGAGTAATGAAGGTACGGTGGCCTCGATGCTTCAGTTGGGAGAATAAACACTGCAAGAATGATAGCTACTCACTTTTAGCCAATCAGCAATCAGCATTTCCCTGACAGTGGTGTAATCAGCTTTTTTTTTTTTTTTTTTTGCAGTGAGATTCAGAGGATGACAACAGTGTGGGATGAAGACGACAGGATGTGATGAAGCATCAAACCGGTTTTCTGCAACCTGAAATCTGACCTGGGATCAGTTTACAGCCGCTGTCGTTTTCAAGCTCGACTTCCCTTCTGCACAGGAAGCTGAGCACACTGGGAACACACTGCACGAAAACTGATCTATCACCCAATACACCCGCAGGGGATCACCTTACACACACACACACACACACACACACACACAATCTCCAGGGTCCAGATCAATCGAAAGTGTAAATTGTCTCTTTCATACCTCAATGATTTTCTGATGATCGCTGGTTTCACTGGAGCTTCGTCAGGACTACGGGCGCTAACGAGAGCCACATTCACACTAACACACTAACACACACACTAACACACACTAACGCACACACACACACACTCGGTTAAACAGCTTCCCTGCTATTAGCCGTTATTCAGGCTTCATTCTAATTCAGAAACAACCCTCAGTTATTTCGTTATCTGTCCATCATAGACACATACTTAAACTCCTCGACCTGCAATTAGTCACTGTGAAGCTATGAGGTTTCAATCACACACACACACACACACACACACACTCATCTAGTCTATCAGCATACCTCTCTCTCTCATCTCTTCATGGGAACCGCCATCAGCTCCAGGTTTCTGTGTCAGTGTGTTTACATGAGCACATCAGGTTTCCTCTGAACCAAATCTGTGCTGCTCAGTTACAAATATTCCTCCTGGTATCAGCAGGCGAAGAAGAGATGAGGAGAGAGGAGAGAGGAGAAGAAGAAGCTGCTGAGGGAAAATAACTGAGGAAGGTGCACACAGAGTCGTGGCCTCCGGACCTCATCCTAAACTTCATCACACTGCAAAGGATCATGAACGTCCTGAGGAGTAAAGTCCAGTCTCCTCACTGTCCCCTCCCTTCAGCCTGATAATCAGCCTGATTTTCCTCTACAATGTTTAACACTGATGTTTGAACTCAGGCGGTCATTCAGAGGTCTGGAACAAAGCTCCTCTCCCTCTGACTCACAGACTCAGCAACAGATCACCGTGATGGCAAACAAAAGCTGAGTGCCAATTTCCGCAACTTTTGCAACATGCAAGCTGCAATTTGCAACACGAGATCATTTGCTCTCCATTTGTTTTGACACATTTCACTAATCTAAACAAATGCCGCACTTGTGACTCATGCAGGAGCCCTGCAGAACTCGCTGATTTATCTGCAATTTGCGAGCAATAGTCATTTGTAAAATGTGACATTTCTGGCAATCTGCATGTGAGCAGTGCTATTTTCAAAACCAGGCAGGGCCCCTCACTCACAATTACCAACTCCTACTACTGCTGCAGGGTCAGGATTCCCACTCCCTCATGTCCTTATGTTGCATCATTCACTGCCATTAGATACGATGAGACAAACTTTATTAATCCCACAGGAGGAGGAGAGGAGCAGCGGCTCAAAACGCAAACTCAGAAAGTATAAAAGCCCAAAACGGACAAGAAGAGCAAACAAATGGTGGCTCAGGGCTAAACCACTGCTAATATTCAACTTCAGATAAATACTGGTGAAAAACAGACATCACTGACTCTTCTATACTTGTGCTGATGTTACACCATGTGTTAGAGGAGCAGTTACCTCTCAGCAAAGGTTACACAGTCAAGTTTAATTCTTAAGTAGTTCTACATGATCTTAAATATTCATAATAATAAACCATAACAATACATAAAAGTCCATTAAGTCAGTTAACCAGGTAGTTAATCAGATATTTAGTCAGTTAATTAGTTTGTTAATCAGATATATAGTTGCTTAGTTAATCAGATAATCAGTTAGTTAATCAGATATATAATCAGTCAGTCAGTTGCTTAGTTAGCTCACATGCAGTTGGCCTGTGATCATGTTGCTGTGCTGACCCTCCACAGACAGTCTCTACTGACCCTGGTTTTGTAAAGAAAATGTACAAACATCAGACATTTCAGAAACTTGTTTAAAGGCTCTTAAGGCCCAGATTCAGTTTATTTAACAAAAAAGTTGATCCAGGTCTTATCCAGGTCTTAACACCTGACCAGAGAAATTGGGTTCTTTATAAAATCTGCCAACCGCTGAGAATAAACTGATTTCTAACACAGAGATAAAATGTCTTGAGCTGAAAACACCACCTGTTCAAACCCACCCACCCCCCCCACCCCCCCTCTTTCTGCTGTTTTTCACCGTCTCTCTATCGTTCTTTCCTCCACAGGTGCTTTAAACCGTCCTTTAAACCTAAATTCAAATGATTTTTTTAGAAGTATTTAAATGTGTTGAATGCAGAGCAGGTGAGGCTCAGTTCGTCTGTTTTGTGGGAAAAGTGCTGCCTGAGGCGGTTTTTCTGAGGAGGAAATAAAAAGGCTGACAGCACACCTTGTTTCCATAACAACAGACGATCATTTCAGCTCACCTGTTGCTCTCCTCTATGTGCTGTTTTGTACACTCGGTGAGCACTTTATTAGGAACACTACATTAACACTGGGGAGGGCCTTGCTTTGATCTGAAAACAGCCTCAGTTCTTCGTGGCATGGATTATACAAGATGTTAGAAACATTCCTTTGAGTAATGAGTAACTGTAATTAATATTTAATACTCTCCAAAAGTTACTTACAACTGGAATATAATCGGAACATTCCCATGATTCCTGTTGGAGCTCAGCTGTGGTGAAAGAATTATTCAGATTCTTTACTTATTCAACAAAAGCCTGGATGTAAAAACACTAAATTTTAATTCTCTAAAGGTCGAAGAGTCTTCGAGGTAAAAGTATCAACAGTAAAAGTAAAAGTCTTTCTGAAGCTTGTTCTGTTTCAGAGTGTTAAATGATTGATGTGTTATAACCTCAGAGCAGCAGTTTAATGTTGTAGCTGGTCCAAGAGGAGCTCAGTCTGACTGCTGCACTGTACTGAGTTTTAACTGTGGCCATGCATCACTGCTGTGTTACATCAACTTTATGTCATATTGACTTCTGTATCAAGTTATGCATGTATGTTATATATCACTGTTATTTAATGTTCTTTAGGACTGTAGTTTCATATTATGTTGTGTGTCACTGCTACATTATGCTACGTTTACGTGTCCGCATTCATTCGACTTTTTACGCATTTTGCAATGACAACTATAAACAGTGATGATGTGAAGCTGTAGCTAGCATCTACTGATAGCCTGTGAGGCGTTTAGGGAACATTGGTAAATTGTAGCATCTACCGATAGCCTGCATGCGAGGCGTTTAGGGGACATCTGTCAATTGTAACTGCAGAAATTGCTGTAATTCTCAACATATTTACATGTTGCTCCTACTTTGTTGTTAAAATACTCAGACATGTTTGTGTGTATGGTGCTGGCTGCGATATGTGTCATGTTAATGTTATTGCATGTTTTGCATTAGCACTACATTAAGCATCACTTTTACCCTATGTTACCATATGATATGTTGCTATTTCTTATTGGAACACGTCAGTTAAATATAAATCTACAACATAATCGCTGCTGTCAGATAAATGGCACAGAAAAGACAATATTTCCCTCAGAAATGTGGCGGAGAAAAAGAACAACATCTCCCAGAGTGTGAGCAGCAAAGCCTCCAAATTATACTTGCAGTAATTGTAATTAGCACTCAAACTGTAAGCAGCACAGTACTTCAGTATAATGTAATGTAATGGTACTGGAGCTGGTGCATGGTGAAGTAGTAGAAACACAGGCAGCACTGTGTGAATATTATAATTATAGATGTTACAGTGTAGTATTGCACCACTAATAGAAGTACAGCTACAGACAGGGAACTGTAGGACACTGGGAGAGAGGAAGCAGAGGGGGAGGGAGGGGGTGGGATCTTGAGTTGTGTGACGCCTGATGTGAAAGCTTTCAAGTCGTAACCATGGGAACCTCTCGTCTCTACGCTCTGACAGGACGTGAACGCAGCGCGGGGACAAAACAAACAGCCGCAGACTGATCTCCAGTCAGACCAGCTGAACTGGTTTGATGAAACCAGAGTGTCAGTGTGTCACATAAACACACTCCTGCATGTGTGTGTGTGTGTGTGTGTGTGTGTGTGTGTGTTTGTGTGTGTGAGAGAGTGTGTGTGTGTGTGCACTCTCCAAATGAAGGATATGTCCTTCTCCTTTTATTGCTCCAGTCAGAGTGTGTTTTAAATATTCATTCCTTCCCACTGAAGCCGGCGTTGCATTAAAATTCCCTTTGCAGCACTAATGGCTATCAGCCCGCGAGGGGTGGGGAGGGGCGAGCGAGGTGGAGGGCAAGAGAGAGAGAGAGAGAGGGAAGGAGGAAGGAGAGAGAGAGAGGGAGGGTAGAAGGAAGAGGAAAACAGGACAAGACAACCAGGGATTAAATACATTTGTTTTCTCTCGTACCAAATTAGTATTGACGGCAGCTACCTCTACACACACACACACACAGCCATGGCGAAAGCCCAGTCATGTTGAAAATTAATTACTCAAGTGTGTGTGAGGTGATACTGCCCACACACACACACAGACACCACACAGAGACAGACATATACACACAAGTGAAACTGGCAGAGCAGGTTCTGGCCTGCTGCTCTGCTATATACTGACAGTTGAAAGGATGGGTATATCTGTGTGTTTACACACACACACACACATATACTACACTATATGTATGTGTGTGACAGTATGTCTCTGTATAGCTGTTCGGCTGTCAAAGGAAAAAGCAGCAGGAGAGATGGAAGACAAAGTGGCTCCGAGTCGGCCACAGTAACACACTCAGGATCCATCTGTCCATCAGCACAACAGAATAAAATAGAAAATAGAATAGAATAGAATATACAGCATGTTTACAGTCTAACCACGCCTTGAATTTTCTCTGATCAGGTCTTAAACCTCAAAGCATCAGGTCTGTGTTTTAATCAGCTCTTTCT
This sequence comes from Lates japonicus, assembly GCA_033238685.1. Lineage (NCBI taxonomy): Eukaryota > Metazoa > Chordata > Actinopteri > Centropomidae > Lates > Lates japonicus. Next base: position 60,836 of record BRZM01000136.1, read on the forward strand.
TCGTTGACATCACGACTGTTTAATCTGGATTTCATGGTTTAGAAATAGTTTCATACGTCTCATTGTTGTCGACATGTTTGATTGTCACAATATTGAATCTGGTCTCCCAGGAGTTATATTTTATACTACTAATTTACAACACATTCTGCAAGGAAACGTTTACGTTTTCTATTAACGTGATGAGGAAATGCTGGTAATTAACGTATTTGACGAGTTGCTGATATCGAAAGTATCAGTAAAAATGTTCCCTGGTATTTCATTTGTTTTCTGTGAAAACATCTTGCTATACGTTATATAGCAAGGTCTAATCATGTAGTGGTTACTGCATTATTTCACTTATTTTCTGGGGATGTTCAGCCTCCCTTTTTGTCGCCTAAACCACAAGCACGACTCTCTAGCCTTAAAAATCATTGCTTCTGAACTTAATCCAGACAACGATCGTGTTTTTCCACCACAGAGTAATTGGGGAAAATACTTAGTCACAAACAAACATTGTTTCTAAGAGACAGGGTTGGACTATGGCAGGCTGTCTGTCAGCTTTCACACCTAACCTCTTTATATAAGTTTGTTTAGGATGGTGGGAAAACAACCAGACTTCAAAGTGTTAGAAATGTGGGTCTTGCTTCACTTCCAACCAAAGTCTAATGAGATTAGTTTGTGTTTTTTAGCACTGATTCAAAAGCTGAAGTGCGACTACATTCACTAAGTTTATGTGATGAGGGGTTTGGTTATAAAGTGATAATGCTTCTCATTGTGAGAGGGTAGAGGTTTTACAGATAAATCAGAGTTCAAACAGAGCAGCTATTCCCGCTTAATATACAGCAGAAGACGACCTGTTTCCTGTTGTAGACTCAAATACTAACAACCCATATTTCCTCTGTGACCTCTGACACCAGAGACGTTTAATAAACACACAGCACAGTAAAGCTCAGCAGCTCTCTGTGACAGGTGTAGTGCTGACGATGCAGGATGAGCTACCTGTCACTCAGAGGACTTTATGTTTACTTTACTTGGTTCGCCAGCATGAACGCAAAAAGGACCGGAACTAAAAGACGACCAGACCGACCAAACTGCAGTTTTGCTGAGTTTTTCTTTCCTTACTGAGTCCTCAAAGTGCACCTGGCTGCGGAGCCTCCAGGTGAATCATGTCCTCTCACAGTTCCTAACTAAAACTGATCGGGGAGCAGATTTCTCCTCACACCTGGAGACTTGCATCACCCTCACCTGGCTAAAATGCTTCCTTTTCTGTCTGTCCCCTCCCTTCTTCGCCGCTTTGCTTCTCCGGGGTGTAAACTTAAAATAAAAGAGTGTAAAAAAGAAAATGCTTCATGAGCCTCAGAATTAGGACAGAAAAGACTTATGAAAGAAACGTTCTGTTAAAGGAAATAAACCGTCTGGCCGGAGTGGTGGAACAAAGGATTAAAGTATTTGAGACAGGGGTGGGGCTTTACCTCTGTAATCCTGGAAACAACACAGGAGACAATGTTAATCTTGATCCTGTGTCTTGTAGGAAACCAGTTTACGGTGTTCAAGGAGATCAGGAAATTAGGAGTTTGCAAAATCCTGTTTGACTTGTGTTTTTTTCTGCAGCACTTCTGCCTGCACTCAGTCAAAACAACTCACTCAGATGTGCTGGATTACATTAGCACTGTCTGTCCATCCAGATTCAATTATCAGTGTCTACAGTAACTCATGTAATACCTGCTGCTTGATAAACAGGCGGCTGGATGACAAGGCTCGTTGTAGACTAACAACACTGACATATTGTCAAGTGTTTGTTTTCTCTCAGATGCTTTGGGATGTTTCTCCTCCTGTCCTGCACTGAGACTGATCAGCCATGTTCTGCCAGGAAACCTTGGGTCCTGACATCTACCAGCACTCCCCAATGGCAGGGGCCAGTACTCCCACCACACCACAAAAACTGCTCAGAAATGTCTAGAGGACCATGACAAAGAGCCCCAGGTGTTGACCTGGACTCCCCAGATCCCGATCTGATCCAGCAGTTTCTTTATATTGGAACTTGGAGTGACGTCACGTCCAGGTTGACCACGTTCCAGTGGAGAATTTGGAAAAACATGGACGCTCACACGAAAGTCTTTGTTGTTGTTCTTTCAGAGAATCAAAGCAAATCTGGTCCACCTGAAGAACACTTCAGAGGAGGAGAAAAGGCGCAAAGACGTCTTTGATTGCTGTTCCCAAAACACAAAACTGACTTAATGTGAAATAAACTGCTACAAACAGTAAAATTAGCAGAGTGTTCACTACTACTGATGTGAGTAGCAGCCATCTTGAATTCTTGTGTCGGGGTTGGTGGGGCTGCTTCAACTTTCCAAGTTAGAAATCTGACCTCAGTTCCAGTTGAAACTTCCAACTAGGAAGAGTACAACTGGAATGCACCAATTGTCCTGCTGGGGGAGGCCCCAGCCATTGGGGAGTGCTGTTGTGCATTTTTTTTTGAGTCGAGTCACGTCATCGTCTAAACTCTGCTCTAACTTCTCTGATGGTCTCAGTCGACTCTCAGCAGATGTTTTTCAGACTAAAAGTAGCAGCAAAAAAACAAAAAACCCCTGAGTTGGTGAGATTTACCCGGGCTTTATGAGGCTCGAGGAAAAAAGCAGGAAGGAGAGACGGACGTCTTATAGTATTATAGACAAATCTACCCAGTTCTACCATGTGGATCAACTAACTTTCATCTGATCTCCTCTGACAGAGAGACATCAGACACTCACAGGCAGGTTGATAAGAGAAAACAGACGTCTGACTCGTCCAACAAGGTAAACCAGACGCAGGTGAACATCATCACATCTTCGCCAAGGGGAAATTATTCCAGAAGATTTAGAGAAAAATTAAGATAAAGGATCAAAACAGGATGTCAGAATGGATAAAAATCCTGAATTACCAACAAAGACGTGAATCTAAAAGCAGAAATAAATATCAGTCGACCTCTGGCTGTTCTCATCTGTCATCGCTTAAGGCTCGCTCAGATATTTGCTGTGACCTTTGACCTCCCCACCACAGGCTGCTGGTTGTTGACTCTGATCATGGATGTGAAGGTGACTCTGCTGATATTAAACTCTGACACCTGAGCGGACTGAAATCTCTCCATCCACAGGAGCAGGCGTTCATTTTTCATTCCTACAGACAGACGAGAGGAGGAGGAGGAGGAGGAGGAGGAAGTGTTCGGATGGACGCCGCCGCTTCCTGCTGGAGAATGAAGGTGAAGTGGGGGGGAGGAGGTGAGGGAGGGGAGGAGGGGATTGGGGGTGGATCAGGTTCAGACACGATGTCCGACGGCGAGCGGCTGATTTTTATCGACTGCTCGACACGCCACGGGGATCGAACAGCGGCTAAATATAGACGCAGGAGGACAGAACAGGACGAGCAGGGTGTGGTGTGTTCAGGAACATGAGGCAGCATCTCCGGCTCTTATACATTAAAGCTTGAGGGTCACTGTTAGCGCAGTGATGCTTTCTAGCTGTAACACAGAGTCTGAAGGTTCAGTGAAATTACTTTATCGGACAAATTAAAGAAAAGAAAAAGCTCATTGTTCAGTGTCTCCTCTTCTCTTACAGCTGTTGCCTACAGCCTCTTTACTTGGTCACATGACTGCGTTTGTCCCTATTGTGTCTCCTGGAAGAGGAACTGGAGCAGGAGGAAGTGAAGTGGCCTCCCACCCCTCCTCCACCTGCTCCTTTTCTTCTCTGCAGCCACTTCAACTTCTGTCAGTAAATTATGTTCAAACTGTCGTTTCAAGTTCTCTCTGTGCTGCAGGTACGGCTCCATGGACTCATAAAGTCTCTTATTACTGACAGATAACGAGTCATCAAAGGCTCAACATGTGAAAAAACTGAGATGCATGTTGTGTTCAGTGATAGTGAGGAAGATGAAGAGGAGGAGGAGGAGCAGCAGCTCTCCTCCTGAGCAGCCTGTAGAGAAACAAATGGGTTCAACCACAAAAGGAAACCATTTGGATGAAAGGGAGGGGTGGTTAGAATAGCAGGGGGCAGGGTGGGGTAGTCAAATGTCTGAAGAGGGTTTGGTTGCAGTGGCAGAGTAGGAATGGGGGTAGTAAAGGGGCTGACAGTGGTAGTTCAGGTAGAGGAGGGGGTGTTGGAGGTCAGGAGGAAAACCAGCATGTGGTCTGGGCTGGGACTTCATTTGGATGTGGCCTCGTGCTTGCATGGCCATGATGTGTGTGTGTGTGTGTGTTTAAATAATGACCTGAGAACTAACTAGTCGTAATATCGGTCGTATTACTGGAGCTAAATATTGTGATTTAAAGCAGGAAGCTGCGCAGGAAACAGCAGGATTTTGTCTTTTCTCAGGTTCAGAGTCAGGTTGTAGTTTTTCTCACTCAGGATTATCAGTGTGTGTCAAAAACTCGTCTGTGACAGTTCATTAAAAGTGTGATAATCTGTGAAAACATTACATTAATAAAAATAATCCCATGATAATTTCCATAGTATGTCCAAACTCTGGACTATCAATCATTTTCCTATATTAACATATTTTGTTGATTCTCTTCTAAAATGACGTGATTAAATTTTATTCTTATATTTTTCCTGTGTTTGTTCTACAACAGAGTTAACACTTGTTAATACCTCAGCTTTGTGTTTGGAAGCTGTGTAATTTTGTATCTTTGGCTCCTAACCGGTGCAGAATGTGTTGACTTGATTATCTTGTTGCACAAACTGTGTTCCTGTCATATTGCAGGACTATTGTTGCTGCTCAGCTTGTTGTTTTGTCACGTTCTGTCCTCCTCGGCTTCACACGTTCTTCTCAGTCGACATGTTAGATATTCAGATCGCTCGCCGCCCGACAGTACGCTCCAAACTAAATCTAATTAGCTGTAAATTCTCTGATAAGACGGCAAAGAGAAGCATCACGTTTGGCTGTAATGGCCACAGTGTGAAGCGGCTGCTCGCTGCAACACAAACTCTGCCTGTGGACGACATGTTTTTTTGAGTCACTGTGATTCACAAGCTCCTCCCCTCTGGCGTGGAGGCCATTAAAGGAGCAGACCTGCTGTCTGAAGCTCAGCTGCAGCTCTGAGAGCACAGATGATTCGATCTGGTCTGGAGCAAAAGTGCCCGGCTCGCTGTTAGGCGAGGATAACGGGGCGTGCGAGCTACACTGCATACTGCAGAACAGCGAGAGAGAGAGTGGGGAGAGCTGATGTGCTGAGTCAGAAGAGGCAGAAACCAGCAGACGGCCTCTGACTGACAGCTCAGATTGTGTTGCCCTTGTAAATCCCATATATCCACTGCCACAGAGAGAACAGGGAGCTCTACACCAGCAGTGCACAGTCCTCTCAGAGGGTCAGTTTGAGCCTTTTTCTCACCCAAAACAGGATCTGATCATCCCAAATCTCGAAATTATAGCAGCCCCAGTGTTTCCAAGGAATTTTGCCTCAAATCAAATCCCTTTTATCCATGAATATCCTGCAGAAACCTGGACTTTTTAACATGTTCTGTGTACCTAAGACTCGCTCTTCCAAACCTTATTACCGTGCATTTCTCTGCATTTCCTCTAAATACTAAAGTCTAACCTTTAAATGCCACTTTTAAAATAGAAATGGAACAAGTTTTCAGCTGAAGCCGTTTCCTCCAGTTAACTTTTCTTGCTAAACTGGCAGCTTACAGCTCAGGCTGTGTGGCTAAATCATTTCTGGAGAAAAATCTGTGAACAAACACGATGCAGATGGGTCAACAAATGGCTAAATCAGACAGGCAGGCATTCATTCCCAAGCAGTGTTCAACAGGTGGAGCATCAGGTGCAGCTGACGTCCTAAACATCACGTCCACCGACAGCGAAGCTCAAATCACTGAAACGATGCTCTGATGCTCTGAAACCACTGAAAGTGTTTTCCTTCACTGCCACTGCAGCAGTAATAACCTCAGGTCAGCACTGTAAAGACGCTCCTCTGTACCCACTGAGACAGCAGATTATTTTGGTAGTCGATTAATCTGTTGACTAAAATCAAACATTCTTAGTAAATCACTAAACACGACTCTGAACTAACACCGACTTTAAAAAGCTACCAGACTCCGACCACACACTGTAACACCACCTCTGTCTCACCACTTCACCCCCGACCCCGTCTGTCTGCCGCCCCCCTGACCTCTGACCTCCACCTCAGACAGGAATCCGTCACTGCCTGCCGACCGCCGAGTCGGAGCACGACCTTTGACCCCCCCGTCACCTCATTAGAGCACGTGTCAGTGGGATGTGAAGGGGAAACTGCGTGTTAGAGGTTAGCGTCAGTGCTTAGATCACACAACATTACAAAAAGCCAATATTAAATACATCAAAAGGTCAGAGGTCGGAGGTCAGAGCAGCCTGTTGATGTCTCAGAAACTTGTCAGCACTTGGTTAACGAGTCTTTTAGCTTATAAAGCAGATTTTTGTTTTGCTTTACTCCATTAACTACAAATAATGAAGACTTTACATCACAGCTGACTATTTTCTTGTAATATAATCAGTGTTCAGACCAATTTAATTCCTTCCAGACGGCCATTAGTGGCATTTCATTTTAGTCTTTGAAAAAAAAAAAATCAACTTGCAAAGTTGCAGAAAGTTTCTCTTTGTAATATTTTATTATTATTTGTATTATATATAATATTTGTTTTTCTGCAGAAATGTTTTAGTCATGTTTGTATTTAGATTTAGCTGATTAACACTAAATTAAGTAGGAGACATACACACACACACACATACACACACAGAATAGTAGGGAAAGATAAACTACACACACACTGCCAGCAACAATTAGGATAATTAATTCATTTGTGGGGTTCAAGTTTCAATTTCATCAGTTTAAATTGGATAATTAACAAGCAGCTTTCAGGGGGACCTCGCATTCATTTTGGTGGAAAACACAAACACACACACACACACACACACACACACACACACACACACACACACAGTATTATATTTAGACCCCCAACCTACCCCCCCACCCCTTCTTGTTTACCTGCCGGGGTTAATTAATGGCTCTTGTTTGCGGAACGGACTAATCAGCGAGCCCCGCCCACCTCCTCCTCCTCCAGCTCCTAATCAGCCATTGGACGAGGGAGAGATTGACAGGTCGTCAGTCCTCTCACCTGTTGAGTCTCATCACTGATATCAACAACAAAACTTTTTTTTCTTCTTTTTTTTCCCCCAATTCAATGTTGCTGTCAATCACTATCAAAACATTTCTTAAACTTGGTCCCTGCGGGCCACCGTATCCTGCACTTCATCAGCCAATTAAACAGAAGTGAGACACTGGCTCGGAGCCAAACTGCCTTCAGATAATGTCAGTGTGAATTGTGCACATTTTAAACAGAGATCTCTGCTGTCTTTTCCTCTCTGGTTAAATAAACACATGTTTTGCATGTAAACAAAACAGCAGGCGTCTGATATAAAAGTAACAGGTGAGGTGGACATGACAAACGTCATTACACAAAGTGGAGGCCTGTTTCCTGCACGTCCATCATGTTCTGCACATTGGAGTGAACTCAGGCTGCACACCACGTCCTCCATGTGTTCATTTAACACTAAACCTTCTCTGTGCTTTTACTACGTTCCAGTCAGGGACCAGACACAAATAAATATATAGTGAATGATAAATAAAGGTAAAGTTAGAGTCCTGAAAGATTCTTCAAACCATTTTCAAACCAAAACCAAAATATTCCATCCACAGTTACACTTTATATTAGGCTACAATTATTCACCATTAACTAGTTATTATTATTAGCATGCATATTAGCTCTTTAACAGTCATTATAAAGCACTTATTGATTCTTTACTCTGCATGATCATATTCTACAGCTACTAGGACATTACAACACAATTACAAGTGTCAGTAGTATCCAAATAAATCTAGGTGAAGTCTCTGTAACTCAGAGTATGTTCCCTTTTCTGAAAGGTCTTGATCATAACTGAAGTGCACGTTCATATTGGCTTGTGTAGGTTTTATCTATGTGCAGTTATATAATTGTGAAGTTGTATTGGTGCATTTGTTCTTAGCAGTGTTGAGTAAGTTACTGTTCTTGTGTTACTACCTTCTAAGGTCCATAATGAGCATAGTAAGATCATAATGTACAACAACTTCCTTACTTACCATCAATCAGCAGTAATTATCAGGTTATTGAGGGAGAACTCTTAGTTAACGGCCTGGTAGCTGTAGAATATGATCATGCAGAGTAAGGGATTAATAAGTGCTTTATAATGACTGTTAAAGAGCTAATATGCATGCTAATGAGCAACTAGCTAATGGTGAATAAGTGTAGCCTGATATAAAGAGTCCCCTCAGTTCCCTAACCCAAACAAATATGGCTGCCCGGGAATCGCACGCAGTAAATACACTGCACCGTCCTTCCTCAAGGACCAGAGAGCCTGGAAGGCAAAGTTCAGGGCAAACAAAAAACACACTTAAAACCAGATAAAATCTACCACTAAATAAATCACAAACAGTAGATCAGTGTGACTGACTGCTGTCTTTGCTGAAAGGCACTGTGGCAGACCCAGACCCGGAGAAACAAACTCCTCAGGCTGCTGAAGCCGAACACAGGAGGAAGCTCTCCTCTCCGCTGACCTGTCAGGGTCAGCTCAAAAATACTCCGCCAAAAACCATCCCCTTCCCACAATCCTCCTGGGCGAGCAGGAGGGGAAGGGAAAAAAAAAAACCAGCAGGATGGAGAGAGAGAGGGGAAGATGAAAGAGAGCAGAGGAGAGCTGCTGGCTTCACCGCCTCATTACTGGGGGTGTTAGTGTGTGTTATAGTGTGTGTGTGTGTTACTCGGCTTGTTACCCAGCATGCTGCGGGGGTCAGTGAGGTCAGAGGTTGTGGGTGGCGACTTCCTGTGCATTAGCAGGAGAAGGATAAAAAGGCTCTCATCAATCACCCGACACCTGGTCGCCGCGGGCAACGGTAACTAGGAGATAACCAGGACCACGTGCAAACAGTGTAAGACCGGGGGCACCGCGGGGGGCGACCTCTGACCCCCAGAGAGGAAGATTTCACTTTAACTGGCTTTATACAGCGGAGGAAAACTCTGATCCGCTCCAACACAGCAGAGCTGATACTGACCTTATTAAGTAGATCGGGTGTCGACTATGATGTGAGCAGCGTCTTTGTCAATGTCATTATAAAATTCAAGGTTTCAGGAATCGGTTACATCCATTCAGTCGCAGCAGGACGCTGACTCAGACAGTTTTCAGTGCTACAGAATCGAGTATCTTCATCCATCAGATCACATCCAGGAGAGAGTCTTAGTCTTAGTCCTCAGACGTCTGGATCTGACAAGCTGCTCGAGAGTGTCAGAGGAAAAACATGACACTGCTTTATTCAGTGTTTTTACCCATTTTAATTATCAGGTCTGTTTTATTTTGGAGAGGTTTACCTCTGTGAAAAATTCTGCTCCTGAATCCTGACCAAAAAACCAAAACCACAACGAGCTGTTTGACAATGAAGACAACACGGTCAGCCCGGCCACCTACAAGGAAAACCCTGCTTCATCCTGCCCTGGACTGTGTGTGTGCAGCACCACACACTTTCAGTGTCTTCAGTTGTCTTTTTGTGTGTGTGTGTTGTGACGCTGCCTAATTTCCTCTTATGGGACAATAAAGCTCTGAATTGAACTGAAACAGTGATGATTTAATCACAGAGTTTCCTGAATAATGTTTATGAGCCGGAGCTCGCAAACAACAACAACACAAAGAAAAAAAGGAGTCGAGATGTTTAATGCGTTAAAGTGAAATGACACTGCAGATACTTTACTGTGTATTTGTGCACATAATGAGCTCAATTTCTACAATCAACAGACTCTTCCTTTGCTCTTTGTATTTTATGTAAACAGCAGTAAAACCACAGCATTCCTCCTCCTGCACAGACGTGACATGAAGAAGAAAAACTAGCTTTCTGTCTGTAACAGTAGCTCTTGGTTTTAAGAAGATGTTGAACTATTCCTTTAAAGAGTTTCTTTCACTGACTTAAACTCTGGTAATGACTGTTTAAAGGATTCAACACGAGCAGAGAGTTATCATTACGATGAGTGAAACACTCTGTTCTGTGCTTGGAAAATAAGGGTTCATACAGCAGGATGATGGGAGGCTGCAGGCTGATCGTTTATCTGTGACAGCATCACACATACACACCACACACACACACACACACTCCATGCTGGCGGCTCAATTGACAACATCAAAGGTTCAATCAGATCCGTGTTCAGACACTCAGACACACCAGCTCTGACCTGCTGCTCACTGTGTGTGTGTGTGTGTGCAAAATGATGATCAACAACAACAGCACACACATGGCTGTCAGACACACACACATGTCCCTCCCCTCCATTAGTCTGTGGTGGCCGTTATCTCCTCATCGGCTCAGCTTTTACACACACACACAAACACAAACACACACAAACACACACACCACGGTCTCTCATCATGGATGGTGCTGTTTCCAAGGCCAATCAAGCTAAGTTCCTGAGGCTCCCAAACACGTGTCACTCATACAGTGTGTTGTTGTGTGTGTGTGCGTAAGTGTGTATTATATTATTATGGTGATGTGCTCAGTAACTTAGAAACTTCGGGTCCAGAAGTGTTTGTCCTGGTTTATATATTGTAGTTGTTCTCCGTGATCACAGATCAATAGCGGCGGCGCCAGGTGGCTGGTTCGATTCCCTACGGCCACAGCAGATTGTCTGCTGCAGCCTCTCAGGCTTTACACTTTATTTAAAACTAAATAAATAGCGTGCTTTGACATTTGGGAGTTTGTTGCAGAGACTTAGCTTGGTACCACTCCTGTCTGTATGCAGCTCGTTAGTAGCATAACACAAAGACTGAAGCAGAGAAACTAGCATGGTTTTGGTAACAGATCACCTTTCAAACACCAACAAGTAAAATGAGCATTGACCAATAACATAAAAGTATAAATAATCTATTTCCCAAAGTGCCACTGCTGAAAACCCTGCCAATTCAGTTTGATTTTTGTTTTGTTGTCTTAAAATCAGTTTTATTTCCCTGTTCTGCAACGGGATAAAACCATTCACTTCTGTCATCTCAGGCGACATCACAAATGCCTTGTTTTGTCTGATCAACTTTATTCAAATAGCTGCAGATTTATTTTGTGGATTCACTAAGCGATTAATCGGCTGAAAGTGATCAAATTAAGCAACATAGATCAGGAATCGAGATAAATATATTGGTTTTGATATTATTCTTCTACCTGACTTCACTCCAAGTTAGCATGAAACAGACATTATTGTCGTCAAAAAAAAAAAATTAAAAATCACTCGTTCCTGGGTTCTGTGCTGAAAGGAATCATAGAAATGTAGGAAGTCAGCAGGAGGCGGGGGCCAGTAAAAAGCAGTTTAACATTCAGAATCATTTCTGTTATTCTGACCTGAAAAGGAGTGTTTGGCAAGGGTGACGTGGGTCAACTAAGGCACCATCTGTCCAAACACACAGACACACAGACACACCTCTGCCCTACTTCCTGACAGCATCAACCAGGACAACACTGACATGAGTCATTTATGCCTCTCTGTCTGTCTGTCTGTCTGTCTGTCTGTCCTGTCTGTCTGTCCTGTCTGTCGGTGGGAGAAATTAAAATGTGATGACATAGAGAATTTTGTAGAATGATATAACTCCACACAGATGTACAGTAGAAACACAATAAGACTACAGTAGCCTTTGGTGCAGTGTCCCTGAAACCAGGACTGCCAGGTTCCAAATAATGGGCCAAGTCGAAACACGGATCTAATAAATAATCCCTTAGCTTTAGAGTTTCCCTTGGGAGCCTGCTGTCAGGATAACCCATTGTGTTACATTCTGGTGGATGTCAACTTCTGATCAATAGTGAGTAGATGACAGCCTGAACAACAGATGCAAGTGGAATTTATAGGCGTTACTGTGTGAAATAGCACTTTGGTCCCTTTCTTTGAAAGGCTAGTAATTTATTTTATTTATTATTATTTCGAAAACGTAAACTGCTTTAGCCTCCTCCACAGAGTTAGGGACAAAAATCTGCAGGTAAGTGCAGTTTTTTTTTAAAAATTTCTGGCTCATAAGTGGTCCCAGGTGTAGCAGGTGGTTGCTATGGCGTTGCTAGGTGGTTTCAGGTGGTTAATGTGTGGTGCCAGTCCTCCCAAAGACTATCTCTTATAAGTTTTGGTGTTCTTTTCATTATCTTTTCTGTTAAATGTTAATTTGTTTCTGTGAAATTTAATTTTCTACACAAAGGTTTAAATGCCATTTGAAATTTCAAAAACCCTCTGCACATAAAATCCCTAGAGGAGATGCTGAATGTTTATTTTTGTTGGCCTAAAGTCAGTTTTAATATGGACAGTCTAAAAATACAGCCGAGGAGCTTATAAAATATTCACCATGTGTTAGTTATTTACTTTTAACTGCTACTAAAACTCCTGAATTCACAGGAAAAGCAGACAGAGGACCTGACCTCAGCGTCCTCAGTGGCTCACAAAAACCACAAGTTCATATCATCCTGCAAAAAAAAAAAAAAAACCTATTGACACCAAGCTGAATAACAGTTTACAGCTTCCAGAACTGAGCTCTCAGCCACACTCACTATCACTCACTGCAGGCAAATATTAGCATTGTAGAAACGAGTGGCCGCCCAGCAAACACCAACTCTTCAGAGAATTAAGCCTGAAAAACAAAAACAACAACAACAACAAGATGACGCCAGGAAGCGGGAAGTTTGTGGGATGATGTCTGTGGCAACAGACAGAGAGCACCATCACACCCCCGCCACCACCATCAGGCTCCTCCATGTGGACAAATCGATGGTGGCGTTTATCAAACGCAGCAGAGTTTACTCGAAGTCTGACTGATCAATCCTGCAGTTTACTGAGGAGATTCAATATTATTCATACAGACAGACAACTGGAGTGATTATTAGAGACCCGGTCATATAATAACAGGAGGATGAAGATGAGAACAACTATAAACAGGGAGAAGTAAACACATCTTCCTCTGTAGATAGTCAATCAGCAACAAGTAAACACTGAAGCGCAGTCACTTTTAAAAATAAAGTCTTGTAATTTCTCCCTTAATGAATTAAAATAGCTCCTGTTTTTTTCTTCTTTCTTCCAGTGGTTGTTTGGTTTTGCAGCAGCCACAGGTTTTATAATAAGTCGCTGTGTGTGTGCAAAAAGATAATTGATCAACAACAGCAACAACACACATGGCTGTCAGACACACACACATGTCCCTCCCCTCCATTAGTCTGTCGTTGATTATTCGTTATCTCCTCATCAAAACAAACACACACACACACACAAACACAAACACACACACAAACACACACACACGGTCTCTCATCATGGATGGATAACTGTTCCAGGCCAATCAATATTCAGATTCCCCTCGAGGCTCCCAAACACGTGTCACTCATGCAGTGTGTTGTTGTTGTGTGTGTGCGTGTGAGTGAGTGTGTGTTATATTTGTGTGTATGAGTGATGTGTGCTCAGTAACCCAGAAACTCGGGTCCAGAGTGTTTGTCCTGGTTTATATGTTAACCCAGTTGTTCCTCCGTGATCACAGATCAATAGCAGCGGCGGCGCCAGGTCGCTGGTTCGATTCCACACGGCCACAGCAGATTGTCTGCTGCAGCCTCTCAGGCTTTACACTTTATTTAAAACTAAATAAATAGCGTACTTTGACATTTTGGGGACTTTGTTGCAGAGACTTAGCTTGGTACCACTCCTGTCTGTATGCAGCTCGTTAGCTTAGCATAGCACAAAGACTGGAAACAGAGGGAAACTGCTAGCATGGTTTGCCCAGGTAACAAGATCCACCTTTCAAACACCAACAAGTAAAATGAGCATTGACTAAATAACATAAAAAGAAAGTATAAATAAAATCTATTTCCCAAAGTGCACTGCTGAGAAACCCTTACTTGAATTCAGTTTGATTTTTGTTTTTGTTGTCTTCAAATCAGTTTATTTCCTGTTCTGCAACAGGATAAAAACTTAATTTCACTTCTGTCATCTCAGGGCGACATCTTTAAATGCCTTGTTTTGTCTGATCAACTGTTCAAATAGCTGCAGATTTATTTTGCTGTGGATTCACTAAGCGATTAATCGGCTGAAAGTGATCAAATTAAGCAACATAAAGATCAGGAATCGAGATAAATATATTGGTTTTGATATTATTCTTCTACACAAACTTCACTCCAAAGTTAGCATGAAACAGACATTATTGTCGTCAAAAAAAAAAAATTAAAAATCACTCGTTCCCTGGAGGTTCTGTGCTGAAAGGAATCATGGGAAATGTAGGAAGTCACAGCAGGAAGCGGGGGGACGGTAAAAACGGTTTAACATTCAGAATCATTTCTGTTATTCTGACCTGAAAGGAGTGTTTGTGAGAGTGACGTGGGTCCAACTAAACACCATCTGTCCCAAAACACACAGACACACACAGACACACACTCTGCCCTACTTCCTGACAGCATCAACCAGGACAACACTGACATGAGTCATTTATACCTGTCTGTCTGTCTGTCTGTCTGTCTGTCTGTCGGTGGGAGGAAATTAAAATGTGATGACACTATGGAGAACCACACAGCAGAATAAAGTACTCAGCTCACACAGATGTACAGTAGAAACACAATAGAACACAGTAGCCTTTGGTGCAGTGTCCCACAAAACCAGGACTGTACCCAGGATTTCAGAAATATTAAGGCCAAATCGAAACACGGATCAATAAATAAATCACTTAGCTGCAGAGTTTCCCCGCAGGAGCCTCTTTAATCGAGATGGCCGGCCAGCCACATTCTGATGGATGTCAACTTCTGATCAATAAAGTGAGTAGATGACAGCCTGAACAACAGATACACGTCAAATTTATGGCGATTACTGTGTGAAATAGCACTTTTGGTCCCTTTCTTTGAAGGCTAGTAATTTATTTTATTTATTATTATTTCACTTTGAAAACATCTGACTACTTTAAAGCCTCCTCCACAGAGTTAGGGACAAAAAATCTGCAGGTAAATTACTGATTTTTTTTAAAAAAAATTTCTGGCTCATAAGTGGTCAGGTGTAGCAGGTGGTTGCTATGGCGTTGCTAGGTGGTTTTCAGGTGGTTAATGTGTGGTTGCCAGTCCTCACAAAGAAGACTATCTCTTATAAGTTTTAATTGTTCTTTTTCATTATCTTTTCTGTTAAATGTTAAATTTTATTTTCTGTGAAATTTAATTTTCTACACAAAGGTTTAAATGCCATTTTGAAATTTCAAAAAACCCTCTGCACACTTAAAAATCCCCTGAGGAGATGCTGAATATTTATTTTTTGTTGGCCTAAAAGTCAGTTTTAAATATGGACAGTCTAAAAATACAGCTGAGGGCTTATAAAATATTCACCATGTGTTAGTTATTTACTTTTAACTGCTACTAAAACTCCTGAATTCACAGGAAAAGCAGACAGAGGACCTGACCTCAGCGTCCTCAGTGGCTCTGCACAAAAACCACAAGTTTTCATATCACATCCTGCAAAAAAAAAAAAAAAAAAACCTGTCAAACTGTAAAGCTGAATAACAGTTTTACAGCTTCAGGACACAGGCTCTCAGCCACACTCACACTGTCCTCCCTGCAGGCAAATATTAGCATTGTAAATGTGAGTGGCCGCCCAGCAGAGCACCAACTCTTCAGAGGAGTTAAAGCCTGAAAAAACAAAAACAACAACAACAGCAAGATGACGCCAGGGAAGCAGGAAGTTCACAGCGGGATGATGTCACAGCGGCAGACAGAGGAAAACCACCATCACCCCCCGCCACCACCATCAGGCTCCTCATGTGGACAAATCGATGGTGGCGTTTGCTCAAAGCGCGGCAGAGTTTACTCAGAGTCTGACTGATCAATCCTGCAGTTTACTGAGGAGATTCAATATTCATACAGACAGACAGCAGAGTGATTATTAGAGAGGACGGATCATATAATAACAGGAGGAGGATAGAAGATGAGGAACAACTATAAACAGGAGAAGTAAACACATCTTCCCTCCCTGCTTAAGATTCAGTCAATCAGCAACAAGTAAACACTGAAGCGCAGTCACTTTTAAAATAAAGTCACGCAATTTCTCCATAATGAATTAAAATGGCTCCTGTTTTTTTTTCTTCTTTCTTCCAGTGGTTGTTTGGTTTTACCGGCAGCCACAGGTTTATAATAGAGTCGCAGAGAGTGACGAGGCGTTGGGTGTATTTCCATTTTTCTTTTAACATCACTTAGGTTTGCATTAGGACCACCAGTTTTTATTACTTCAATACTACAATACCCATGACCCTGAGGCCTGTACTACGAAGCAGGATTTCAGCTAACTAAAGAGTTTTCGATCTTACGACGGTGCTTCACTTCTTATCGGGGGTAAATCACCACAGTAACTGATGCTGAATAGTTAACCTGCTCCAGATCAGATCAAACTACAGACCAATCAGATCACTGGAAAACTAGAGTCATCATTTCTACTGGATCCCAAAAGAATTTACAATAAAGTGACAAATAATAAAGATCGATAGATATTTCTATAGAGCAGTGGAATCATTTTTCCGTTCCAGTCTTTCCATATGTCCACAACAGAGCTTCTAACAAACGGAGATAGAGTGTATCGCATAATTATTGTTATATGTTCATGTTGATTGAACAAAGATTCTTTTATTCACAAACTGTTGAATGTTTCCCACAATTATAAATGAACATTTCAGTCAGATCGAGCTCAGACATTAACTCTCTCCTCTCTGCTTTGGCAGCAGAAACAGTCTGACATTACTGTCACTGTTTATCTGCATCACATACTCACAATAAATCTAAATATCGCTAGAACCGAACCAGGATTATCAACGTTACTTCTCATATTTAGTATTTATCATGCTTTACTCATGGTTCATGGTTTAATTAACAACTCCTCTCCTCTTTCACGTGAACGATCAGGAAATCCTGGATTGACTTAACGAGTTGATAACCAGCATCGTACGACCGCTCAGTCAGACTGTGGTTGTTAGGTTCAGTGAAGCCAGATAATGAAAAGATATCCTGGGTTTGTTCTGCAAACGATAAATTCAAAATGCTTCATTGTTGCTGTTCTAAGTAAAATGTGGTCGGGGTTAGTCAGCCCTCCTGAGCCGTCACACACCTTGCACTTAAAAAACCAAATGACACCGATCGTCCCTCAAACCCACACTTCACATTACCACCATCTGGTCACAGATACAGCGCTTTAAAATGGGGGAGAGCTCACTCTGGCAGACTGTTTCTCCCGTCTGTGTGTGTGGTGTTTATATGAATGTATGGGCAGGGACATAAATGTTGGCTGTCTATGTTGTTGTGTGGAACATGTACAGGCTGTGAAAACAAAGGAGTATCCATCTAAAATTAGCTTTAAATTGCATTTTAAATTAAACAATGAAACCTGAACAAAAGCCAGAGAAGATGTTTTACATTCCAGACTTTTCTGTGACTCTCTCATGAGAAAAGAAAACTCTGAGCTTCACATCAACAACATCACACCTCACCGACAGGCTGTAGGTCAAAGGTCGCAGGTCGCAGCATTCAGACAAAAGGCAGAACAAACATTCCTGAGACCCTGAGAGTGACAATGATGATGGAGGAGAGGAAGAGCTGAGCGTGAGTGTGTGTGTGTGTCACCCTGAAACCAGAGCTCATTTAAAGTTAATCAGGCACGCTGCTAACTTCTAACTTATTTAAATCTGCTGATCTTCTTCCTCTCTGGGCTTCCTCTCTTCACTGAGAGCAGCAGACAGAATGATGGATGTCACAACCTGATTAAGACTAACCACAACACTGATACACCAGCAGGGGCAACTTCGAGGTAACGTTTTGGATCACCAGCTATTCTGAATTTTCAGAAGCTAAAGTTAAATATCGCAAGAATAGGAGCCCAGGAAATCAAGACTACAACAACCAGACCGCAGTAATCATAACACAGCTAAAGGTAAAGAAAAAAGAGGTACACTTTTAATTTCTTTTTTCTGTCTAAAATCAAATACAAATGTGTATTTTGTACAATTTAATCAAGAAAACTCTTTCTGTACTTGTTAAACATGTTTCTTCTCTGCTATCAATAAACAATACAGTAGAAATAAGAGACAGAAAGACTAAGACAACCATTAAGTTATATGTTTTAAGATCAAACAAATGCAAATGTACTGTGAGTGAATCCAGTTTTATTAATTACTAAAACTGAGAGTGATATGGAAAAAATGATTAATTTTTTTTCCAGGGTCAATAACTGCACCAATGGTTTGGGGAGGAAACCTCAATACAGCAGAGTGATTATAAGGAAGGATAATATAATAATAGGAAGAGGATGAGGAACAACTATAAACAGCAGAAGTAAAAGTACTAAAACTTATCAGGTCAGATTTGTCTTGTTTACATATTCAGCCAGATCAGGAGTTGAACCGGGGACCATCTGCTCGGGGCCCGAAGGCCCATGAGGTACACATCATAACCGTTCAGCTATGGGGGCATCTCACATTTGTCCTTTTGAAAATTTTCCATTTTAGGCCATTTTATTGAGGGTTCTTGTGCAGTTGCTTGTATCTAAACAAATTTAGCATTTAAGCTCTTTGGTTTCTTGTATTCATTGACAAACCGGTTTATTTTCCTCAGTGTGAGCAGTCAGAAAAAAGTAGTGTTTTCATGTCTGTGTTGAAACTCTGGCACTTTATCAACAGCCAGTGATTATTTTGTAAGTCACTGTGTTTTAAAACAAAACTGTGCCTCGTGACAGATGTTAACGCACTGTGACCAGACTTTTCAATATCACAACAAAAGTATATTGAGTCCAGAAAGACACAGCATTTATGTTTGTTGGTCTGTGTATTGAATAAAGCCTTTTCCAGTCCGAACCATCTACACCTGATGATGCTGTTGGTGTCTTTTGCTTCTGCTTACAGGTTCTGAAATGTGACTGAGTGAGAGGACGACAATCAGTCACCACAACCTATGATTTATACGCCCCGTCAGTCAGCTCATAGAATACTGTGTGTTACATGTCAGCTCGGTCTCCAGAGATGATAACAACCACCATTCGGTCATTCAACAGTTTCCTACCATTTTCTCACATAAAAACAAAAGGGGTCAAACCAAGTCCAGAGGTCAAAGGTCAAACAAAGGATGCCTCTCTCTAACATCAAACTCACGGAGGTCAAAAATGTCAGGTAGCAGCTCAGGTGCAACTCAGGTGTTAAAAGCTGTCAGAGAAAGCAGCAGCATGCCAGGCTTCAGATGATTACTGAATATAATGAGACTATTACACTCTGTACAACTCACCTCTAATGCAAACACACACAGTCACACACACACACACTCTCTCTCTCTCACACACACACACACACACACACACACACACACACACACTCACTCACTCGCCTGAGCAGCAGTGGAGGCAGTTAAATGTTTCTCTGAGGCGTTTAGGGACTTTCTGCCTCTTCTAGCTGTCAGAACCAAAACTGAATGATGGACGATGATTGGCTGTGGCTGCCAAGCGTGCGTGCATGCACCCACACACACACACACACACACACACACACAGCGACACAAACACACTAGCATACGCACACAAGCTTTCCTGAAGCTGCTGGTGAAATATTCAGTGCTGCGCTCACTAAAGGCAGCTCATCTGCCTCGAGACATTTACACCTCATTTTGCCAATTTAGTGTGGCATCCCTCCTCCAGCCACACACACATATATAGACACACACACACACACACACGTGCACACACACTCAGAGTAAAGTAAAGCTAGTTAATTCCAGCCTCAGTGTACTTCTCCTGCACTAAACCCACTCAGTAGTTCTCTAAGGCGGCACTCATACCAAAGCTAATCACTCAGCTAAAGTATATACACAGGGACACACACATACACACTGCAAGTTTTAGATGTACCAATGTTGTGTGAAGCAGCAGGACAGTGAATAAAGTACATATAACACAGCAGAAAGCACAGACTGCATGTCTTAAACACCAAGGTTATCTAACACACTAACCTGCTTTTCAACTTACCTGTTGACCATCACACTAACCTGCCCTGTTAGAGAGACAGCTCACCTGTTAAATGATGTGCTGCCTACCACAGTGGCAACTAGCTCGATCACTAAAAAGATATCTAGCAAGCCTGCTAGCAGGCCAACCAATCTTCTAATTGATGACCTAGCCAGCTAACCAGCCAGACAATCATCACCTGCAAATTCATCAACTCACTTACTAGCTAACCTACTAACTAACCAACTGATCCCACAAAGTGATGAGCAGGGGCACTAAAAGTTGGCTAACCTGCTAACTAACTACTTTAAAAACTATTCCTACTGCTAATTAATAAGCTAACCTGCAAGGTGACTACTAACCTGCTAAATGAGTCAACTAATTTGTTAACTAAACACATCACCTGCTAACCAACTGACTACACTACCAACTAAACATAGCCAAGCCACTAAACAGCTAACTGAACACATCACCTGCTAACCAAGCTGCTAAACTGCTAGCTAACCAAATCATTTACTATTCAATCGACAAACCCTCTGATTAACATGCTAACTAACCTGCTAACTACCTACCACGTCACAGACACAGTGTGTACTCACCTGTACAGTTGCACCTGGGCTGAAAGCAGACGTCCTTGGGGAAAGTTGACAGGCTACTTGTTGTTAGCATACACAGTCCACAGTGTTTACTGCTGCCCACAAAACAAACATTTTGGACAAAATAAACAACACACAGCTGCTGTTGCTGCTGAGAGCTGCTCTGTCGCAGTTTACACAGTTAAAAATAGGCCAATTTAAAACTGACATATGCAAATTAGACGACGGCCTTCCGGTGAACGTTTGTATTTCTACGTGACTCAAAATTGAAATGCCCGCCTCCTGCTCTTTAATTGGTCAGATCCTATGTCACTCAGCGGCTGCAGGTGCACTTCCTGTTCAGGCCGGCCAATCGGGAAGCTCGCATCTGACCAATAGGAAAACAAATCCTCTTCTTGTTTTTTTTAAATTGGGTCCATTTTAAGTCTGCTGTACCTCCTCTTTGTTCATGTCGTTTTTATTCCGTTTTCTACTTTTTGTTTTAATTCCTTGTGAAACAACAAACACAGATTTCACCAGATACATACAAAACAATTCAATCCAGCATGAGACCTGGACAAATGAGACAAAACAACATGAAAAGAAGTAAACCACAGGAGCAGCCTGTAACACAAACAACAACAAACAAGATGTAAATGCAGATTCAGGATCAAACAAAGGTGGTGTCTTTGAATGTCTCGGGTTTCGTCCGACTACAATAACACCTAAAAACCTAAAGATCTTCTGTTAACATCGATAGAAAAATAGAGAAAGCAGCAGATCCTCACGCTGCAGAAGTTGGAACCACCAGTATTTGGCCTGTTTCTCTGTAAATGACTAAAATGGGTTGAACCTGTTTGGTTGGTATTAAAACCGGTTGGTCAACAGGATTTTGTGATTTCAGGCAGATGTAAATGAACACACTGTGAAGATCAGCAGTCATCCACAGCGGATCAGTCAGACCAACCACCCAGCAGCCTCAGCGGCATCGCTGACTCTCCATGTGTGTTTATTTATTAGTTTGCCGGGACTGCTCCATTGGTTGCCCGGCCACCCGAGACATCACATAATGAGTCAAGCGGCGGTGGCGGACTGAACGGACGCCATGATGGAGGACATGGGAAAGGATGAGTCCGGAGAGGCCTGACAGGACATTTATCTCCACACACACACACACACACACACATTGTGCTGAACTGAAGATGGACCTCAGGCTGTATGCAAAGCGAATGCAAACACTGGTAAAAGGAGAGGTGTTGTGTTGTGTGTACATTTGCCTGCCTGAACATCGCCTCTACTCCCAGAAGAAAGGTCATTGTCCCGACCCTCCTGTCTCACACTGTCACCGCTACTGCTATGACAACCCTGACAGGCAGCAGTGATACAGATAAAGAAGTGAAATTGAGTTTTTTTCCAGCGTGGCTTCCAGGGGTGTGTCATCAGTGCATTCATCTCTTGTTGTTGTCACCTATTGCCTCGGGTTTCTGCTGTACTTTCCACTTTATCTGTTTTTCAGGAAATGGCAGGGTGCGGGGTGGCAGCGGGTGGGAGGGGCATGAAACAACAAACATGTACCAGCTAACTCAACACACACAGTGGACTCTGAAATCTATTAAGAAAACCCACAGACCAGCAGCTGTAGATTAAAATGGATCATGGGCTCTTTCCTCCTCTGATGGTTTCTGAAGCAGATTTTAGTCAGATCATGGTGGGAGGTAAGTTTGGTGGAGAAGTTTCAACCCATCAGGGACTTTGAAACAGAATTATTAAACCAGATGAACCAGAGTTTTTATTTTGTAGCCTGCAAAACCAAGTGATTATGTTTTTATTTTCACATCATCACTTCAAGTGCGATTATGTTTTTATTGTCACCTACAAAGCAGCTAATCAATTTTACTTTTGAATAGAGAGATATGGTGGAATACTTTTTAAACTCAAAGATGGTGCTTACTCTTTGCATATAAATGATGATATTTAACTTTTTAAAGGATAGTTCAGACATCAGGAGTTACAAGATTATCTTTTCAACAACTTGATCATTATTTTGTTTGGAAATGTGAATCGAACAGGAGGAAGTTGTGCATTTGTCTGGGACTATTTTCAGTGGCTAATTAATTCACATTTTGTTTTTAATTGTTTTTGGAAAAAAGTAGCCAATAGAGAGGAACAAGATACATGTACTTAATTTTATGGTGCCTACATACTTTGGTATTTTCAAACTTTATTTCCAGTAGTATTTTGAAACCAATAATTCATTTCTATGATGCTGTTATCATGGAGAACAGAGTCTGGAAAACTCTTCCTAAGTTTATTTATTGTCACACTGCAAATCATCATTATTGATTACAGATACTGGATGATGTTGTCTGTTGGTGTTTTCAGTCCTTGAGCTGTCTGAGCAGATAAAACTGTCTGTCTTTTTGGAAAATGAATAAGAAGCAGCCCGGCCACGGGTTCCTGACAGCAGCTGAGGAAGATGAGCTGCTGTCCGACAAACACCGATTTGAGAACAGATTTGTTATTTTCTGTTTCTAAGCTTCTGCAGCGGCTTTAACAGGATTCACACAAACCTTCAGGGAAATTTCTCAGCCCCCGCAAAACAAAAAGGAAAAGAAGCAAAGAAAAAGGAAGAAAAAGTCACAGATGTGGAGTTGTGTACAATATCCCACCTCAATCCTCTAATTTAACCCCCAGAGATTAGGACAAACCACTAATCCAGACAGAGAGAGGGAGAGAGAGAGTCCTGGTTTTTGATGTATTACTTATGTATTTTTTGTCTTTTTATTAAAATATATTGTTGTTTTCAACACTGAAATCTCTTATTTCTACCAATAAAACAGATTGAAGTGAAATTAAAAATAAAGAAAGATGAAAATGAAAGACTTACTTAGTTGAGGTCAGGCCAAAGGATTTAGAGAAACAGCTGTTCACTGAGTACACACACACACACACACACACACAGAGCAGGCTAAAGTGCTGCATTTGGAGGACCTGACTGAAGCCTCCTTAAATGCTTGAATGAAGATCTGCACTACAAACTGAACTCTCTCTGATCCCACACATCAAACATTTATGAAACATAAACATGTGAAGGTGCAAAAGTCAGAACGTTTCTGACTGAGTTCAACGCCACGGGAACGCTCAGGGTGACGCTATTACAGGTTCATCGGGTCACATGACCACAGCCTGAAATAATAAATCGATTAATGATGTATGTTTTACTCACCAGAACTCTGATGCTCTCATGGACCATGTTTAAACAGTACAACACTCTCAGGATGTTTAGTGTCGCATTTTAAGCTTTTCGTTATTTAATGCAGTTTTGTCAGAGAGCGAGGGGTCGGGGGGGAGGAGTGATACAGAAAGGCCGCAGTAGTTTAGATCTTCATGTGAGTAAAAGCAGCGCCACACAGTGTAGTGATATTCGTTAAAAGTAAAATTATTATTATTCATCTGAACCTGTGACTGTCAAATAAGTGGAGATATTTTCCTGAAATGTCGTGAAGTAGCACACACACAGTAATGTTGCAACATAAACAGCAGATGAAAAAGCACAAACAAAAACGAAACATCTGACATGTCGTTCACAAATAATATGTACAGTCTGAACATCACTACGACACCTTAATGTGATTGTCTCCATAGATTTCACAGTGCACATGACATTTTCATTTTCACAGCCCCCGAGTCCATCAACGTGGAGCCACAAAACAGCCGACGTGGCGTGAAAGCTCGTCACGATCGCACAGTTAATGGCCCCCATCTCCAATCCCCCCTCCCACCCTCCTTTTTGTACATTAAATAGAATAGAGCAAGGCACTCTGGGTAAAATAAGGCGGGCGCCTGGAAAATTACCTGCCATTAATCTGTGCAAACAATTGACTTTTTAGCCTTGGTGATTGGGAACACGGCAAAATTAAGTCGTATTTCAGCTGACCTGACAGGAGG
The DNA here is from genome assembly GCA_033238685.1 of Lates japonicus. NCBI lineage: Eukaryota > Metazoa > Chordata > Actinopteri > Centropomidae > Lates > Lates japonicus. The sequence goes on from BRZM01000136.1 coordinate 85,368, forward strand.
TGTGGAGGTTAAGAAATGGTTGTATTTAGTCTTAGTGTACCTTTTCCTTCATAGTGTAGTGTTTTTTTTTTTTACAACGCCCTCCCCCTCCTCCTTATTATTCCCTTTCTTTCTTTCCTTTCTTCACTGCTTGGCTCCCTGACCGAGCTGAAATTACCTTAAATTGGTCTGAACTGGATGGAAACACTCTAAAGTGCTGCTCAGCCAGTCTAGTTCCTGGTCAAAGAAAGCCAAGGAACAATAAAAATGGGTAAAAAAAAAAAAAAAAAGGACTCAGGAATTCACAGTCACTCTTTGTCACACTTCAACAAGCTGATCCGGCCATAAAGAGCAGCTTTAAACCTGGAATCAGCTCTCCAGAAAAAAAAAAAAAACAATAAAGAAAGAAAAGAAAAACACATTCAGACTTAATGAGGATGTCAGTGTGAACCTTTCAATGGCCACACAAAGGGATCCAGACTCAAAACATTTGTGAAGAATAAAAAAAAAAGGAGAAACTCATAAACTCCTTCATATACCCCACCGTGAAAAGGTGAACACAAATAAAACATGAAAAGGTGAAAGCAAAGACAAATAAAACAAAGGAAAAACACACAGAAGCTAAGGATAGACCCATATGGGATTTCCGATATTAATCGTGAACCCATTATTCAGGAGGATTTGCATCTTCGTATATCCAAAAATCTTTAAAACCAAACATTGCTTTGTAAGACCTCTTGAAAATATGACATTGTGTGTTTTAATATAACTGGAACTCTTTTTGATGTATGATTGGACAGGAAAAGCAAAAACACAACTCAATCATTAAAAACCACCCTCAAGCACGTTCTGGATCAGCAGAGTTCATTTTGGGGGGAGGTTATGGTCACCAAATACCAGTGAAATATCAGCTGATAAATACTGGTAAGCCCATATTTGGTCTATCCTTTATGTAATCCTTCATGGTGTGAATATTGTGGTGTCCATGTTGAGGTGAAAACAAACAACTGAACAGAACAGAAATGGTGAACAAAAGCAAACCAAAGGTAAAAGGGGAAAATGGCAGTTTGGGGATGGGTGCTGTGCAGGGGAATCAGTGCAGCTTTGGTGGAAGAATATCGGCTGTGTCAAGTAAGTCCCAGACTACCACACCCCGTTGGTCCAATAGATGTTCCTGTTGTACATTGCCGTGTTTGCGTAGTCTCCTACCTGTTTGTTGCTGTATTTGGGCGGGTTAGCCTTGTAGCTGTAATCCGAATATTGGTCGGAGCCTGTGGAGTTGTTGTCGCCCGTTCCCACGAAGGTGTTGGTGGCCGGGAGGTCCTGAACAGCCTGGTGCTTCTTGGAGGCGGAGGGTGACTGTGGCTGCAGCTGGATGGAGGGTAGGGGGGAGTTGGAGCGGTAGTGGCGGCCCAAATCAGGGCTTCCTGGTGGGTAGTTAAGGGGCAGGTGGATTCTGGGACTGTCGTTGACGTTGTCGTTGATGAGGTTGAACTTGAGGCCTTTCTGCAGGCTGGCCTCCTCGTCCTCCTCCAGCGGCTTGGCAGGTTTTGGAGCTTTCCCCTTTTTGCTCTTTTTCCCTTTGCCATTTTTGGGGCCCTGCTTTGGAGCGTACAGGTCCTTACTCTCCTTCTTGCCAGCCTGGTAGCCGCTCTTGGTGTCCTTCTGCAGACGGTGTCTGATGACCACCACTGCTACGATGACCAGAATCACACCAGCAATACCTGCCAGGCTACCGTACAATATGTTGCTACGCTGAGCGAGGGCATAGTTGGGATCTCCAGCAATGTCCCTGTCCAGGGGGGTGTAGAGGCTGTGTCCGACCAGCGCCTCGATGAGGGAGACATTGGACTTGGTGTCGTTGACAAAAACATGAACCAGGGCAGTGGTGTGGCGGGGAGGTTTGCCTTTATCACTGACCCTCACCACAAGGCGGTGCAGTCCATTGTGTTTGCCGGTGAATTCCTGCGCCAATGTGATCTCCCCGCTGCTGGGTGAGATGTGGAACAGGCCATATGGGTTGCCGCCTGTGATGGTGTAGACCAGCTCAGCATTGGGTCCAGAGTCAATGTCCTCAGCCTCTACCATCTCCACACGGGTGTCTAGTGGGGTAACAGGTGTCAAGTACGTGTAGGAGGAGTTGGCTGGTTTGGTGACATAGGGAGCATTGTCATTCTCATCAAGGACATTGATGGTCACGCCTACATAGGAGGATCGAGGTGGGTCACCGGCATCCACTGCCTTCAGACGGAAGGTGTAGGTGCTTTCCTTCTCACGGTCAAAGGAGATGCTGGACAGGATGGTTCCTGTGCCATTCTGGATGACAAACTTGCCATTGTCCGGTTCCACAAACAGCCTCACTCTGGCATTTTCACCTTTATCAGCATCAGTGACAGTCACCACGCCAACAGGATTGAGAGGAGGCATGTTCTCAATGACAGAGAAGCTGTAGCCGCTCAGCATAAACTTGGGGTCATTGTCATTGCGGTCCAGAACATTAATCACCACTGTGGCAGTTCCAGTTTTGCTGGGAACACCCTTATCTGCTGCTGCCACACGGAACTCATACCGCTCCGTCTCCTCCCGATCCAACAGGTTCTTCACACGGACCTCCCCAGTGTTGGCGTCAATCTCAAAGAGCCTGGTGGCTGAGCGTTCAATGATGCTGTAGGTCAGCTCTGCATTGGTACCACTGTCTGCATCTGCCGCCACAACATCCAGCACCTTGTCACCTGGTTGGTTGCCCTCTGCAAAGTCCACCTCGAGCATCGCAGGGGAAAAATTTGGTGTGTTGTCATTCATGTCCGTGACTTGGACTTTGAGGGAGTTGCTGCTGGACAGGGCTGGGTTCCCAGAATCCACAGCGACAATTTCAATCCTGTAATCCTTAACACGCTCATAATCCAGCAGGGTAGTTGTCTGCAGGAAGTACTTCCTCTTCCGGTCATTGGCTGACTCGCTTGCAGGTCGGAGCTGAAAGGGGACATCACCGGCAACTACACATGTAACCACTGCATTTTCACCCTCGTCACGGTCCGACACCTGCACCAACGCCACTGGGGTGCCGATGGGCATGTCCTCAGAGATGTTGGCCACGCCGTCCTGGTGCGTCACCAAGCCAATACCACGGATCTCAATGGCCGGTGCGTTGTCATTCTGGTCCTTGACGTTGATGGTCACCAGGACCTTGGAGCTCTTGGAGTTGGGTCCACGATCTTTGGCGACCACAAAGAACTTGAGGAAGTTCTCTTCCTCACGGTCGACCAGGCCTTTGACGTATATAATGCCGGTGGAGCGGTCAATGCGTAGAAGCCTCTGGACCGTCTCCGATGCCTGATGGAGGCTGTAGTCAATCTCTCCATTGATGCCGGTGTCAGCATCGTTGGCTCTGACCTACAGGGGCAAAAAAAGAGGGTTACCTTCTGACAGCTTAACAAAGTCCTCCTGGACTTAAGAATTACTCAGAGGTCATTGCTGGTTAAAGCCTGAAAACCTCCTTGCGACATATGTTTGGGTCCTACTGAGAAAACATCAAAACTAACATGCTTTTATGTGTCAATATCACTCAAACACCATAAATATTCAAATTTGAGTCCTTTTTCACTAATTTATGTCAATTCATAGACAAAATTGATGTTTCGCTGTGTGTTTCCATTATAACCTCAGTTAAATTTTATTGACTATTTAGATTCCCTTGACGTACAAAGAGCCACGACCATTAGTAATGTAACACTACAAAGCCCTTTGTGTTTTCCTGAAGGGGAGGAGTTTTTTTTGCTGTGTGTGAAACATAATAGACGATCAAAGCTGAGTGCACACAACAACATCTAACGGCCATGCAGCGGGTCATTGGCGTCTGATGGGCAGATGAGTGAATGTTAATGTTCCTCTCATTATCAGAAAAGCCCTGGCTCCTCGGGGCCCATTAGGAGGCCAGAGAGGACAGACCAACATCGGCCACGGTCCGGCTTCGTACACCCAAACCCAAAGTAAATGGAGGTAATTAGTCAATTAGGAGGTACGAGCAGTCAGCAGAATGTCACTTAGGATGTACTCATTAGGATGCCTTTCTATCTACACATCTAATACTTTTTAATTGCAATCATTCAATGCCTCAGCTGCTGTGAGGAAATGTAGGTCGGTGTGTAGTTTCAAATGAACTAGTTGTTGAACAGCTGATTTAAATGTCCCAGGTGCTGCTGTTTCAGCATTTCCACAGTTCTTCACCTGGGACTTACAGTAATGTAATTAGGGTTTTTAAATTTTAAGGCCATTTATTCCTTTAAAGCAGAGCTGGATCTGAGCCAAGCTTGCACTCAGCAAAATAATCTCCTAAAATTTAAGTCCTAAAAACATTGGATTCTTAAAAAAACACAAGGAAATAAAATCTGCCAGAGGGGGTGAGATTATTCGAGCTTATTCAAACAAACAATAAAACTCATGATGTTTGGGCCAAGGACACAGAAATCTATTATGAACTGGAGTGGTGATGCCAAAGTTTTTAAAGGAATACTTTGACATTTTGGGAAATACACTTGTGTGCTTTCTTGCCAGGATTAAAATGAGAAGATCAATACCACTCTAATATCTGTTGGTAAATATATAGCTACCGTCAGCAAATGGTTAGCTTAGCTTAGCATAAAGACTGGAAACAGGGGAAACAGTTAGCCTGGCTGTAACAAAATGAGCCTAACAGCACCTGTAAATCTCATTAATTAATCTCATTAATTGTGTTTTTACGAGGGGTTATGTACAGGACTGTTTCCTGCCCAGGAGCAGCAACTTCCACAAACCAAATCATCACATCTGCAACAATTAATCAATAGACAGAACATTAATCGGCAACTGTTGGACTAATAAACAAATACTTCATCAATTAATTATTCAGGAAAACATGCAAAATATTTGCTGGCTTTTCTTGGTCTTACACTACTATACATTTATGTTTTGGTATATTTGTTGTGGGTTGGACATGTGAGGACGTTCCCTTGGCCTCCTGGATGTATGTTTTATTGATCAAATGATTAATCGATGATTGTGAAAATTATTTCCCCTACTGAGGATCAATAATAGGTCCATCCTTTCTTAAAATAATCATTAGCTGCAGCCTCATTCCAGTCTACATGCTGAGCTAAGCTGGTATCATCTAACATTTTCAGGAATGGAGCGTCCATAAAAACCATGAGGTCTTAGGTTATGTTAAACTGTCAGTGTGGGAGAGTATCTCACACAAGCATTTAAATGAACATTTGAGGAGGAAATCGGGGTTTAAAAGGTTAATGCAGCCGACAGAATCTCTGAGGGACTTTCCTCTTACACAGACTCCACTTCATACTGCCACATAATAAATATCTGGTTTCCTGCCTGCTCAGGATCACAGACTGTGACAGACCGTCACCGGCACCTGGGGGTGACCGTGGAAGTCACTGATCCAAATCAAAGAGGTTAAGGTTAAAGAAAGCATTAAAGTGAAATTATAATTTCTCCTGCCCATTGATTTCCTTTCCTCCGGTGTGGCTTTAAGCAGCAGACATCACCAAACAGCGGTGAATTATTGACAGTTTCTGAGAATTGTGTATTGAACAGTTGAGCTGCCGGAGCACGGTGCCGCTGTGATGAAGCCAGAGCTGAGCTGGCTGCTGTCCAAGGCCGCTCTGTCCAGGCGTAGAGCAAATATAAACACTGTTAACAGTTAACCAGCGAGACCAACTGGTTCTCTCCAATGAGCAGACCAGATTCTCTCTGTGTCTCAGCCCACAGTAAACCTCTAATTTCTCTTCTCTTCTTCAAATTAAACCAACGCTTTTTATCCTGCTCTCTTTTCCTTTCTCGGAGGTTTCATTTCATTCCTGAGAAAACCAGCTCAGAGGGATAATCCATCACAGTTAACATCCTGTCTGGTTTATTGTTGACTAAATTACATTATAATTATAATTTCCATAGTGTGGACTCTTGGAATCATTTTGGGCTGCTTCTTTTTAGTTGATTAATCATCTGGTTGTCAAAGAAATATTTAATGTTTTTATCGCCTTTTTTGGAAATGAGTCATTAGGGATAATGACAGTCAGATCTCTGTCAGTTCTTTGGTTTTTAATGAGCTCTAGATTTGAGGAGATCCTTCGTCTGAAAAGGGACAATAACACTGGAGGAACAATGTGACCGATTTTTGCAATCATCTAATTCATCAGTCAAAGAAATCTCATCATTATGAGTCAATTAAAGGCCGTGAAAACCTTTATTTCTCTCAGTCAGTTTGTTACTGTGAGTGATGGGGTCCTGAACACACAGTTAGAGCTGGTTTGGTTATTTCACAAGAGATTTCTGCATTTTTGTCTCTGGTCGCTTCTTTCTTCAGATAAGCAGAAAAACAATCAGGTTCAAGAGGAATATCTGAATCCCGATCAATCAAATCTGATCAATCCACGCCCCAGCAGTCCTGAGTTTGTGATAATTAAGAGTTTTTGTTAACGTCAACTTTTGTTGCTTATTTATTCATAAATATTTGAGTAAAATGTCTTAAAGAAAAGTCGACTTTAGTGGGGCTTTCAATGTAAAACTAAAACTGAAAAACTACTTAACTTTTTCCAGGGTTTTTTACCCACATCTCAAGGTCTTCCTCAGCAGATTCATCAACTTCCTCATCATCCATCTACTGATGAAGGTCACTGTGAGAACGAGCTGAAAGCTCTAACGATTTTTTTAGTCGAATTAAATATTTACAACAAGATAAGCAAAAGTTTGTGGACGGTGTGTTAAGATTTTTTTGTCAACCTACTATTTACAAGGTCATGGATGAACTTAATATAAATGTAATGTGTTAACTTGTCTTTCCTCGTCTTTAGGGACAGTCAAATGTGACTTCTACTGAAATAAACTGACACCAGTCGCTGCCTGAAAGGTGGAAAATCAGATGGCTTGGTTTCAGAATAGAAAAATCAGTTAAAATATGCTGAACGTGTCGGTGTACTCCTTTTAAAGAGCGAGTCAAAAGGCAGGGATATACATGTCCATGCCACCATTGGACGATTTAAGCAGGTCAGGGTCGTCAGTCAGAGATGTCCCGCTGCCTCTAAAGCATCACTCCTCAAACGCACGTTAAGTGAAATGAATTCTGCGGCTCTCTGAAATGCAATGAGCCACATCCAGAGCAATAATACCAATAAGCCCCGTGGATAATCTCATGACTGACTCAGATTAAGTCATGCACGGCTCACTGGAAGGCTGGCTGGTCGCACCGCAGTCAGGCGGGGAAGGGGAGCGGGAGGAAGTGGAGAGGATGATACACTGAGGTGGGTGGGTTTGTTGTGATGCTGTTCAACCAAACTGAAAACCTTCCCGCTCTGCTCTGCCCGCTGACGGCAGCGGCGGCGGTACGTGGCATCACCCCCCGCCCCCCCCCGGGCAGAGAGCTCAAAGGTGAAGTTGAATCAGTGGTTAATATGTGACTACAAGCGGCGATCCCACGCCCTGCTTCACCTCCACCGCACCATCTGTCTGTACGGATAATTGAGCAGCGTATTATGTGCAGTCACTGCGCCATGTTGTCCTGCAGCTCTCAGTGTTATCATCAGCAGCAGGGGCAAAGGTTCCACTGCAACATTTGGCGGACAAGAATCTGAATCTGATGTTTGCTGTTTCCTGTACGGGTCAAATTTCTAACCTATCAAGTCATTTATGTTACACAATAACTTTTACACCTTCATCAGTTATTGATGAACTTCCTGCCAATCACTTTATCAAGAAATAGGTCACAGTTCCAGTCACTTGTCCAGATAAAATGAATGAAAATGAAGATGGTTAAACTACTGACAAGCTGAGAGTCATGATGGAAAACGTCCCGTCTCTGAGGCTGAAAGTCTTTTTCAATTATTATTTTCATTATTGATTAATCTGTTGAGTATTATTATTATTGGATTAGACATTTGAAATAATCCAGTTGACGTTTTGTTTTGATCGTGACCAAGAAAACCAACAAATATTTACCTTTGTGAGGCTGGAACCAATGACTTCTTAAAAGTAACTCAATAGTTGCCGATTGATTTTCTGTCAATTGACAAATCAATTAATTGACTAGCTGCTTCAGGTCTGCTGTGTGTGTGTGTGTGTGTGTGTGTGTGTACTGACCTGCAGCACCGAGTGTCCCAGCGGGCTGTTCTCCGGCAGCTCGGCCTCGTAGTGACTCCTCTCAAACTTGGGGGCGTTGTCGTTCTGGTCTGTGACGGTGACCCGCAGCAGGGCGCTGCTCGCCCTCGCCGGCTTCCCACCGTCCACCACCCGGATGTTCAGGTCGTACGAGTCCTTCTTCTCGCGGTCCAGGTTGCCCATGACGACCAGCTGCGGCAGCTTCTCGTCCGTGTCCACGGCGACCTGCAGGCTGAAGAGCTGATCGGCGTCGGGCCCCGTGCTCAGCGAGTACTCGGCCACGCCGTTGGTGCCGGAGTCCCGGTCGGTGGCCATGGGGATGGAGAAGAGGGCGCCGATGTGCGTGTTCTCGGGGATGGAGAGGGTGAGGATGGGTGAGGAGAACTGCGGCGTGTTGTCGTTGATGTCCAGCACCTCGATGCGGCCTTCGATCAGCCGCGGGCCCGAGCCGATGCCCTTCACCATGTCGGTGATCGACACCTCAAACTCCAGGAAACATCTGTCGCCCTCAAACAGGTTGCGGCAATCCCTCAGCGTCTCACGGTCGATGGGGATCTCGGTGGTGTAGATGTCGCCGGTCTTGCCGTCCACCCTCAGGTATGGGGAGCCCACCTCCAGCTTGTAGAGGTGACCGGTGTCGGGCAGGCCCTGGTCGGCCGCCAGGCTCCCGATCAGCGTGTTGGGCGGCTGCTCCTCAGGAACGCGATACAGGATGTCGGTGGGCGCGGCGTTACAGGAGACCAGCAGGACGACCACCAACAACAGAACCTCCCACCTCAGCACCGCCATGTCTCCAACCGACAGCAGGGCTCTGAAAGAGACGGAGAAGACAGGTTAGTGAGGCCAGCCGTCACTGCTCCTCCGAACACCGAAACACCAGAAAACTGAGGGTTGACCCACACAGAGCTGCTGCTCTGCCAGTCCCGCAGTCTTTCAGAGACAGACTGTCAAATTTGTCTCCTTGGACCAGTAAATGTGTCCCAAACAGATCTGAGGGACCCAAAGGTGACAAGGTTTTGGGGCTCGGTCTGGTCGCCGGCTGCAGTGTGGAGAGCAGCCGAGCAGCACAGAGTGATGACTCCCTCCTGCTGCCAGTCGGTCGCTCTGACAGGAAGACAAACCGAGCGCTGCTGCAGGCGACACCCGGGCAAAAACACTGACGGGAGGCAGCGAGTCAACGAAAACAACAACAGCTCTGTGTCATTACCCACTGAGGACAAAGTTCTGTGTCATATATACAACCAAATATGAACAAACACAGCAACAGACATCTGACAACAACAGGTGATCTTTGACCTTCAGGATCACACAGCAGAAAAACTTTATTGCCTTCTGGATTCACCAGTATTTACTTCACTGTATCTGTCTTGTTTGAATGTGAGTCGTCTGATGTCTGGTTTAAAGAACTAAGATTGTGTTTACATGGTGCAAAATACTGTGCAGCGCAGTTTAGTGGAAACCCGTCCAAAGTCGTGTTTGCAGAAACACAATGCAGAGAAAACAGTCCACTTTATCCAGTTCTTCCTCGTGTACTTTAAGGGGTGATGAGATACATCAACAGCACAGTCGGGGTCAGTCGGGGCCTAACAGCTTATTTCAGAGTAAATCAGGTCACAACTGACTCATCAGGCTAATGTGGCTGCTTTAGTTTCCCGCCACAGGAACAGCACACTCACTGAGAGTGATATTCTCAAGTTTATTTAAAACACTAAGCAGAAAACAGTATTATTCTTAAAGGCCTGCAGACGTCGTTATCATCTTATAAGGCTGTTTGGAAGAATCATGAACTCAGATTTTAAATGTTGATAATGATAAGAAATAAGGACGTTTGTTATCCATCTGCTTTGTCAGAATTTAAGACATAAAACTAATCATGTAATGATGTTTAGGACGATCGTGAACATCCTGATGTCGACTTGCATTTAAATGTTTCAACATATTTTACCAGTTAAAACTTTGACGTAAGAACTTATTCTGATTTCATGTCTATTTACAGTCGATTTCAGACGACTCCTCACACCCTCCCTGAAGAAAACCATTCTTTCCACTGAGCTGTTCTGATGTTTTCACTGACAAACTGACTCTTCACCTGATGTCTGCCGTTTCACCGCCGTGCTACGTTTGAGCCAGACTCCTCTAGATACAAACTCTTTCTTCCTCTCCACCTCTCCCTCACTTTCTTCTCTCTGCCGAGTTTCTCGGCTGCAGGTCGCTGAGGTTAATCTGAAGAAAAAAAGTGTTTTTTTTTCTCCTCACGTCCTTGATTTGGAGAGGAACACACACACACACACACACACACACAACATGGACCAGCATGCTGAGCAGGAAGCAAGAAGTCCTGACGCTTTCCTCCTCCTCCTCCTCATCCTCAGACTACTGCAACGCTGAGTTTACTGTGTGTGTGTGTGTGTGTGTGTGTGTGTGTGGGTAGGGAGCTTGTATTTTCTGAGCCCGTTAAGTCTCTTACAGAGTGAGAAAGAGAAGTCGAGCCTTGTGCACATTCACCCAGTGACATAGGCTGATCAGCGATCCTGAACTCTCCTGCAGCTTCTATCGTTCTAGAAAACCTTAAAAGCCAGTAATAAAGAGTTATTTGAGCATAATGACCCCTCTGCATACAACACACCTCCTCTGTTCGTCTGTGCACAGAAAATGAAAAGTGTTACACATCAGGCGTCACGGTGATAACAGGCTGCAGCAGAGTTCTCACTGTCTGTGCTTCTCTACAAACTCTTTTCATTTAACAAACATTAAGCGTTCTTGGTGAACATGAAGCAGCTTTACCTGAAGAAAAAGAGTAAACTTGACAGAGCAGTCTGAGAGAATTAATAACAAAACACAAGGACTGAGGAAGAACGAACTGAGGTCAGTAGTTTCAGATATAATTCAGATTAAACTGTATTTCTCATTTTTACCTTCACAGAATCAGAGTTCATGTTATGACAAAAACTTTATGTACAATTCAATTCAGTGGATCTTAATATTATTTAATTATTTGAGGTTTAAATTTGTGGTTTTATTATCAGTATTTATGGTTGTCTTGAATTTAAAATCTATATTATCAACTGATTAATGTCATTTTATGTTTTACACTTTCAACTTTCAACTTTATCATGTAGAAAATACAAATCATTTGTTTTCCTTTGGTTTTAAAGTAATTGAGCTGAAACTTTGTACATTTACACTGATGTCATTAAATACCCAGATTAATGTACCTTCTCTCTAAATAAATAAGTCATGTGTTGTAATCCAGCACTGGTTGATTAGGACAGAGCTCTGTAACTTTATTAAAGAATAAGCTAGACCTTGATCGTGAAGATCTTTCCTGAGTGTATTATTAATTACTTATTAACAATGAACAAAAGCATGTTAGAAAGCGTCAATATTAATGTAGTACCACCTGTGACCACGAACAGTATACTAACACACTAACACTGCAGTTCACAGTCACAGAATGATTTAACATTTGAGAGACATTCACAGATTTTTTGCTGCTTTTCTCTGTCGTTTTTAGATTTAATTTATTAATCAATAAATAATCAGATTAATTGATAATAATGACTTTGCTTGGTTTATATATTATATTTATTATATTTATATTTCTGTAGTGCGTCTTTGACCTTTCGCTCTTTCTGAACTTGTAACTGGAGACACTGGGAGAAGAACATTGGAAATGACAGAACTGATATGATCGATTAATCAATGACTGTTCATCACAGACTGGGACGGGTCTGACCAACACCCACAGTCTGAAACAGTCCAGTTTCATTGAGAACCTGAGCGATGGAGGCTAAAAGCAAATGTTTGACATTGTTGGTACTTATTTATTCGTCTCAAGTGGAAAGCTCCTGTGTACACACACACACACACCTAGTACCCCTGTGGTGTGTGTGCATCTGAGGTTTAACTGTGTGTGTGTGTGTGTGTGTGTGTGTACAGATACAGTATGTGTGTGTTTCTTTTTCTCCATTTTCTTCCTCCAGAGCTGCTAATACCCCCAAACCACCTCTGACCTCAGCCCCCCTCCTCCTCGAGGCATTTCACACGTCACCGTGGAAGCGGAGCTGAGACAACACTGCACGCTGGCTGACGTCCAGTCTGATTCCATGTGACCTGTACAACAGTCTGTCTGCAAAACTACACCAACCAGTCAGACACACAGAACCTGATCAGGCTGAGTTCACCTCCTCTGTCGCACTGATCTCAGTTCAGTTCCACGTTTGTTTTCTTGTGTATTTACATGTAAACTGGCTCCTCTGCTCCTCCCTGGCTTCACAGTTTGTTTTAACAGTGACCTCATGTTTTCCAGCAGGTGAAAATAAATCAGAAACACATCCATGAAGGAGAAAGGGCTCCAGATTCAAACTAAACACAGTCCCAGATTCAAACAGGATATTTTAATCCTGGATTTTAATGTCCTAGATTTAGAGCTTGTTTCCTCACCTTGAGGAGCTTATTTAACATATTTGGTGTCTTCCCAGAAAGTTTGGGATCGTCCTGGTTCAAAATAAAAGTTGTAACATATAGATACAGCACAAAAAACAGCTCCTGGGTATTGAGAGATTCGGATCTAAATTTATCTCAGGTCAAGCGTCAAGAGGCTGAGCAGAAAATCAAAGCACAGTGAATTCCTGTTTGTGCACGAACATGTGTGTGTGTGTGTTGTTCACATATAGTATGCACTAATAAGTGTAATGCTTTATTAGCAGCTGTGTGTGTGTGTATGGCCTCCTCAGGGGCGGTGCAGGTGAACCAGAGATCGTCCAGCCGTCCTTTTTTCCACAGTCACAAGCAGTTCTGTATCTGTGTGCGTATTATTGTTTTTGTATAGTGTGTGTGTTTGCGTGCAGAGAGGCCTGTGTGTCTATGTGTGTGTGTGGGGGCTGGTTAGGTAGTAACATTTCCATGTGATGGGCGGCAGTGACAGCTCGACTCCCGCTCACAATCGTTGTCCTGACTCACAATAGAAGTGGTGGGCGTGTCCGGACAGGACTCGTCTGTACATCACAAAGCAGCTCAATGCTCCTGTTACCACCCACTGGTGTGTGTGTGTCTCCCGTATTAATGCCCATCTGCATCACACAACGCGACTAAACCACATTTACATTACATTAGCGGACCGAGCTATAGAGTTACGCTGCCCTAATTCGACTATAAGCACAGCAGAGGTTTGTGTTGCTTTATCTCAGACTGAGTTCTTCAATAAGGAAAACTTTCAAATCAAGGCGCGGCCTGAAAACACACTCGAGTTGGCAACCCAGTCTTAAGTCTGGCGAAAACTCAAAGATACAACAAAGAAAACAGCAAATATTCACATTTGGATCCAGAGCAGAGGATAGAGCAGCTACTACCTTTAAAATCAATCCTTATTGGACTCACTGCCTGTTCTTATCGATGCGTGCTAGAAACATAGGCTGGCTGGAGCGTAAAGTAGAAATTCTGATCCATAATACAAACACTTCCTGACGCGGGCAAGAAATCAAGACTGAGTCAGGATCAATAAATGATTAAACCTCTAATTCTGATGATACACACCAGCGAGGACATTTGCACAACAAACTATGATTAAACACTTTTAACTTCTGCTCTAAATGACTGAATTACGCCAATCACGATGAAACCAATTTGTGGACAGAAATAAATAAAATCTGTATCACATCTGTAAACAGATAACTGCTCACAGTTCATCCTGCTAATTAAATAAATACCTGATAAATGAAGAAAACGCTAGTAATAATCCTGTAAATCAAATATTATTGAAAACAAATCATCCGTCAGTCAAACCTCTGCCACACACACACACACACACACACAGAGCAACAATAAAACAGCACGCGACCCTGCCACGGAGAAATAACATAAACTGGACATTGTGCTGAATTGTTTCTACCAAGGCTGATTAAACTTTAAAGATCCCAGGACCTGAGCTGCTGAACTACGAAGCTGAACTGCATCTGCAGCTTATTTTGCTACACCAGTAATCACCAAAAAAAAAAAAGTCAACCAATGAACAGCCTCCTCTCCTGTCCATCAAATCAAACTGCCTCCATCTCCATAAGAAAGAGCCCGGCTGTCCTGATTCTCTATAGTACAGGTTCCTACTGATGTGAGGTGAATTCATCCAGCTGCTCATTCACCAACATCCTTTCTGTCCTGACTTAAGGCCTTTTCACACACAGCGTGGCCGCGAATATATAGAGCGAAAATGTGAGATACTCGTCTGCGAGGAATCAGAAGCTGAAGCTGCACACTTCGCGGGTGGACACATTTTAGAGCGTTTGTGGGACAGTTTGAGGTCCTGGTGGAAACACGACCGCCCGCATTGAGGAGGCGAGACCAACTAAACCTTCATTCATGGATCAGCGCCGCCGCCTTTCTGCGTAGAAACCATGACCCAGAAACAACAGCTAGAAAAATAAACTGATGTGAATTAATCGTGAAAACACAGCTCCCCTCAAACTACGCTTGTATAGTTACCAAAGAGAAGAAATCCTGTAAGAGATTAGAACTGAAATCAGGAAACTGAGATGGATTTTATTCACTAAATGCGAAAACTAACATTAACAACTGATTCGACAGGCTGCATCACTTTCCTATCAGAGCTGAAACGGCTGACTTTAAAGAATAAAGCTGGAAGGGCTGAACAGTGTGGTAAGTCAGGTTCCATCTCCTCCATCAGTCTGCTGCTGCTGTTTGTTTATCCTAATTGCAAATGTTCCACTACAGAAGCTGTTTCTGTTGAAACCAAGAGGCAAACACAAGTCAGCGTCTGTGTTACATAAAAGGTTGAACAATCCCTGGTATCATGTTTGAATTCCACTGATGTGTTCTGTAATCACACAGGAACATTATCAGACCAATTTACAAACCATTAAACTATGAGAGAAATCTGGCAGGCGCGGCAACTGGGTGGCCAGTTTCAGACTGAAGCAGTTCTGAAAGTTTCTGTCTAGCCCTCCCAGAGTGTGTTTTCACTCCTGGGTGACATCAATGCAGGTGTGTGTTCCCTATGACTACAATAACCTGGATATCTGATCAAATCTTATGGGTGAGTTCTCTGGACAGTCCAGAGTGTGTGTGTGTGTGGTCCCCCACCTCCGCCCTGTAGCACAAAGAGGATTACTCTATTCACTACCATTGTTTGATGCAGATTAGCACACACACACACACACATCCTCCCTATTCAGATGCAGCAGTCAACTGTTGCCAGAGTCTTTCTGCCTCCTGACACCACCTGTGTGTGTGTGTGTGTGTGTGTGTGTGTGTTCAGGCCGGGTCATGAATTCATGTACTGCACTCACTTCTTCTCATAGAAAATACAGATCAGGGGAAGGACATATGTGACCGAGAAGAACCAGAAGATCAGACTGAAACTCAACCCCTGGGTTTTTAAACTAAGCCCGGGACCAGGAGTCTCCATTTTAGGCGGCTCAAAGACTCAGGAGTAAGCGCGGACGCTAGGCGTAACCATAGCAACAGTATTTTAAAGCTATGAGTCTCAACTTGTCGACAAAGAGTAGTGACGACCTGAATCAATCACATCACTGGACTGTTTTGATTCAGCGCCTGAGACTCTGAAACTTCAGCTTCTTGTCTAAATTCACAACAATAAAAGAGCTTTGTTTTCTTGTATTTTGTGCACATAAGATAAAACAAATCTTCTTTCAGGACGATAGGACTCACAAACACTTCTACAGTGGTATTAATTTCCAGTATCATCAGATTGTCATTGATATCCAAGTTTCAGTGCAGATGCTGGGACAAAACCTTTTTATTCCATATCCTTTAAGTTAGTTAATTAAACTTTTCTTCATCACATAAAAGATAAAAGTTCCCTTTGAAGTTGTTACCCAAACAGGCGATACGTGACTTAGCGCTGAACTAAAACGTCTAAAATTCACAAGGCGTTGATTAAAATCATCTTATCATCGACTCTAACCGTGTTGAAGTTTAATACCTTTTAGTTTTGTAGATTTGACTGGACAAAACACCTGAAGAACATTTTTACCATTTCTCTCATTTTCTAGACAAAAGAATTAATGACTGATAGATTTAATAAACTCTGTTACAGACACATTTTGTTTGATACCAAGCTCTAACATGCTGCATCAGTCTTAATAGTTTCCTTACCTCCTGACACACCTGTCGCCTCACGGAGTGCAGGGGCGATCTGGGTCATGTGTCATGGTTTGTAGATGTGCCCGTTGTGTACATAGTGTGTGTGTGTGTGTGCAGCAGAAGGTGATCGGGTGTTCAGGACTGTTCAGGACTGTTCAGGACTATTCAGGCTGCTGTTGCTGTCAGACAGGAAGCTGCGGATTAACTCGCTGACTCACTGTTGATATGGTTTGGCGACTGGTTTCGGTGCGTGTTGTCTCCTTCCTGTTGCTCAGCCTTGCTCAGAGGCACAGTGGCAGAAATCTGACTGGTTCAGGGATCAAAACGTGACCTTCTGCGGCAGGATGTGCTGTCTAACCTCTGATCCACACACACACACACACACACACACACACACACACACACACACTGATCCTCTGGCAGCGGCAGCAGTAAAAGGGGATTATGGGAGTGGATGGCAGATGAACAGCAGGCTGGTATAAAGTAAAGATCAGGCATCATCTGAACGCGCTTTCAAATCCACATCAACATATTTATTCCACATGTCAGACTACGGCAAGAGCACGGACAAAATGAAACAGACTACAGCTGCCTGGGCGACCTGGCCGAGTCTAACAACGTGGAAAACCACTAACAAACTGCTGCTCCTCTCATCGCATTGAAGATACAAACACAAACTGTTCATGTTTCCAGTCTCCAACACGAGATTGAACAGATCAGAGCAAACACAACCATGACGCAACATTTAATGAAAATCGAAAAATACAGCGGCTGCTATTCGATATTTTTACAATAAAACACAAAGCCTTTTGGTGAGGATCTCACAAATTGAAAGTATAAATTAATATAAATATATAAACATATAAAGGAAAACTTTAAATCAGTGTTAACTACCTTGTACTCAGAAGCAAAACTTACTTAAAACACAATGTTAAAATTCCTAGTTGCACCAAATTTGAATGATTTCACAAACCAATATCGACTGATGAAATTAAATAAACTAACATCAGATCACTATATCAATCGGGTGTTAAGATAAACATCTCTTGACATTAGTAGTTCATCTGCACAACTGGCTACTAATACCCACAAAGAAACAGTAACAACTAGAGCTTTATGATTCATCCATCAACCGATTATGAATTTTTTAATTGATTGGAATTATTGAATATCTTTTGGTTTTGGACGTTGGTCACATTAAAACAATGCAGATATTGAAATAGAAATTTATAATTTACGTTTTCCACCATTTCCCAAACGATTGACTGATCAATCATTAGATGATCATTAGTCACAACCGAGCTTCAGCTAGGACTCAAAAAGAAACTCAACAGTTTAACAGATCAGGGCTGAAGCTGTAAAAGACCAATCAATAACTGTGCTGATAATTAATCATTTCATCTACTAAAGCAAGCATATTGCTCTTCAGAACATCTTTAATTGTTTATCGCGATTCCTGTCGTCATGAATCAAAACAAGTGACAAATTGATAAATGTAATCGTGTTAGCGTTAGAGCTCGGACCGAACATGGGCGCTCCTGTTCAACATTCGCGCACCATCCTGGAAACCGCAGCGGAGTGAAATGACACCTGGTGCTCAGAGTGGGGAGGCGGTTCAAACCATGGACCTATTTTAACCCTGATTCTGGTACAAAAATCAAAAATCAATACAGCAGCATTTACAGCAGGAAACGGCGTCTGTCCATCTGTCCATCTGTCCCACCACGGACAGACAACGTTCCAGATAACCACGAGCTGTGGATGTTTATGATTCCCCTCAGGACCTTCTAATGATTCTGCTGGCCCCTCACCTTTCATTGTTTTTTAATCCAGAAGCTACTAAAGCGGCGACCTTAGGAGCCTCAGGTGACAGTTGATTTAATGTTGATGGTGGCTCGTGTCTTCACACCAACTGCACAGTGAATTCTCTGCATGTTTCTGTTTCATTTTACAACTGAAACCAACACATGCATCTTGCATTAAAGGAAATCCAGCGTCTGGTTTATAGTTACATCTTTTTTAGCGTCAGCATGGTCAAAGATTTCCACTCGTACTAGCGTCCCAGGCGATGAGCTGTGACTGTATCATCTCGTTCCCCTATGACTCCCTTATTAAAGATTGGAGCATGTTTCCACAGTGTTCTCCACAGTCAGTGCTGTTACACTGATATGACCATTTATGGGTTTCTGATGGGGGACACACACAACGACCTCTGGTTCTTTGGAAAAACTGAAAATAACATAAGAGCTAGAGAAGAAAAAGACAAATGGAGCCATCACCTCCACACTCTTCATCCTAAAATGGAGTTGAAGATATTAAACATGTACATCTACAGTCTCTGTCTTTATATTCTACACAACAATCAACCTGGATTAGGCAGCAGCTAAATCTAGACACTTTGATATACGGAAATAATGGGCCTTGGCTTTTTAATCGTAAAGGTCTGGATGTTTCACCTCCACAGACCTCCAAAAATCAGGAAAATGAAGCAACATGACCAGCCACAATTTAAGACACTCGTTGTCCGTCCACAAATTCTCCTGAGGTTCCCAAGGAATGTGACTGTCACTTCCCACAAAAGGCGTGAAAGCGAGATCTTAACACTTAGGCTAATCAACTCTAATAGTTTGAGAGAAGGTGACAGAATATAACCTGACCCCCAACTACCATCACTGAGTTTTAGAACTTCCTCTCGCTCGTTGTCAAACCTGAGCCGAAGAAAGAAGAAAAAAACAGAAACCTGCGTGAAAGTCTTAAATCGGAGCGTGGACACCTCTTTTCTGCTGGGCGGGGAATGTGAATGTGTGTGTGGTCCATTTCACACAAACCCATTCCTCTCCCAGCTCCCATTTAATGACGGGCATTAACAACACGGCTCATCAGATCTCAATTTTCGCAGAAATGTGCAGGGCGGACTCTCGTCGACCTCCTCCCCTCCTCCTCCTCCTCGTCTTTTTCCTCCTGTTTCATCTTCTTCCTCTCCCCTGACCTAATCCTCCACCTCCGCCCCCTCACCCTCCCTTGGAGCCGTGGATGACCATGACGTTTGTTGTTGTTTTATCTGGAAAAATTGGATGGATGCACCTCAAATTCGGAGAGAATGCAAAGCCTAGTATCAAACCTCAGACCTACTTCCCCTCGCGCCGCTCTTGGCTCGGTGACAGCGGGCCTCTGCACGTCCACCGGCCACAAACCTCTGAGAGAGTATCTCCATCGCCACTGCTGCTGCACAGTAAAGCTGAATATATGTTTACAGTGGCAGAAATCAGAACAGAGGTCGATCCTAATGCAGAAACCTCCAGTTTGACCCGAAACCACGATCTGAACCTCAGAGCTTTAATGGGCTGCTTATGTGTTTGGAGAACATTTTCACAACAATAATGCTAAAGCAAAGATGTTGAACTGCAGCTTAAAGCCACAAGTAACAAAGGCTACATCTATTCCTTAAACCAAAGCGCCTGCTTCAGATTTGCATTTTCACCGAAACAACCAAAAGCATACAGCAGGTGGACACTGCTGTTACTCCAGGAAATACACAGCACCCGCTCAGCTGAGCCCAGCGACGTCTCTGCACGGTAAGTGCGACTGTGGCGGAGTCAGGTTTCAGTGAAGCGTCAGAGTGTCAAGTGTTTCTGAAAGTAGTAAGAAGCGGAGGCGTGGGTAATGAGGAATGGGGGGTCAAGGTCAGTGTGAACAGAGACACCTGTCTCCCATTAGCGGGCATACCAAGAACGTTCAGCGTTTCGCTTGACCACTGCAGCGGGCGTTTACTACTACAGCCCGCTCTCCTGTCAGAGGAAGGCAGATGCAGTTTGCATGTAAATACCCGACTCCCCACCTCCCTCTCCCTCTCTCTCTCTCTCTATCATGAAACAGGTCAGGGCGCCCACCCTCTCTCTCACCCCTCCCACCACAGCAGAAGGAGGCTGTAAAGCCGGAGACGGAGGACGGGCCGGACGGATTCCCGCTGGCTTCACGCCTACTCGCTGGCGGTGGTTGTCATCATCACCTGCTCCCCTCGTCCCAGCTTTGTTCACACTGAAACTCAGAAGCGCCTTTATTTGGATTCCCAGCTCATATTAACAGCATAGGCAAAAATCCCCACTGCTCCCACCTCAGGGGTGGTGGTGTTGAGTAAACATGGAGGAACAGGGTGTTAAATTTGATGCTACAGGTGCCCAGGAGGCCTCAGGTGCTGTGAGAGGCAGACTACAGCTGCACGGACGACCTGACCGAGTCTAACAACGTGGAAAACCACTGCTAACAAACTGCTGCTCCTCTCATCACGTGAAGATACAAAACACAAACTGTTCATGTTTCAGTCTCCAACACGAGATTAGAGACAGATCAGAGCAAACACAACCATGACACCAACATTTAATGAAAGAAAATCGAAAAATAAAACGGCTGCTATTCGATATTTTTACAATAAAACACAAAATATTTTTGGTGAGGATCTCTTAAATTTAGTATAAATTAATATAAATATATAAACATATAAAAGGAAGAAAACTTTAAATCAGTGTTAACTACAGCAGCACTCAGAGCGAAAAACTTCGCCAAAACTGCAATGTTACAAAATTCCTGGATTTGCACCAAATTTGAATGATTTCACAAACCAATATCGACTGATCGATCGGCAATAAACTAACATCAGATCACTGTATCAATCGGGTGTTAAGATATTAAACATCTTGACATTAGTAGTTCATCACAACACAACTTCAGCTACTAATACTACACAAAGAAACAGTAACAACTAGAGCTTTAACGATTCATCCATCAACCGATTATCAATTTTTTTAATTGATTGGAATTATTGAATATCTTTTGGTTTTGGACCGTTGGTCACATTAAAACAATGCACAGATATTGAAATAGAAATTTGTAATTTACGTTTTCCACCATTTCCCAAACGATTGACTGATCAATCATTGAATCAGTCATTAGTCACAGCCGAGCTTCAGCTCGAGACTCAAAGAAACTCAACAGTTTAACAGATCAGGGCTGAAGCTGTAAAAAGACCAATCAATAACTGTGCTGATAATTAATCATTTCATCTATAAAGCAAACATGTTGCTCTTCAGAACATCTTTGGTGTTTGTCACGATTCTGTCGTCATGAATCAAAACAGAAAGTGACAAATTGATAAATGTATGAAATACGTGTTGGCGTTAGAGCTCGGACCGAACAGCACGGACGCTCCTGTTCCAGCTGTTCACGCACCATCCACTGGAAACACGACGGAGTGAAATGACACCTGGTGCTCAGAGTGGGAGCGAGTTTCAAACCATGGACCTGATTTTAACCCCTGATTCTGACGCACACAAAAAAATCAAAAAATCAATACAGCAGCATTTACAGCAGGAAACGACGACGTCTGTCCATCTGTCCATCTGTCCCCACCACGGACAGACACGTTCAGATGACACGAGCTGTGGATGTTTATGATTCCCCTCAGGACGGTTTCTAATGATTCTGCTGACCCCCCCTCACCCTTTCATTGTTTTTAATCCAAGCTACTAAAACGACGACAGGAGCCTCAGGTGAACGGTTGATTTAATGTTCGGTGGTGGCTGCGTGTCTTCCACACCAACTGCACAGTGAATTCTCTGCATGTTTCTGTTTCATTTACAACTAAAACCAACACATGCATCTTGCATTAAAGAAATCCAGCGTCTGGTTTATAGTTACATCTTTTTTTAGCGTCAGCATCGGGTCAAGATTTCCACTCGTACACAACGTCCCAGGCGATGAGCTGTGACTGTATCATGCCCTGCGTTCCCCTGTGACTCCCTGCCTTATTAAAGATTGGAGCATGTTTCCCACAGTGTTCTCCACAGTCAGTGCTGTTACACTGATATGACCATTTATGGGTTTCATGATGGGGGGGGGGACACACATAACTGACCTCTGGTTCTTTGGAAAAAACTGAAAATAACATAAGAGCTAGAGAAGAAAAAGACAAATGGAGCCATCACCTCCACACTCTTCATCCTAAAATGGAGGTTGAAGATATTAAACATGTACATCTACAGTCTCTGTCTTTATATTCTACACAACAATCAGCCTGGTTAGGCAGCAGCTAAATCTGAACACTTTGATAACACGGAAATAATGGACGTCTTGGCTTTTTAATCGTAAAGGTCTGGATGTTTTCACCTCCACAGACCTCCAAAAATCAGGAAAATGAAGCAACATGACTGACCACAATTTAAGACACTGAATTGTCCGTCCACAAATTCTCCTGAGGTTCCAAAGATGTGACTGTCACTTCCCACAAAAAGACGTGAAACGAGATCTTAACACTTGAGCTAATCAGCTCTGTCGTTTGGGAGAAAGGTGACAGAATATAACTGTTGCTTCTGTGCATCACTGAGTTTTAGGTTTCCTCTCGCTCGTTGTCAAACCTGAACTTGAAAGAAAGAAGAAAAAAAAAAAACAGGGGGAAACCTGCCGTGAAAAGTCTTAAATCGGAAGCGTGGACACCTCTTTTTCTGCAGAGCGGGAATGTGAATGTGTGTGTGTGCTTCCATTTCACACACCAAACCCATTTCCACTCTCCCAGCTCCCATTTTAATGACGGGCATTAACAACACGGCTCGCTCAGATCTCCAATTTTTACGCAGAAATGTGCAGAACGGACTCTCGTCGACCTCCTCCCCTCCTCCTCCTCCTCGTCTTTTTTTCCTCCTCATTTCATCTTCTTCCTCTCCCCGCTGACTAATCCTCCACCTCCCGCCCCCTCACCCTCCCGCAGAGCCGTGGATGACCGTGACGTTTGTTGTTGTTTTATCTGGAAAAAATTGGATGGATGCACCTCCAAATTAGAGGCGGCGGAGAGGAATACCAAAGCCTGGTATCAAACCTCAGACCTCGCCCCTCGACGCCGCTGCGGCTCCGGTGACAGCGGGGCCTCGCCGTCCACACCGGCCACAAACCTCTGAGAGAGTATCTCCAGCTCAGCCACTGCTGCTGCACAATAAAGCTGAATATATGTTTACAGTGGCAGAAATCAGAACAGAGGTCTGATCTAATGCACAGGGGGAAACCTCCAGTTTGACCCGAAACCACAGTCTGAACCTCAGAGGCTTTAATGAGCTGCTTATGTGTTTGGAGAACATTTTTCTGACAATAATGTAAAGCAAAGATGTTGAACTGCAACTTAAAGCCACAAGTAACAAGGCTACATCTATTCCTTAAACCAAAACGCCTGCTTCAGATTTGCATTTTCACCAGAAACAACCAACGCCACAGCAGGTGGACACTGCTGTTACTCCAGGAAATACACAGCACCGCTCAGCTGAGCCCCGCGACGTCTCTGCCGAGGCCAAGTGCGACTGTGACGAGGTCTCAGGTTTCAGTGAAACGTCAGAGTCATCAAAGTGTTTCACAAGAAATGATAAGAGCGGGAGACGTGGGTAGTAAGGAATGGGGGTCAAAGGTCAAGTGTAGGAACAGAGACACACCTGTCTCCCATTAGCGAGACGCCACCAGAACGTTCACGCAGCGTTTAGAAACGACCACTGCAGCGGCGTTTACTACTACAGCCCGCTCTCTGTCAGAGGAAGGCAGATGCAGTTTGCATGTAAATACCCGACTCCCCCACCCTCCCTCTCCCTCTCTCTCTCTCTCTATCATGTAGAGCAGGTCGGACGCCCACCCTCTCTCTCACCCTCCACCACAGCAGAAGGAGGGCTGTAAAGCCGGAGACCGGAGGGACCGGACGGACCGGATTCCCCGCTGGTGACACACGCCTGCTCGCTCGGCAGCGGTGGTTATTCATCATCACCTGCTCCCCTCGTCCAGCTTTACAGTTCACACTGAAACTCAGACGCCTTTATTTGGATTTCAGCTCATGTTAACAGCACATAGAGCAAAAAATCCTGCTCCCACCTCAGGGGGTGGTGGTGGGTAAACATGGAGGAACAGGGTGTTAAATTTGATGCTACAGGTGCCCAGGAGGCCTCAGGTGCTGTGAGAGGGTTTACAGAGAAACAGATATGGAGAGAGATATACGCTCCCTCGCCTGTATGACTGGTTTATGAGCAGCCTCAGATGAATGGACTGTTGTATCGTTGCTTTAAGCAGCCCCAGGAGTCCCTGAAGGCAGATTAGCTCTAATATTACAGTGGGAAGACAAACCTCTGATTATAATGACGAGCTTTTTTACTGCCATTTTATATTCTTCTGTACAGACCGAGAGTCCCTGCAGAACTCTTAAAGCCTCGGATGGAGCCATAATGAAACCCCACTGTGATGATGCTCCTATATGCACTATAGGGAACCGTGCACAGATCCGACTGCGCTCTCCTCCTCAACGCATTACACGGGATTACTGTAGTGATTTTTCAGTTTCAGAGAGGTTAGTGACCCACAGGAAGCTGTATTTTATTACTGACAGACATGGGGGTAATGTTGAGGACGGAGGGGATCGATACGGATCAATAGCACTGTAGTGTAATATAGGTAAAATACCCATCAGAGGAGATTAGACGCTGAATATGAACATTCAATCGTTTTAAATCGGTTTATTCTACCAACAAGTGTTTTAAAAACAGCTGCTCGATCCTTCCAAACGCCTGACTGCCTTCACAGATTTATCCTCCATCGAGTATGTGTTTTTTAATTAAGGCACAAGTGCTCATCCAGGAGAAATTGGAAATAAAGTGAATATACTCTCTGTATCCTCGTGCGTAAAGCGTCTCCTGCAGAGCAGCACGCTCACAGGAGGGTTTAGGTGAAAACATCTGAAGCATTAAACAGAAATGTTGTTATGTAGAGATGTAGGGAATGAGATTCTGTGCGGACCGGTTCTGTGAAGAGTTCCTACCTGGACCGGGTGAGAGCCGCGCGGTTCCCCAGCTCTGAGCGCTCCGGCCCCGGCTACAGGCTCCGCTCCTCCTCGGTACCCAGACGGAGCCGCTCCAGACCTCCGGGAAAAAACCCCCGAAATTAACAATCCACAACGGCGAAAAACACCTGAGAACAAATCAAACAATCCAGTCGGACAGGCAGGGGTAATTATTCCTCCAATCCCTCTCAAAATTTCTGTCCACTTTTTCTGTCGTGACCAGCGCTGCGCGTCGACCCGCCGGTCCTCTTCTCTCTCTCCGGGGTAACGGCTGGAGCTAGAGCCCGGCAGCCGGGGGAAGACCCGTCCGAACAGAGGGAGGGGGGGTCACTCACTCACTGCTACTCCGTGGAGGGGGCGAGCGTTACCACCGGGCAGTTTGTACCGACAGCCGCAGCAGCATCCTCCGCTGATGGCACGCTTGGGGAGGTAGTGGGGTGGAGGTGGATGTGGATGTGATAGTGGTGCAAGCGGACGGAGCACCGGGAGCGGGTGGAGGGAGAGAAAAAAACGGGGGAAAAACGGTTAAAAGTCACCCAAGCAAGAAACACCAGGTCCGGGAGTTGCCAACAGCGGTCGTCCGGTTAGTTTCCACCCCGACGCGCGGTAACCGCTCTGCCGCCACAAACTCTGTCCGCCTCCCGGTCCAGCGCGGCTGCACTGTGTGTGATGAGAAAGTGGAGTGAATCCAAACGACTGCGCTCGCGCTTCTCTCTCTCTCTCTCTCTCTCTACCAAGCTCTCCCCCCCTTCCTCCTCCCCCTCCCCCCCACCCTCCCCATACACTCTCTATACACTATACCGTGGAGGCGGAGCGAGCATCCACCCCAACAACTAACTCTCAGTGGATTTCCCAACATTTTCTCTCATTTTTTTTCTCTTTACAAAGATGTGACTTCTCCTCTGTGCCGTTAGAGAACACCCGGGGCCGGAGCGCGTGTCTCCGTTTAAACTGTGTGTGAATGCGGCACCGTCAGGTCGGAGCCACAGGTCCGAGCCTCCATCACCTCCTAAAATTCAGCAGCTCATGAGTGAAGCTGCGGTTCCAGAGACGGAAACGCTCTTTAATCTGATGTTTGTCTGTCACATTCAAACAGTCAGAGCCTGTTCCAGCCGTACACACAGTAAATAAATGCTTCTTTCTGTTTTTCTGTCACCTCTCTACCTCTTTCATTATCTCCCTATGTCTCTCTCCCTCCCTCGCGCGGCTCCGTCCTGCCTCAGAGAGGCTGGAAGCTGCCGTCTCTCGCGCTCTGAGCGCCACCTACAGGCGACAATCGGCACGTGAGCGAGGCAGAGCTCGAGCTCAGTTTGGAGCACGGGCTTTCCCCGCCACTGTGGAGCAGAGGCAGCAGGGGAAATAGAACAAGATGGAGTCTGTAGTGGAGAATATCGTGGTATTTATTCGACGTTGTGGCTGTTATTACTGCAGCCTGTTATATGAAGAGAACGCAGCATGAGGTGGATGGAGGCTGTTATCCAAAGCTCTGATATCACACAACACATATGGATTCTGTTTTTGCATATGGCTGCTTCAGTTTCAGTGCATCTGCTCAGTGGGCCAATCCAAATGCATCATTCAGAGAGAAATTAAAAGACGATCTTTAAAAATTCACCATTACTGTTAATAAAATCTCCATCCTGTCAAGTGTTTACTCCTTTTTTCTGAGTCCTGAACAGATGAAGTGGAAATAAAGCCGGTGCTTTCGGAACATTTCAGCCTGTTTTCAGAAGTGATGAGTGTAAATATAAAGAAACGATGGAACAAGAAAAATCAAACGTGGTTTTAGAAAACGTTCAAAACAAGTTCTGGCTTCTAACTTCAAAGTTGAGGAGGTAAATGACTTTATAAGGAGATTATTTTACAGTGTAAACAGACGTCACGTCCTGCAGCTGTCAGATTATAATCTGAGTCTGGATTAACCTCTGATGTTTATGACTGAAATCAACTGTTGTACAGAGAAACACTGGGAGCTGCACTGATACTGTGATTTACTGCAGGATATTCAGGGCAGGAAGAAGTACTCAGATACTTCCACTGTGCAGGAATACTCGATTACAAGTCTAAAAGTAGTAGCTGATTATAGTAACAGACACATACAGTAACAGAAAATGGTAATACTGAAGTACAAGCACCTTAAATCTGTACTAAAGTACAGTGATTGAGTAAAAGTAGTTAGTTACTTTCCACCAGAACAACCTGTGCTCTTACACCACTGATATCAGGTCATGGACTTTTCTGTGTTTTGCTCCTCTGACTAAGAAAAAGTAATCTGGTATAAAAAAATACTCTTAAACCTTCTAGTTAAAGTACTGTAGTATTACTGTAGTATTACTGTAGTATTGCTGTACAGGGGGTAACCATGAAGGGACAGAGTGTGAAGTATTGTGAACAAACTCAAAGTAACAAAAGTAAAAGTACAGACTTTGAATGTAACTGGTCACATTAATGTTTAACGCCTCAGGTTTATTGATCTGAATTAATCACATATTAGTTTTCTATCTATATTCTACTGAAGCAGAACATCAGCTGCTCTTTGTGTCAAATCTCCTTTAACACCTTAAATGTTTTAGTTTGTTGTTTCCCCTCTGAAACCTTCAGGTGAGACTCTGTCAACACTGACACTTACTTTCTTTAATAATGAATTGACTGTTCAGTGATTAAAATGTCAGAATCCAGTCCATCGTTATTCCTTTAAAGCCAAATCCATATTGAGACGTCTCGTGTTTTCTGACCAACAGTTTATTATCAGAGAAAACTAGGAAATATTCATATATTTATTCATATATTTAATGAATTTAAGAAGCTGGAACCAGCGAATTGATGCTTAAAAACAACTTCAGCATTTAATCAGTGATCAATATTGTCAGCTATTAACTGATTAATCAGTTCAAAGACTCATGGGTAATGTAGTTTAGTAAAAACTAGTCGTTACACATTTTTTAAAATGATAAATGTATTATAAAAACACATTAAAGAAGAGACTTTACTGAGTGATTACTGTGTCCAACATCTGCCTCGTACCCGTCATGTTTCCATAAATACATCTGAGAGTCCATATGCTCACAAACAACCTGTTGCTGACGAGCAGCTCCAGCCTCTGGGCTAACGTTAGCCAGCGTTAGCCACGTCTGCATTAGCCTACACTGTGACACTGCTTCCTAACTAGCTGTGTAATATTTCCTGATCTCTGCGGCTGTTAGAAACATTAATAACAGCCTGTAAGATGATGTATTTTTTCCTTTTCTCTTGACATTTCTGAGCAATATTTACTGTAGCTGTGCTGCTGCCTGGCTAATCAAGGTCTCTGTAAATAGCAGTTTGTAGTTTTGGTTAATTACAGAGACGTTAACATCACAGAAGTGGGAGGGTTGACGAGCGTAGCTGCAGCGTGTGCCAGGATTCACACACCCTTTATTCACCACCACATTCCTGATGAAAATACTTCATCCTACACAGCAGCAGATGCAGCGGTGCTGGTGTTCACCGGCCTGGCTTCCTCTCACATGGTGTTTTTGTGATTTTCTACATTAGTTTGGATTTTTTGGGAGTCATTGTTTCTGTGGTTAGAAGAACATTTTTCATCCGACTTGTTTACCTCAAACAGCAGCAGCTCCTGTTCACAGGCGTCGCTCTGCTGCCTTTATTTGAAACTTTATTTCTTCTTTTCTTCTTTTATTTCTTCTTCTCTATTTCACTCAGATAAATGTGTTTCACTTTTGTCACGGAAACTGTAAAAATATCCCAGGGTACAAACGGAGGACGCACAGTACATACTGTAGATACAGTTTGATAGACAAAGGTGATTTTGTTTTCCACTCCAGCGCTCCGCTCATGGAGCTTTATAAACATTCCTGCTACAAGAAATGTTTCAGAAATACAGCTTCGGATTTCAAATCTCATGAATAACATTTTGACTGTATTTTTCTTAAAGTAATGTTTCACAAAATTAAAAAAAAACTACCTTTATATACAAAACTAATCTGCAACAGGAAAACATAATGTTGGAGTCACTACAGGTGGATGTTTTCTTCTTGGTTTGGATATTTTGTCAGAAAATAAATACGTTCAGTATCAACATTTCTTCATTGTGTTAAGTTTACTGTAAAAATCTAAATGTTCTGTGGCTGTGTTGAGTTTCTCGTGGCACTTTGGTTAACGTTCACTTACATCTACAGTGAATGAGTTCGTGCCTAAATCTAGAGGAAATTAGCATTAGAAGTATTTCCTTCAGTTATCCTTCTTACCATACAGATCATCATATAATCTAAGACATACAGAACTCTTCTTTGTTCTCCTAATTTCTGAAGAAACTGGTCGACGTGCATTTAAATTAAAAACCCCATATCTTATTCACACATAAGATACGGAAATCATTTGCACCTTTTGTTTAAGTGCTTGTAAAATATGTAAATCTCTGTTTATTTATTTATATATTAATGTATTTATTTATTTCCTTATTTTTGATGTGTTGTGGCGCGACAAGGGGAATCAGTGGGTGTGGAGTGGCTGGGCCTGGGACAGTCGTGTGTGTGTTTGTATACATGTTGTTTTGTTTTAGGTCATATTGTCTGTAAACCTGTGTTAAACACCTCTGAAAACAAGATGGTTCATCTCCAGGGGCTATCCTAATAAAACTGTCTAATCTAGCTCTGTACTGTCCACACCAACACACCTGAAAACACAGATCACATGACCACTGGCGTAAACAGGAAGTAGACTGTCTGCAGCAGTCACTTGGCAGCAAAGGTGAAAAGTGAGAGTTTACCTGCACAACAGCTGCGAACAAAGACACCAAGGTCAACAACACAACACACACATGATCCATGTTACATTCACTGCTGGTAGTCGACGTTGAAAAGAGTTACATGATGAGACCTGATCAGGAAGTGAAGATGTTTCCAAAAGCGTCTCTTTCTGCCCGTCCAGTCTAAAACACAACCCCGGAGTTTTCAAACTAAAACGGGGCATTTCCAAAAGTCTTAATTTCAATTTCTGTATTAAACCAGACCGGGATCTTTCCCCTGAACCTGAACCAGGAGATGGTTCATAAATCTGGAGTCACTACAGGTCACTTCTCTGCGCTGCTGTAGTGGAAAACAAACGTCAGTAATCAGCAGGTTAATGTTCAGTAAACACATGCAGCTGCAAGGTTCAGGCGTCCACACACACTCAGACTCACACGGTGAAGAACCGGGATAAGTAACGGTCACATCGGTCTTTTCAGTTTGTCACAGGGGAAATTTTTAATAACCGTTCTTTCAAATGAGTCATTTGTGCTCTGAAATTACAAATCATTCCCTGAATTCCTCATTTGGGACTCTTTATTTTTTACCTTTACTGTGGTTCTTTGTACCATCGAATTACTTCATTCATTCCCTCAAATTAATAATTCAATAATTAATATTCTTATCAGCTCCCCCCCCACACGCCCCCCAGCCCCCTGACACCTTCACTTTGGACCACTTGGATTAATACACTTTAACTTTGTTGAAACTCTGATTGGATGTTTCATGCAGAAATGCTCTCTGGGACTCGTAGTTGACTTTTTTCATGAAGTAAAAGTCCTGGACTTTTTTTTTCTTTTATAATCAATGGAGCATAAATTTTTTCTCTTTGTTTTATGATTAATGATGATTATCTGTGGAGGACTGTTGTTTTTATATTGTGATAATCAGCTTAATTTCCTAAACAGTCTGAGGCTGTCTTTGTGTTTCCTGCTCACATGTCTGTCTTTCTGCAGGTATCACAGCTTCAATAAGACAAAATAAATCTGATTTCCCCTTAATTACATTAAAAATGCAAAAACCTACAGATGAAGACAAACACAACTCACTCTCCTTTTTGTTTTTCAGTCATATTTCTGAGTGAAAACCCTGGTGCTTTGTTTGTATAAGTCTTGAATAACTGCTTGTTGTTGAAATTAATTATTAACTTTATAAAGGGACGTGGTAATTCAGAAAAAAAACTCTGAAGATGCTGTTTACACATAAAAACAACACACGTTCACTGACTTTTATCAATTTCTTTCTTTCCTGTGGTGGCCCTGAAAAAACCAGGTGGCCCTGATTGCAGCGTTTGTACAAAAATATAAGTCTACAGTTTTTTGTTTGTAGCTTAAGTCTGTTGTCTGCTGATTATTCTCTGAAGTAACTGATCGGCATCATTAACACCAACATTAAACCTATAAATAATCTGTGATTGAGCAGTATGTTCTTAAATAAGAAAATACCAAACATTACAACTAAACTTGTGTATCAGAGAAAACAGTGAACTTTTAACTCTGTGGACCAAACTTCCTAACTATGATTATGAGTGTGAGAGGAGCAGAGCTGCAGAGGGCCGACAGAGAATATTGATAAGGATATTATAGCTGATCAGTCAGGGCCCACAGAGGCCAGAGGGTTAATTACTGAGAGGAATGCTGGGAAACGAAGTCTACCACAGAGGTTTGAACTCCTCCGGAGACGGACCTGCATGTCTTCAGGAAGACGACGGAGGAAAACAAACCGAGGAAACAGACAGAGACTGAACTGTATCGACAGCGCTGTCGGCTGCTTCGTTTTAACTCACTGTCGGTGCCAGACGGGTGGGGTTTACCGACAGAGAGCGAGACCAGTGACAGATACGTTTCCTGATGAATCCCTGAGTGTAATTTCATGTTGTTTGTTTGGTTCATTTGACACAGACAAAGACATTGTTGTATTTTATCTCTGGTCCAGTTCATGTTCACACTGAGTCTCAGCGTTAACTCCAGCACCCGATTCAGTGATGAAAATGTAAATGAGCTTTTGTCAAACTCAAACAGCACCTCACGCATTTTTAATTCTTAGGTACTCTAAAGCATTTTGAAGCTGTGGCCATCTTCCTGTGCGGTTACCATGGTTACAGGTGTTGTTCACATTGATGGCGAGGTAAATGGAAAAGGCAGCGTTCACTTGTTCTCACACACAGTGACTCAGACCGACTCTCTTCAGGAAATCCACCATCAACTCTACTCTCTAGTCGCTCCTGCTCACCTAGCATTAGCATTAGCATTAGCACAGCTATCCCTTGACCTGGAGAAAAAACCTGCAGGTCAAAGGTTAACCAGCAGGAAGACAGACGGCTCCTCCAGGCCCGGTCTCTTCCTTCAGCGGGCAGCTGCTTTACATTCAGCGGCACTCGCCTCGTCCTGCTTTGATGAATAGACTGTAATCTGTAATCTGCGGCGGCTACCTGCTGCTAACGAGCCAAATTAATTAGACACCGACGGTAAACATCTATCGATAAGATCAGATGAAACTTTATTGATCCCTGGGGGGAAATCGGCGCGTTGTAGCAACAAACAGTAACAGGGAAGCGGAGAGGAGGCGAGCGGGAGAAGCATCACAAACTGTAGCTGCAGAGGGGACGGACGAATAAAAAATATATGAAGGAAATATGAATCAGAGCTTTTAGCAACAGAGGAACAACAATAACATGAAAAAAAGACCAAAGCTGTGACAATTAATGGAATATTACCATTATGAAAGAGTGACAAATTGCTTGCACAAACACACAGACACATACACACACAGTTTACAAATTAGATTAACCTCCAGAGGTTTCTTTAGAGAACCTTTGGTGTGTGTGTGTGTGTGTGTGTGTGTGTGTGTGTGTATGTGTGTGTGTGTGTGTGTGAGAGAGAAATGTGGAGCATAAATAATGAATCTGTGGAAGTTGATAATACTGAGGGCTCTGAGGAGGTACCTGTGGTGAGATGTGAGGTATCAGTGGTTCTGGTTTTAACGGTGCTGGCTGATGTTAATGTGCGTATCTCTGCTCATCAGTCGTTCCACCACTTATTAGATATTTCAGACTGAAATATCTCAGCAAATATTGGATGGATTGATCGTTGATTACATTTTAATTTGTTCATCACTTTGGTTCATGATCAAATATGCATAATGTTCCCATCAGCCTCAGATGTGCTTTGTTTAGTGATAATTAGCGACTATTAGCATGCTAACACACAAAACTAAGATAAACATTTTACCAGCCTGATGTTAGCATTTAGCTCAAAGCACTGCTGTGTCTAAGTACAGCCCGCATAGCTACGAGCATGTCTGTAGACTCTTACAGCCTGCAGGTCTGCACAGAACCCTGACCTCAACCCCATCCAACACCCTAAAACAATGATGGACTTCACTAAAAGAAATCCTGGGTCCCTTTCGACATGATCCACAAAAATCCAAACCTGGAACCTGACGACCAGACGAATCCAGTCTGAACAGACCAGAGGATGGTAAGACCAGAGAGAGAACATACCAAGTGGAGGCTGTTAAAGCAGCACATTAATGAACATGAACTGACCCACACAGTCTGTGTCTCTGTGCAGAAATTGAAAATATCAAATAACATTTATTTCCCTGCATTGAATCTAAATTCTGTGGCGTCACCCTTTTTCTAATTCTCTCTGTATGTTTCCAAGCAACCAGGCATGTTAAGCACCATTACTCAATGGAATAATCTGCTCTTTGTTATAAAAGCACCAAACAACATTTGTAGTGAAACAACATTTGAAAAGGCTCCTAATGAGTCACATTATAACATGTGAGCAGCAGCAATCAGCCTTATTCTGCCCCATGTCGTTGAAAATGTGATGCTGTTGGCAGCAGTGAATGTGTTGACTGAACTTAATATTGTGGATTGTGTTTTGTATGTGTACTCGAATAGTGGTTTTTCTACGGACCCCAGGAAAAGGAGCCGTTACAATAGTACATTAATGGGGTTTTATAATATAACTGATTAAAAGCAATAACAGTTTACGTGCTGGAGCATGTGGTGTACAGAAGAGTAATCACAGACAAAAACCACACTCCAGTCGTCATTTCTATACGTCTGCGTGTAAGAAGAGAGACAAACATCAGCCATGACTCAGTCGAATCTCAGCACACAGATGTTCACGACATACTCCTTCCAACAGGACCCTGTGGTCTGGGAAGTATCTTCAATATACATCAAAGATAAACTTCTAAAAATCTGCTAAGAAATCACGTTTTGAAAATGCACTGATCTGATTCTCCATGTGCAGCTAAGGCAGAACGACTTTCCACTGTGTAGACTCACCGAAATCTAAAGAATATTAGATGAAAGAGACTTAAAACTCCAGAGAGGACTGTGAAACACTTTCATTTACTCTGTAGCTTTAAAGCAACATTATGTAACGTTCACTGAGCAGCAGCGCCCTCTGCAGCCACGAGTGGTTCAGTGGTTTTTCATGAACAGAAAACAAATGCCACTGTTGACTGGAGCTCCCACTGCGTAGTCCCACTCACTGAACTGAAACACGGCCAAACGGTGAATATTACCCATGATCCCCAGCTTCTGGAGCAGGAAGTGCTGTTGCTGTAACAAACACACCAAACTCTGTTTCTAATTCTTGATATTTTCAAAGTTTCCTGGCTGGATATCAGAGATGAACGCTGGTTTTTCTAAGTTGACTATCACTAAGTTAGAGGGAGATCAGAGAATCGCTGAGGGTTCATCCTCTGGTGAGTCAACTTTAAATGAAAATTTGGCTGATGGTGGCGCCAGAGAAGAGATCAGAGAATCATCCTGTTGGGAGCATGAATCAGAGTTTAGAGAAGCCTGTCAGTGGTGGAGTTGGACAGGGTTGTCTCATGGGAAGCTGAGATTTCCTGTTTTTTTCATGAATCTTGAACACATCAGTTTGCTGCAGGAGCTACAGAAACAGGAAGTGAGGACTCCTCTTTGCGTTCCAGTGAACCTCGGAGGTGTCATGCTGGTTGAGTGTCTCAGGGGTCACTGGGTCCATCAGCGACAGTAAGGACGCGTCGCCTTCAGTCCGCCACACGAAGCGTCCCCCGGCGGAGCCCACGCTAATGGTTCCTGGGTGACATTTAGATAAAGGTGAGAGGGAAAAGGTTCAGTAAACCTGCCATCGACCTTTAACCTCCCATCCAGGAAGTCAAACTGTAGCCAGTGAGCCTGACATTTCCTTCGCAGAGCACTTCATTCAGCTAATTAACCTGTTAGCCAGGTGACCCGCAGCACAAAGGGGGGAGGAAGAAAGGACGAGACGGAGAGAAGAGGAGGAACAGTGACAGCAGAACAGCTGCACACTCACACTCTTCTTGGGTTTTTTAGTTTGAGTATTAATTTGTTTTTTATGTTCTAGTTAAGATTTATATATTGAACTGCTTTAGTCTTTTCTTAACTTTTCTATTTGCTTATTTTCTGAGACACAGCACAAAACTCCGAGCCCTGTCCATATCTCATTTTTTCCTCTTTAGAAACAACTGAGAATGCACACACAGCAGGAGTTCAGAAAACTCATTCCCACAATGTCAGGATAGTTTATATGTGGACATTTTCAGCTCTTAAAAATAAGGGAACTCGCTGTAACCAGTAAAAAAGACTTTGTAGAGGTGAATTTGTATGCAACACTGGTCCTTGCATTTTCCAATGAGAAACAACAGTTAAGTGTACTAAGTTAGCGCTCCTGTTTTCCAGATGTGACTCCGTGTTTGAACAGATCTGAGTCCAAAAAACTATTCAGTGTCACTCTACTGCTTTCACTGTGACGAGAAAGAGAAGAGGAAATGGCTGCAGCTGGTCAGTTACAGGTTTTAAACGAAAGGAGAAAAGTTTGACGTCAGTGGGCGCTACAGGTAGCTAGGGTTCGCTGGTTAATGTTAGAACCCACTGGTAAAAGCAGGTACCCCTGATATAAGCTATGGATTTTAAAGGATGTTTCTTCCTATGAGCCGACATTTTCATGTTTCAGTTGTCAGTCCTTTTCTGTGCTTCCCAAAAATAGCAAAAATATCTAGATAGAGCCGTCTGTTTTGTCTTTAGCTGGGGGAGGATAGCTAGCTAAGGTTAGCTTTATTCGCCTTAGCTGGGCAGCATTTTCTCTTGTCCCAGGGAAAGTGGTAGAATGACAACTGAATATGTTTTGTGGACTCCATTCAAACAACAGAGACACAACATTGAAACATATTGAAAACAAGAGAGCCTAACAATAATAATAATAATAATAATAATAATAATAATAATAATAATGATAAAAGCTAACTTTCTGACTGCACATCCACAGTCTGTCCGGAGCTTATTTTAGATACACACTGTCTGACTGTAACTAAATATCATTATAAACCTCTGTGCAGCTCCACACCACGCAGAAGAAAACTGAACACCACTGTAATTACTCTGTAATGACCAACACTGTAATGACCAGTGAGTGTCCCTTCAGTCCAGGGGAAAAGGGATATCATATCAGATATCATAATGTTAGTGTAGTGCATGATATTCCTGCTGTTTGACTCCACACATCATTTTCTTATTGTTATTTTTCAGCCACACAAGATCATGAATAGAGACTCTGAACCTCTTTCTCTGCAGAATTATAGGCAAAGAAATGTGATGCATTTGCGCTCTAAAGCCGTCTCTTAACTTTACACCTGCGTCAATCTGATCACAGTCTGATAAACATTCATACATTTAATTAAACTCATAAACACACACTGTGTAAAACAACCCACCACCACCCTGTACTGTGCATTGGATCACTGGAGCTAACAGCTAATTCTGCAGCCGGGCTCTTTCTTTAGATAAGGAAAAATTTCCATCCATTACTTTTGTGTTTGTCATTTTTGGTTGTTGCTGGTTATTAGAGTAATAATCTGTAGGTCTTGTGTGTTCAGATCGCTGCATGTTTCAGTCCTCGTCTCTCAACATACTGCACAGACCCTGAGTGATTCCTCTGTTATGAGCTTTGCTTGGAGAACATTATAGAGAACATTATTTTCCTTCATGGTTGCTGATGTCTTTATTATGCCCTGGGCATAAGACGGAGCTAGAAAAAAAAGCCATCTTTCTTCCCTGGCCTCTACACTGTGAAAGGAGCACTGTATATTTCATAATAAAAGACAACTCAATAAGGTTCCACTGGAGTCTTGTTTTACAGTCCAAGTTGTGTTTCTTCTTCTCCTATGTAAATGGATGAAAACAGGTTTTTATAGCCTGCTATAGTCTCAGATCATCACTAACATGAGAAGGTTGTGGCTTTTTCTGAAACTGAAGGGAATGCTGCTTCATATATAAGCAATTCAACTATTACAGTGTTAGCTGCATAGATTTAATCTGTATATCAAGCCAAGGCTGCACGATGATGGCCACAATCATAATGATGAGCAGCTGCATGGTGCGCCTCCTGGTGGTGGGAGGGAGCACTTTATTCGATATGCAGTGGAGTTTTCTATGAACGGAGCATTTAAAACAATCATGTTCATTTAATTGTGGGAAGCCAACACTGTGATGTTACTTATACGGATGCAGTGGAACAACAGCTGCCAGAAAAGAAGAAAATCAGTCTAAAAACAAGTTTTATGTTTCGTAAAATGCTCAGCTGTGACTGAAAAAAAAACCCAGCAGACTGCTCCTTTAACAAGCAGATCTCAAGTTCAGTAACGGGTTTGACAGATGCAGCTCAGTGTGGCTGTTTATGGGCACGGTAACCACGGCGACAGCGGTCGCTTCTGCAGTGGGAGGTTTGTGTGTTTGTTAAGGGGCTTTCGAGTGTTCTGTGTAGAGAGCGGCTTAATTAACGGAGGTGGCGGGTCAGCCAATCAGACGAGAGAAACACCAACAGTGAGGTGACGATGGGTGGGGCTGCGGTCGCTGCGTCTCAGTCACCAGGCGTCTCGAAAACAGAGGGTTGTAAATATGGAGGTTGACCCTCTGTTGTTTGTCTGGTGATCTTTGACCCCTCTTGAATACACAGTGCTTATTATCCCATTAGGAACAGAAACACAGTGGAAACAGTACAAACACAAGCAAGGTCTCTCTACCCCTCTCTCTCTCTCTCTCTAACTCCCTCCACAGTGATTCTAGGAGAAAATAAACTTGGTATAAAGTTATTATATATTACATATATTACATATTAGAATCCCGGGTGCACACATATAGAAAACAATGTAGCACAAAAGGACAGAATTGTGCAGCCTGAGCTGATGTGTGACGCTGTGTCATCAATACAGGTGATCAGATCAATAACCACCAGCAGCAGGGACACAGCTGATATACAGTCAATCCCCAATCAATACAGTTAACGAAATGTGACTGCGAGTGAGGATTCTCCCTGTCCACTGATCATCTCTTCACAAAACACAAAGCACCTTAAGACCTGACATTCATCCACCTACCTAAACAATGCTGCAGACCAAGCACTCCCTAATGTCAGGGGCCTCCCTCAGTGGGACAGTGCTCCAACCACACCACAAACACTCCTCAGATATGTCTCGAGGAACACAACGAAAAGCCCAAGGTGTTGACCTGGCCTTCAAACTCCCCAGATCCCAATCTGATCCAGCATCTGTGGGACCTGCCTAATATTGTGTACGTCCCCCTTGTGCCACCAAATCATCATAATCACAGTCCTCTCAATCATTTATAATGATTGAAGAAGGCTCCACCATTCCTATCTATCTATCTATCTATCTATCTAAACATCTATCTATTAGGGGTGTGGAAACCAATCGTTTCTACAATGCATCGCGATGCAGACGATTCTGCATCGATGCAGTGACGACATAATCTACGTTGCCTGTTGAATTTCTGGCCTCGACTGGACAATAAAGTTCTAAAGTTCAAAATTACCTCCTGTTAGCGACGCATGAGACGTAGCCACGGTAGCCGTTTTCACCCTGACACACTAACGGTCACTTATGGAACAATAACGGTACATTAACGAGGTCTTGAGGTGGTAGGAGTCAAAGTAACATCCAGATGAATGAAGGAGCCAAGGTTTCCTAGCAAAACGCTGGACTGGAACCAGATGATCAACGTTATTCACCTGTGAGTGGTTTAATGTTGGGGCCGATCAGTGAATATTCCAGTTATATTAAGGGTCAGAGACAGTTGTCCAGTTGCCTCATCACAGCAACATCATTTCTCCTTCTACTAATCTTCTCCGGGGAGTTTGTGTTCAAAAAGCTTCAGTTTTAGTTGGAAATTGTCAGTTTGAGCAGAGAAACAGAAAGAGAGAGGAAGAGATGTGTTTTCAAATTCAAACGGCTTAGTGTAGATGTACTCTCTCTCCTGAACATCTGTTACCATGGCGCCCATTGGAAAATATTGCCAATCAATCTGGCAGCTCCGCCCCCAACATGAGGCACACACACATACACACACACACACACACACACACAATAAAACTAACACATGCACCCTCGAGCATTTAGTCAGCCATTTATTGTATATGTGTGTGTCATCATCCTTTCTCATTAATGCAACACACACACACACACAGTAATGTGCTGCCAGCTACAGAGCCGCTGTTCATGTCTCAAATGAAATGAAATACACAAACAGAGACACACACACACACACACACACACAGCTATTTAGCATCTTCTGTTATTGTGTTTGTGCTGTGGCGAGGTCAACCACCAACAGAGGGCTGATTACCATTCATTATTATTTATAATGATTCAAGAAGGCTTCATCCACCATTCCTATCTATCTATCTGTCTGTCTGTCTGTCTGTCTGTCTGTCTGTCTCAGGAACTGCATTCAGCTGCAGTCTAACCATGAATTATCGGGTTACTTGAAGTCAGACTTCAGGTTTAGGACATCGTTAACTGGCCGTGTACAGTTCTGATGTGGATTTTCTGTGGAGGCTGTCATTCATCCTCCTCACTAAATTAATATGAGGAAAAGCAGCCAGGCTATAATTCACGCCCAGTTTCATTTGATGAATAGTAACTGAAAAATGTCATGACCTGAACACTCACTGATAACTGAGAGCTCTCGGATCCTCGTATCCCTGATTCCATTTAAACTGTTTTTTTGGTTTGTTTTTTTTGTCGTAAAGAAACCTCATTTTCTGCTTTACCTTCACAGAAATGATGTACACTGATGCATTTAACAGCACTAAATGAAATGATTTCAGCCTTCGTCCATCCTAAAGTCAGCTGGGAATTAACTGTATTCACTGCAGATCAATAACCATCAGGTTAGAAAACACTGTCTATCTAAAGTGTTATTCTTCGTTCAGGGATGATTTCATGTTGTCATTGTTGTTCCTTCTGGCATGAAATCACTTTGCTGTTGAAACTGCACAGTTTGTGGTGTGTGCATCATTATTTCAGGTTTGAGATATTGGATCCAACTTTAGATGCATTCAGTGACCTTTCGTCTGATTTAACCCCGTGATAAGCTCATGGAGTCATTAAAATGTGGAAATATCGGTTAGGTTTTGGAACCAAACTACTTGGCAAAGTTTAGGAAAGGATCATAGTTTGGATGAGAAAACTGCTTGGGTAAAACGGCTTTAAATCCATATTAAAAATGTAACAAAACAAAAGTCACATGATTTTTATGGCCCCATTCATCCACCCTGACCTCCACCTTAAGAAGTTCTGCAGCACTAACAATGTCACGCTACTTCCTCCTTAATTCCTGACAGTGGAATATCACATTGGACAATAAAAATAGGCACACGTCATGACAAATACATGCAAATACTACAGAGCAATACACACTGGAAATAATATAATGATAATGTATGAAACTACAGCCAGCTGCCAGTTAGCTTAGCTCAGCATAAAGACTGGAAACATGGGGAAACAGCTAGCCTGGCACTGACCCACGCTGCTAAAATCCACCTAGCAGCAGCGCTAAAGCTTCACTAATCTACATTTAATATTTTTTATCTGTGAGAAAATTCTTATGTAAGGAGGACAACTTTTCATCTTATGTGCAATCAAATCTTAAACAGCATGAGACAGCATCTACTGTTTGTCCCTGTATTGAACGACTCGTCAATCACTTTGGGAGCGACACCCCTGACCATGTGATTTAAACATAACAGAATGTACCTTTAACACAGGTTGATGCTGCAGCAAAAATCAGACAAACTGCCAAAAAACATCTGTGTGAAAACACACACATACACACACAGACACAGACACACACTAACATTTCTCGAAGCCATTTTGTTTCTGGGGCATCGCTAACAATATGGCTGTCAGGATGACTGACAGCTCTCTGTGTGGTGGATTGAGGCATCAGGTGACACTGGGAGGCAAACTGACAGAGTGTGTGTGTGTGTGAGAGTGAGAGAGAGAGAGAGAGAGAGAGAGAGAGAGAGAGAGAGAGAGAGAGAGAGAGAGAGAGAGTGAGCATCAACAAGTGTAATTCTGTCAGGAGTTGACATGTCAAGACGCACTGATACACTGATGTGCTGTGGTCGGAGTGATGTGTGTGTGTGGGTGTGTGTGTGACAAAGACTTCATCTCCCAGAGTTCTCAGCACCATGATGCACCAAGATTCGCCTCACCATATGACTACAGGTACAACTGTCAGAGCCTGTCCACCTACCTGTAAGAAAACAAACTCATAGATCATTGCCATAGTTACGAGTTGTTGCTAAGTGACATCTAGTGGCCGTAGTAAATATGACGGGAACAGAGCAGATGACGAAGCAT
Source organism: Lates japonicus (assembly GCA_033238685.1). Taxonomy (NCBI): domain Eukaryota; kingdom Metazoa; phylum Chordata; class Actinopteri; family Centropomidae; genus Lates; species Lates japonicus. The sequence goes on from BRZM01000136.1 coordinate 126,936, forward strand.
AAAGAGCAACAAAGACAGTGTTGTTTAACCCACGACTGTTTCCTTTACAGTGGCAGGTGTTAGCTTCTCAGGGTGAAAACGGCTAACGTGGCTACATCTCATGCATCGTTAACAGAAGGTAATTTTTAACATCATAGCTTTATTGTCCAGCTGAGGATGGAAAATCAACAAGCAACATTGATTATGTTGTGTCACTGCACTGATGCAGAATCGTCCACAACCACATAAAAATGATTACTGTCAACACCCCGAGTGTACATGCACGCTAACATTCCACTATTACTCCAAATATGACAATATTCAGAATGCATTTCCTTATTAAGATGTGGAATATTCTGATATTACTCTGGTTTAGGAGCAGTCTTTGGACAGTGCATTCAAAACATGCATCTCAGTTGGGGGTTTTTAAGGCAGTTGTGACACCGGCCTCTTGCCTGTTTACACTCAGCTCTATGAGTTGTACACAAACCAACTAGTTTATAAGGCTGTGACCAAAAGAGAAGCCCACACCTCTGAACAGATGGAGAAACACACCTGTTTTCAAACATATAAACGGTTTTCCATATTACTGTATCAGGTAAATATTAATACTAAATATTAGTGGAATATACATTTAGAGCCATTTAAACAGCTTAGTAGGGATACTGGCTTTTTTGGAATAAGGTCAAAAACAGGAATTGTTTGTGCATGTAAATGCAGTGACTGTTTCACTTGCCTCTGTGTGTCAGTGCAATCTCTCATTCAGGACACACCACATTTAAGTTTTTGACAAGGAAGCCAAGTTAGTTCTGACAGCTCATACTTACAGCCCTGCACCCCCCAAAAACCCATCCCCTCATGCCTTAATAAGCTTATTTATCAAGTCACTTCTGCTTTGACTCAGCGTCTTGATCTGAAAGCTGAACTCAGTGGTAATTTCTATAGTATTTACCAACCAAACACAAAACTCAACAGTGGCCAAATGGATGGATTTTTGTAGCCGAGACCAGAGACAAACCTGAGACTGTGGTTTTACCCTCAAAACGCCAAAAACTCGCTGAACTTTCTCAAGTTAATTCAATGAGTTAATTCACATTGTAACTGTACATTCAACAGAAAAAGAATATGTGAGTCAAACAGTATTTTCTGGGGTATTTACATTCAAAAAATTCATTTCCAAAGCTGAGTAGACCTGGAGAGTTTGTAGCAGATATATCAGATGGTTTTCTTTACCATCCAGAGGCTGTGTGATGTAGTTTTACCTTATGAAAGACGAGCTGAGCTGTTGTTCTTCAAAGAATTCATTAGACAGAAACTGAACCAAACAGTATTTGTAATCTGAGTAAAAATGTACTTTCTGTTGAATTTATTGTCCTGTTAAGCTGATTATCATTTTCAAGAGCAAAGTGGACCTCAGTTTTGTTGTCTGTACCATACAAGACTACCTGCGTATTTTTGGAAAGTTTATTGTCTGGAAACTGAGTCAAACTGGATTACAGTCTATTTATGATCCAGGATGTCAGCTTGAAATGTACCCTCTGTTGTATTTATTGTTCTGAAGCTGAACTCAACAGCATTACTGTGGTGCGTATTTATAGTCTGAACAATCAGCCGAAAGGTATCTTACTCAGAGGAAACTGCCTTTTACCATCCCTCCCAGAGGCCTTGAATGCAGCCTGAGCCACAGCTGGTTGAGGTGCGAGGGGGGCATGATGGGAGATGGAGGCCTTTCTGCCTGAGGCCGTGTTAGTGCACAGGTCTGTAGTACGATTCCCACGGGCGCTCATTACGGACCCGCCACTCAGAAAACACACCTGCCAGCAGCCAATGAGATGCTGCCCTGCAACCCACACAGGTCCCGCCTACACACGAACCGACGCTAACACAGCTAAACACACACACACACACCTTCAGAGCTGTGAGCGGGGGCTGCTCAGAGTTCGGCCTCCTGGTGCTAATCCGGTTTGTCAGCGAGGTAAAAAATATAAAATCAAACTATTACAGACAGACAGGGTGGATATCTTCATCTCTAATGGAGGAGAGTCTTCCTCAGTGCAGGTCAGGAAACAGCCATTAGACATAGCAGAACAGCTCAGCCTGTGTGCTCACACATTTATATTTTAATGTTCAGTCTCCTACAAGCTGCTGCAGCTCCATAATGGACAACTACAGAACAGAGAAACTCCAGCTGCATATAAAGTGACAAAGCACACCTTCACACAAGTCCACGGCTGCCTTATTAACAATACTTACATGCAACAAACGATCATTTCATGCAAATCATAACAAAGTGACACACATCTTTCACTGCTGGTGTGATTAGCCTAGCTTAGCATAAAGACTGGAAGCAAGGAAAGAGCATGGCTCTGTCCAAAATTCAACGCCACCTTCTGGTCACAGCAGAATTTGAGATGGCAACAACTGATGCCATCAGTGGACTCGTTTGCGGGGGCGAAATAAATTCTTTTGGATCTGAGTCCAATTCTAGGGAGTATAAATCTGCGCCATAAAAGAGACGCGGTCTTCAGTCACGCGTCAGACAGGAGGTCTTTTCTTCAGTAAACTGTACTAACTTATTGTCTGATTAACAACCACAGTAACTATTGTGATTGACTGCTGCTAACCCTAACCCCTGTGCAGAAGTCCACATGTAGGCCAAACCGTGGGACCGTGCAGACCTTTAACAACCATTATTGTCATTTTCCACCTCGAACTGACCGGGGCAGGGCTGCAGACTCTTAATTTGGAGGGAAAATGGTGATGATATCCTGCCTGAGAGGAAAAGTGTATGTGTGATGAGGGAAGAGGTGAGTGAATATGAGGGAAATAGACAGAGAGTTAGAGCGAGGGAGGGAGGAGGTGATGGAGGGAGGAGAGGTCAGAACTCCTTTCATCTCTCCATCTCGACTTCAAAGGCAACATCGATGCTGCTTTGATTCCACCAGCACCTCCTGTCTGAGGAGGAGGAGGAGGAGGAAGGAGAAACAGGTGGAGGAGAGAGGCCTCGGTATCCACACGTATGTCTACGTTGTTTTGTATTCTTGGTTTGTCTAACAGTAATGCTGCGACAGGCTGCACTAATGAGGGAAGGAGGATGAATGAGGAGGCTGCACTGACGTCAGCCACAACCTGTGTCAGCACAACAGGACCATATCTGGACTTAAGTAGATTTAAAGGAATAAAATGCTGGACACCTTACTGCATATTCCCGTAGGGTTGTGCCAAGTCTTTTTTATTGGTACTTTAGAACGTACCTACCAGTGCTTTCGGTCTCACTAATGCTGCTCCCTCTCTTCATTCAGGAGGAGGTTTGAATGCTGTGTCTACAAACAGTAACCAACAAATCCTCCATACTGTACCTTTCATATACACATGGCTACTGTGCTTTGACAGCCACTTTTGTCCATATGGTGGGTCGGATGTGGAATACTGGTGTCGTAAAAAGATGCTGTGGTGTGTTTGACTGTCAGTCGTCCAAATGGTGGCCCAGAAAGAAAAACCACTTAGAAAGAAGCAGACGCCTGAGTAGTGACAACAAGCACTTAAAATCCAGGTACAGGCCAAAGGACATGATGACAAAATAAACGATGCACTTCAACGTAACACACTCGGACTGACCTCGGCCCAGTCAATGGGGTGGGTGGATTGGAAAGGGCTGTGCCATATAATTTGGACTTGGTTTGACTCAGATCCCAGGTGTGATCTAGGACCTCAAATCCATATCATTTACAGCAACAATTCTAATCATATGAAATAACTTGGATTCATTTAATTTTTGCCCTAAAATGTGTCCTTTTCTATCCAACACATTAGTACAAAGCAAAGTGCCTCTGATATTTCCAGTAAATATTCATGAGGATGAATCCTAATGATTTTAGAGATGCCTTGACCCTTCCTCTAGCACCAACATCCAATCAAAAATTCCCATTTTAAACAAGAAATATTAAGAAATCTGGAAGGCTAATTATTGCAGCTCCTCCTGTTTTGGATAATCTTTGGCTTGAAAGCACATATTTCTTCCACTGAGTGTTTTTGAATCACTTTTTAGGAGCTCTCCACCTGGTTTGTACATCAGGAGGCATACTGTGGTTTCACCACTTGTGAGACATAAATAAAGCCATAACCTTGCCATATCTGCACACTGATTTTTTGGTCCATCTTCATGCACCTATTGATAAAAAACAAGCTCTAACTATTTCCTGACTGATCTGTGATTAAAGGAGGAACAAAAAGTTTTGGCGTCCTTGTCAAGGCCACTCGTTCAGTTCCTCCTACCTGCTCTTTGTATTCATTTCACCTCATTTCATAAAGCTTATTAGCAAAAACATTTCAGTCTGAAAATGTAAAACAAAGACATGCAGCACTTTTACTGTTAGTCCTTGAAAAATCTGAGATTTTCATTTGATGATTCAAAGACAGACTGAGGCCCTGCGAACTCAGACACAGTACAGATGCACTCTGTACCTGTAGTCATACAGTTTAATAACTTCTATGATTATGGAAGATCATACGAATACTTATGTACCATCCTCATCACTGATTTCCCTGTTAATTAGAAGGAATAATCATCCTGAACAAAGCTCCACGATTAAAGCTCCCAAACTATTTATCCTAATTTAAATCTTTTTACTGTATCATTCCATAACTACTTAACCTCTATACAACAAGGGTCGGCAAGTAAGTTTGGCCTTGGGCCATTTTTTTTCTAAGCCATTTTGCTGGCGGGCCAGAACATTATCAAAGGCTTATCTAATTGATTGGTCAAAAAAGTGCAACTGGAATTTGCTTAGTTACTGTTCACATGTGCTAAGCAATAAAAATTGAAGCAAGATTTCTGCCCCTTTTACAAAGAGTTTGTGTTATATTGTCATTAAGACGACCCTTGATGACGCTGCCGGGTTAACGCTGCCCCAGTGTGTGATTTTATACAGTATGCTGGCATCATGGAATCATACCGTCTCTCACTTTTACACAGACAATCATTCAGCAGGAAGAGGTATCTATCAATAAAGGACCAACACAAACAAGAGTTGCTTTAAAAGTACACCTGTTCTGATGTCACTGCCTGTTTGTACCCGTTTACATTTCCTGTGCAAACCCAGCGATCAATCGTTGTGTGAAGTGTGTTCATATCACGTTTGCTCAGCATCTCGTCTGCATCATTATTACAACAGTAACAATCTAAATGACAACATACTTGGTCTTTATTTTATGGATAATTAAAAGTAAACTGTTTGAAAACAGACCTGAGAGAATGAATTTCTATTCAGGCTCTCCACACTGTCTGAATCACGCTGACACATTAAGTCAACAGGGTGGATCGAGCGCAGTAATAGATTTCCTTTATTAACTCAAACAGTCATCAAAGAGATATCGAGCAAGAATAAACACAATTACCAATTAATTTCCGCAGTGTGCAGTGACAGAAGTGAATTGTCTTTTTGTAACTGCTGTCAGAGTTTCTGTCTTTTCTCATCCTCTTTCAATCACCATCTGAGATGAGATGGAGAAAAGATGAAACAATGATTTTCAAGTAATTACAACAGCTCGTGGTCAGCTGAGCCTCACACGCCACACAGGTCGTCATGAGAAAGTTGAGTTCTTCCTACCTTTTTATTCGTCTCTTTTTACATTGTTTCTGCTTCTCGGTCAGTCACAGTCGTACTTCTACTTTCCCACTCAGAGATTTTAAACATCTTCATACCTAAATCATCATCTCCATGTGTTTGACAGTCATCTACCGATTCATATGATCAGTTTATCCAAATAATTCATTCAAAACTACAACGTCATGAAAAATCTTTAAGGCTGCTTTTATATCCACCATGTTGGGTGCAGACTTTTCATGGTCAATGTCAATTCAACCAAAACCTAAATTTGTTCCGACCAAAAGAGGTGATCTTGGTCCGGGTCAAACTGAACCATAGTTCGGTCTGTTTGCTGTGTGAAAACACTTTTTGATTGGTTCAGACTTTCAGACCAATAACAGGAAGTTGAGGCAGAAAAATAACCAGAAGTGAAGTAAGAAAAAAGCCTCGGTAGCACACGGAGACACAAAATATTTAACTGTAATTTAATCAAAAGTCAATATGAAAAAATGCAGAAACTTACTTCTTTTCTGAGAGGATGAGATGAACTGACAACACACCGATGTCAGACACTCGCCCATCTATAACTATCTAACCAATAAGACCTATAATAAGTCCTAAACCAAAGAGACACAGCACACGTAGGCGATAGTGACAAGACACAGGTAATGATGACAGGACGTAGTTGTGTCATATAAAGGTCTGTAGTGCGCTCGCAAAATTGTGATGTGAAACTAAAATTAACTAGATCAAATGTAACAAAATCATGAACCTTGAATCAGACTTTAAGAGGTGAAAACAGCCTGAGATCCATCATCTGGAGACCACGAACGTCTGCACACAGTTTCACAGCAGCCCAATCAACAGGCTGTGGATCTAGTGACCGAAAGAGCCACGCTACTCCTGTGGCCAAAAACACACCACAGCCACATACATACAGCAGCTGGTTACGAAGTGAATGATCTTTAAACTGTTTACATTTACAGCAGATTTTATCACAAACCAGTGACATCAAGTCAATCTGCATGTGACACAGTTCGACCACAAACAACAAAAACAAAAAGAGTTGCCACAAAAATAAAACCACCAATAACAGGAGCTAATGCGTTAATGTAAAATATGTAGGTTAACAACGGTATTAATGTAAGTATGGTAATATGATAAACAGAAATAATCCAAACACTAGTATTTATGGGTTTAGGGTTAGATGGGGGGTTCAGTAATCCTCCAGCTGACAGATGTTGACACTCCCCCCCTTCAACAACATTATGTTTATGTTTTAAGTCACTTTATGATCTGTATTTAATCTGAGCTCAGGATCCCGACTGAACTCTCTGACATGTTATTTTCCTCAGAGTTTGTCAAAGACATGATAATCATAAACCTATGTCATGAAAAAATACACTATCTTACAAAATGATCATGATCAGTGTTTTCCAATTATCAGCATGTGGGTGAAATCAATGTAAATTATATGGTGTGATGATATGGACGCTTTTATTTTCATTATGCCGATGAACATTATGATCCAGCTGTTCTCATCTGAATCTCCACATTATCTAATTGTTCTCAGTGTGAGAGCGGATGTTGCTCTGAAAGCTGATACTTCAACTGCTTGATATTTATCAAAGTATTTTTACTTCCCAAGTACAGACTCACATCACATTAGCTGAAACTACGGACAGTTACAAAAGTAATATACAAGTCATTTAAAAAGGTTATTTATCAGTTTATTAATTTTGCTAGTCATACTGTCTATTCTTACCTTTTTGTAAAGCGCTGCATAAATAAAGTTTATTATATTTTTATGCATCATTATAATACCTCTACTTCACTACATTTCAGAGTTAATTACCCACAAGTACATAATTAAATCAGCTTCATAACTGCCAGCTGCAACAACAGAAAGTTGCTTATATGTAAAAGCATCATTCTATAATGTGTTTAGTAATATAACACAGTTTAAAGAGCCTTTTCTACAGAGTGTGCAGGATTTTTACTCACTTTTACACAGTTTTAAATTCACTCTTAAAATAATAAATTAAATGTACGGTTATGTTAATATGCTGTACTTTCTACTTTTCTACCAGTCTGTACTGTTCATCATTACAGTGGAAGTTTCTGAAAATCAAATAATTCTTCCCTTTAAATAATAAATACCTGAACATATAAATCCAGCAAAAAACGAAAAACAAAAATGGTGACGTTCCCTTGTACTCACGAGTACTAAACATCATTATACTGACTCTGATCTCTTCTGTTAAGACATATGTAGAGGAAATGGACACTGGAAATCCGGCTATTACCTACTGCTGCACCTGGATTTCATAAAACTGTAAGTGCTTTTATAACTTTCATTATATTGACATATTGTCAGCGTGTGATCAAAGGTGGTTGAGCTGCAGTTAATTGCGACATTGGTGTTGACAGTATTGATTAAAAACTGAGACAGACAACTGAAAAAAACAGCTGCAAGTGTCTGGTTCAGACACAGGTGAAGGTAGAGAGGAGTCGAGTTTCACTTTAAGATAGAAACACATAAGAAGTACCTGGATAAACATGCTGCTGTACAAGTATCAGATTCTATAAGAAGAAAGTTGTAAGACATATTTTCACTCTCTTGTGGTTACAAATAAACACCACACTTCCCTTCATGAGTATTCCTTTGACAGTTGGCATGTTTCCACACATTTCAAACGACTTTTTGTCGAGTGTGTGAACTGTAGGTTTGCATCAAGCAAACCTGGTCCCAGTGTCCACCATCACTCACTGACAGATCAGTGTGAGAGGGTTCAGGACTGTCTCTCTGTGGCAGCACAAAGTGCTGCAGGGCTCAGGCAGACTTCTTCGCCCCTTCATGCTCACTGTCTGAAGTCCTGCACCACTCACACTGAACACTCCACCTAGGGTTTTGCCCTCAGTCCGTCATGTTCTTATGTTGAAAACGACACGGGGGATAACAGGGGAAGTTCAACATAAAAGCCTGTATGTATGGTAAGAACAAGTTTGGACATAGATAAAGCAGCAGTGATGTGACTAGTTTATCTATGACTGTAGGAAGTGTGAAGTGTGCAGTGTAATCACCACAGAAAGGCCTCTGCCCAGGTAAAGTGATTTCATAAAATGCTGTTCCATTTCTGCAACGACATACAGAGAACAAAAAAAGTCTGTGAAGACTTAGAGTTCTTGATTACGTGCTGTTTATGAACGTCGTAGCACTGTGATTTACCAGGTATTCATCACACATCTGATAGAGACAAACAGCTGGTATTCACCACAGGAACTTTTGCCCTGAGAACTATTTTCCATGAGTAGTAGGCCACTTTTCTGGAGCTGTAGTTTGCAGCTCTGAACTTCACAGACTCGTCAAACACAAACCTCACCGTTAATACAACTTATACATGCAGCATTCACACAGTAAACAAGACACTAGTATTATTATTCTTGTCATTTTCACTGACTTCATTGGCTATCAGATTCAGTGCAGCACATGAACAGCACAATTAAACTGTTATAAAACACTGAGCAGTTCGTTGCTGCTTCACGGGTGGATTTTCTGGGTGTTCTTTTCTTTTCAGTCTCGTTTTCATCTCAGCATGTCTCCTTTGCATCCACTCATTATATCCATCAATATCACTGAATCCACAATAAAAACACAACTGAGTTGCTTCCTCATGTGAAAATGAAATTGTTTTTTAATCAGTTATTTAACTAATTTGTCTAATTTGCCCTGTTCTTATGAAGCAGTGGAAACATGAACAGGATAATAATTTCTACTTTAGCTCCTGCAATTCCTTTGTTCCTGAAACTATGACATGTAATGAACCAAGATTATTGTCACAGTGTGTGTAGAGATCTTAAAAGTGCTTCATGTAAGTATTTTAATTTAAAACATTCAAAAATTACCTACATATATCACCTGAATGTGAAGAAATAACCTGACCTCACGTCAAAGAGATATACACTGAAGTTAGCATGCTAACTAGCTAGGGCCATCCCATCCCGTCCTGTAATACCACTTTGTACCTCATGAGGTGATAGTGAGTCACTGCATCCAGTGATTTAAAAACATTACGACATCTCCCCGCTCTCCCTTATGGCCAGTTTTCCACTCTCAGCTGCCACTGCAGCCATTCTGATCACAACACGACAGAACAAAACTTTAAAACTGAACTTTTCCAACTTCTCTAAAGCGGGGAGAAAATTAGAAAATAACAATGTCCATTTCAGTCCATGCTCTCTCTGAAAATGAGTGAAAAGGTGGAGCTCATTCGGGGGGAGGAGGAGGAGAGGGGGCAGGACCCTGGGCTGAAGGTTAGCAGTGTAAGCTAACCTTTAGCCTCGGGCCCTCTGAGCTGCCGGCTGTGTTTGTTGTCTCTTGCTGTTGTTCTAATGAGAGCAGCCGGTGTCAGGGTGAGTTGCTCTGTTGCTGCAGGTCGGCAGAAATGAACACACACATTAGTCTGGGTAATGGGTTCGGTGGGACACCTCGCTCACATTTACAGTGTTTGATCTCTGACCTCTGAGTGCGCTGAGCTGCAGGGCCGTGGATCATCAGATGAAGGGAGGGTTTTCAGAGATGAAGCACTCGGTTTGGGTTTCATTACCACGGTGACCTCGAGGCCTTGACTGAGGAGGTGGGGCCAGGGGAACACCCGGCCCGGTCACTGCATGTTCCTCCATCTCACTACTGAATGGATAAATAATTAGCTGCGCTCCCTCTCCTCGTCCTCCCACACAGGGTTAAAGCCGCCGCTCATCACCTCGCTCGGCAGGAGAAGAAGAAAATAGGACTGCAGCCTGAGATGCATTCAGGAAGGCTGCAAAATTACAGCGCTGCTGCTTCCTCCTCTCATCTTCCTCCCTCACAGCTGACCCCGACTGGAAATGGACGAGCTGGGATTCACAGAAACACAGCAGCTTCAAAGGCGAGAGGGCACACAAAACTACAGCTGAGGAAGAATTCGGAGTGCTTCAGATGGATGTGGGTGTAATTTACTGCTTCACCAAAACACCCAAATGGTTTCCTCGACGATCTGATTGGTTGTCTGTCTCTCCCGCTGTCACAGAGCTGACTCTTACTAACCGTCGATGTAATGTTAAACAGCCGTTCAACATCTTCACCTCCACCAGCTCTCCCTCTCCGCATTTCACAGTAACCTCGATCGCCCACTGATGCACAGAGTGACCACAGACAGAGGAGGAGGCAGAGGAGCAGCCCACAGCGGGAATTCAACCATCAACATTTGCTCTGCTCATCCAGATACACAAAACAAAACTAACTGTGCTGAAACACTGCAGCTGCAACCGGCCTCTTCCACAGCAGACCGCTCACAGTACGAAAACACGTGTCACTAATACCATGAAGAGCCTCAGAGACTGAGCTTACAACAAGCAAAAACTGAAACTTATTTATATTTGGACGCCCTCCCCTTCAAAGTAGTCACCTTGTGCAGTGATACACCGCTCCCACTGCTCCTGCCAGACTTGGAACGCTCCCTGGAAGTCCTGTTCCGTAACTGTGTTTAGCACCATCTGCAGCAGATGCTGATCTCCTCCACTGTGTCAGAGAGGTGACCCTTCAGCTTGAGTTTCATTTTGGGGAAGAAGTAGTAGTAGCAGGGAGCCAAATCCAGAGCGAGAAAACTTGTGAGCAGAGATTCTGTCATGATGGAGGATCCAAGTGCCACAGTTCAGGTCATTTGCACCAAATCTCGCCTCAGAACGGTGCAGCAAAGCTCGGTGTTTGCAGTCTGGCCCAGTGGAACGAATTCACTGCAAACAACCCTACGAACGAAAAGACGAGCATGATGCGTCCTCTTCAGGCTCTGAGACTCTAGCTCTTCTACTGTAAAGACGGCTGTTTGGTCTCATAGCTGCATGATCCTCCACATGAAGTCTGACTCATCCCAGGCCTGTTCACAGACTTTGACCCGGTCCTGTCTCTGCTCCATGGTGACTCCATTAAAAGATTATTGTTTGTTGATGTGAAGCTGGAAGTAGGAAAAGCATCATTACTGACATTATAACCGTTCACCCTGCCACCGTTGCCCTGATGTGAGGGGTCGATGCGATCCGGCGCAGGTACGAGGCTCAGGTGAGATCGATATATTCAGAGAGCCACCAAAACATGATGCTCTTTTGTCAATATTTAATTAGGAAGAGCAGCACTGGCAGCGAGTTAACATTTCATAAAACACATTAACATTGATTCAGCAGGCCCGGCAGATTAAAGTGGATAAACAGGAGGACAGAGGGAGTCAATAATTTGGCACTGCTGGAGCAGGTAATGCACAGTGAGAGGAGAGGAAGTGTGTAAAGATGATATGAGAGCTTTAATCTTTTAGTTTTAAAAGGAATTGTACAAAGAATTTGATGCTTGTGATCTATTCTGCAGTCTAAAAGGAACGGAGAAGTCATTAATGTTATTAGTGACACCTGCTCTTTTACTACGTCAGATATTTTGACTTGTCAAAGCAGAAAAAGTCTATTCACAGAGATTCTCTCCTCCGCAGACAGCTGGGGTTGACACAAGAGCTGCAGGTGGGAAATAATTACAGAAATTAAAGAAAGGAGCTCTAATTAATAGCTGTAGGTAAGTCCAATAATAAGTCCAATTTCAGTTCTGAGGCTCTGAAGTTGGAGTCGACGTCTCAGTGTGATAAAACTCAAACTGGCTCATAGAGCAGGCAGCAGGCGCACAAGAAGAAGAATTAGTCGCTAATTAGCAAATACTACAGGATGAAATATGCAGAACATTATTTAAATGAGGCACCTTTAACCCTACTTTGGAGGAGCAGTGAATCCGCCAGTTGTTGTCATTAGTTACAGAGATCTGATGGCAGAAAATGACATGAGAGCAGGACCTGGTGGTGAATCAATACGCCGCCACCATGCTTCATACATACGTACGTGTCACAATGTGTCAGATACATGGCAGATGGTTGGAAAACCCTATTGTAGAGTTACTGTAGCTGCATTAAGTGTAGAGTGGGAGTAGTATACTGTCTACAAAACACCTTAAACACCACATTTGTTAAAAAAGGTTAAAGGTCTTATTCTGGAATTTTTAGTACTTCTTCTTTGGGACAAAACCTCTGTAAGTACAGGGAAGACAAGCAAAGCAGGAGGAGGCGTCCAAGCTTTAGTCACATTAACAGTCATTATGGGATTTACAGTAGACATGGGTAAGATTTCTTCTTCACTACTTGCAAGTATACATGATCTAGTTTGCAAATCACTGATCAGCCTCAACAGTAAACCACTGACACTGATCATCTGGAGCCTCCAAACTCCCCAGACCCCAATCTGATCCAACATCTGTGGGATGATCCGGAACAAGCCAGATCCATGGAGGCCCCCCACCCTGCAACGCACAGGACCCAAAGGGGGGCTGATGTGGTTCTTCACTGGATTTATGGAGCTTTCAGAAAAACTCAGAGCAGATTTACTGAGGTTTTTGATGTGAAACGTTTTGTCCCAAACACGTGTATGTTGTGTGTATGAGTGGCAGCAGGCTGCAGTCACAGTTTGCATGTCATTTATGCAAGCGTCTGCAGTGTACGTCTCACTCCTGGTTCCATATGCATTTGAGGGAACGTGAACAGAGGATGATTATGCATCCTGCTGGATTTACTGAGGTCACTTTGTTGTGACTTCTTCAGGGAAAATTCTCTGCCTCTAAAAACGAGGCAGAAACACGGAGCAGATGGGATTTACACGAGCCACGAATGAGGTTGTAGTAGCAGCAATAAATCTGCTTTAAGTCTGGGTTTATATAGAACTAAAACCTGATTAACAGAAACAAAAATGGGAGGTTTCTTAATAAACACAGTGTGTGATTACTGTGGTACAACAGAACTGTGGACAGGGAATTGAAGTTGAGTTTGAACTAAACCATCAGTGATGTAAAATCAAGGTTTTGTCAAAAGATTTCAGTGAGTTTAGCTGCATTTATCTTTATATTAACACCAATTTCAACACCATCTCCACCTCCGCCTACTGGACCTGCTCCATTCGACTAAAGATAGGAGTAATATTTTGAGTAAAGTTTTTCTCAGGTGGAGCCATTTTGTAATGAAGATAACAATGAGACTGTGGTTGTAAACTCAACGAAAAGCCACTTTCCTAGTAAATCTACACCTCAGTGTTCCCCAGCTGGAGCTATAACTTACTGTGAATGTGTATGTTTAAAGTATGTACAAGTCAGAAACTGGTATGAGGGGGCAGGAAAGCTTCGTAGGAACAAAGATACTTGTTTTGAGGAGCAAGAAGAGAAGAAGAGTATAACTTTGTAGTTTGAAATAAAGGATAAAAGGGCAGCTTCCTAATTTGGAAACAAGCAAGTAATAATCTTCCTTTTTGAGAAATGAGGCTTAACATAATTACTTATGTTCACTGGTACTGCTGTAATTCTCTGGTCTCAACTTGTCAATTCTCACATCAACATCTGAATCAGTACTTAGGACTGAGACTGATTTATCTGTCTTGGCCTTGGACTCCTCACATCAGCTAGAGTCTGTCCTTCAAGGTGATTAAATGCTAATTTAATGGATATTGCGCTATACTGTCAATGCACAGTATTTTTAACCTTCACATGAGCAACTCTGAGTTTCAAGTCATCTGATGACGTGAATACTTGAAAGGCATAAACAGAAGAATCTCTGTTATCTCTGACCATCCACCACATTGTGTGAACCCTGAAGAATCGAAGCTGTGATTTAAGAAAGCTTGCTAGTTTTAAGGCAAGGAGCAGGAATGCTTCCTACTGAGGCAGCAAGGATGAAGAAGGTGTTAAAGCTAAAAGGTGTAAAGGAGTACAGGTAGTGAGATGTTTTCTCTGCTGTCAGACTGAAACTCCAGCTGCCGCCTCTTCTCACACCAACACCGACGCTTCCAACGTGACGATGATCTTCCAGACGAAAAATAAAAATTTACCGCCAGAGAACCTCACACATTAGCCCGCGACTTGTCGGGGTCTGCGTGTGACGTGCGGTGTTAATTGGCAGTGGAATGATCATGAAGAATTCATGTAGGAATAACAGCGGATTACTCTCGTTTAATTAAAGATGCTGCGTCGCCGTGGCTGCATGCATATTTAACGAGCAACATCGCTAACAGAAACTGATTACTGAGCCTCCCAACATGTGACGGCACACAAGTTCACAGCTGCTTTTACACACACACACACACACACTCTGTCCACTGGACCAGTTGCCCTCCTGAGTGCTGCTCATCTGTTCTGATGTTGACTGCCTGATACATTACAGCTGATATCAGCCTCCAAATATTAACGCACTCTGCAGCTGCAGTCACAGAAACAACAACCAAAGTCAGAGCTCATCCAGGATAAAAATATAAACATCTCCATCACAATAAATGGGCTCATTCTGGGAGAAATTTTATTTTGAAAGGGCCGATGAAACCCTCTTGCCATGTAAACACTCTCTGATTACGAGCACTGTGTGCCACTGCTCTGATAAATGGCTGCACAAACCATTTAACACCTTACTCCCTGTTTGCACATATGAATTCTTCCTTTGTTGTGGAGCCTGAAGCTTGCAGGCGTTTGGTGTTGAGCAAATCATTTACATTCTCTGCTCCAGTCAGCCTTATTCTGGCATGCAACAAAGTAGTTCTGTTTCCTGAACGATGCGTTTCCACGTTGGTTTTTTGTTTTTGTTTTTCTTGTTTTTCTTTTACAAAGCAGAGTCTCAGCAGAAAAGAACCATTATGCTTTCCATTTTCAGAGAGTCAAAATCATTGTGATTGGTTGTATTCAGGTTGTCTCGCCCACGCAGCTGAGGACATTTACATAAAGTCTGAACCTTTTCGACTTCCCCACGTCGTGCTGCTGGACAACTTTTGAGCATCTGAGTCTGTGACATTCACAACCTGCTGTAGCACAAGGAGAGGGGTCGCTAACACATTTTCAAACCTGTGAAAATGGCGGCAGAGGAAGGAGGACACGTCGCTGGCGGCGTAATTTACACGGACAAGAAAGCAAGAGGATGTTTTAAGTCAGGTGAGCAAAGCAGGTGGAGGATATTTTGACGGGCGACAACTGTGGTCACATGTTGTGATCCCTGAAAAAGTTGACACACTAGAACAATGAGTATACTGTGTATACTGTGTACACAGTGTATTACATGTAAGTGTACTAACATCCACCATCTCTGACCACGGTCACCATCTCCTCCCATATCCATCTAAGCTGCAACTCCATCTGCTGATGAAGACAATGACAGCTGCTTGTAAGAAAGAGTAAGAAGACTTTACTGTGTCCAATACACCACTGATATTTCATATTTGACAATATTTAATTACTGCCAAAAGGAAAACTCCATCAACAAATAATTTACAGCTAACTCCAAAACATAAACCTAAAATAATGATAATAAAACTAAAAATAATTTATTTTTATTTTAAAACTTGCAGACTGTGAAACTTGAACTGAGTCCTGATTTCAGTTCCTTTCTATAGAAAAAGTGAGGGAATAACCCTGAAACTGCACCAATCAGAGGAGATGGTTCCACTGCTGGTGTCTGTCCAGAGCTGCAGTTTCTGCCAACAATAAACAAATGTTGGCTTGATTTTTCTGGAGAGTGGGCGTCTAAAAGATTTTGTCATTACCGTCTTGTGAATATGTTGCTTGTTTAATAAAAATGTGAATCTGGACGTTACATTCTGCAGTGAGCTGGTGAAGAAGCAGACTCAACTCCAGAATAAACACACACACATAAAAAAGGGAGAACAGTACAACATCACATAGAATCTAAAGCAATTAAGTGAAGTCATACTCCATAAAAACAGCAATTATATTAAACCAGTGAACGCAGTTATATCTTCATTATCTCTCAGACACACCTGACTGGGCAGACATCAACCCAAACCTTCGTTATTACAACACGCCTCAAACACATGTGACCAATACAGAGTGTGGTGACAGATTCTCCAGATATTAACCTTCCTCCATCCCAATCAGAGCTCCCTGCTGTTCAGATACTGACTAACGGAGCTTGATGCGTCACTGGAAACCATGTACAAACACTGATGATAAAGAAGAGGATGGACATCTTTTCTTATCCCTGCTTGTGTTTGACTTTACATGATTGGCGCTTCACACACACTCACCTTTTGTAGGGTTGTGTGAGTGTTATATAAATGGATGATGAGAGAGAAGAGAGCGGAGGACAGGGAATATTACTGTGCTCCTCCATCACTGTTAGTAATTAAAGTCAATCACCACTTGAACAGAGTTTGAACAGACGAGAAGGAACCTGAAACTCACACACTACTGCTGTTATTATTATGTGGTGCGTGTGTGTGATTGATTAGTCAATAACACAAACATGGGGCCTTTACACACAAACACACGCCCACGTCTTGGAAGCTTTAAATTGTGACAAAGTTTTGCACGTGTAGATCTTCTGTCATTACCGAGCAGGGCTTTATTTCTACATCCAGCAGTTATGGAGCAACATGATCATAGACATAATAGATCTAAGTCCAAGTATTCTCCCTCTTTTAGCTGCTAAATGCTCCACTATGTTCACCAGCTACGTAAAAACTATGCTATGAGAGAAATGAGTGAACCAGGGCCCCGATAAAGTCGTGGCCCAGATCAATGACTGAAGATTAAGATAGACGACACGTGTCAAAAGCACCACTCACTGGATGAGCTGCCTTTTTGATGAAACAGTGATTCAATGATAAGCGATCCAACAGCATCGATCCAAGATGAAAACACTGATCAGACATCAGACATGTTGTAATGTCTCTCGCTAAGCAGAGCGCAACTTTCCACACAGGCTGCTGTGGAAAGCCCCGCCTCCATACCCGGCTCCCAGCCAATCACAGACAGCTGACATGACAGATAGGCTTCACCATGTCTGAGGTGGAAACATGTTCATTAACCCTGAATAACGGGACTTAACTGAACCAATTATAATATCTGTATAATCATTTGTAAGACACACCTTTTGAAATTCCCCAAGCGTGCACACCTGCTGCTTCGAAAATGCAGTGGCACATGACAGAGCTGTCAAAATCACAACGTTTTAAGTTGACGTGGGAGACTTTCTGTGAGTCCAGGTACAGACTTCAGCAGACAGATTACCCACAACTCAGCAATAACAACAACATAAAGCAGGGAAAACTACCATTCACAGCACAAGGAGAGGGGTCGCTAACACATTTTCAAACCTGTGAAAATGGCGCAGAGGAAGGAGACACGCCGCTGGCGGGCGTAATTTACACGGACAAGAAAGCAAGAGGATGTTTTAAGTCAGGTGAGCAAAGCAGGTGGAGGATATTTTACCATGACAACTGTGGTCGGCTGTTGTGATCCCTGAAAAGTTGACACACTAGAACAATGAGCATTGTGTATACCAGTACACAGTGTATTACATGTAAGCAGGTACTAACATCCACCATCTCTGTGACCACGGTCACCATCTCCTCCCATATCCATTCAAGCTGCAACTCCATCTGCTGATGAAGACAATGACAGCTGCTTGTAAGAAAAGAGTAAGAAGACTTTACTGTGTCCAGTCACACCACTGATATTTCTCATATTTGGACAATATTTAATTACTGCCAAAAAGAAAACCCATCAACAAACAATTTACAGCTAACTCCAAACATAAACCTAAAAGTCAATGATAATAAAACTAAAAATAATTTATTTTTTATTTTAAAACTCAGTGACTGTGAAACTTGAACTGAGTCCTGATTTCAGTTCCTTTCTATAGAAAAGTGAGGGTCAACCTGAAACTGCACCACAATCAGAGAGATGGTTCCACTGCTGGTGTCTGTCCAGAGTTGCAGTTTCTGCCAACAATAAACAAATGTTGGCTTGATTTTCTGGAGAGTGGGCTGCCTAAAGATTTTGTCAATGCCTTGTGAATATGTTGCTTGTTTAATAAAAATGAATTCGATCGCTATATCTGCAGTGAGCTGGTGAAGAAGCAGACTCAACTCCAGAATAAACACACACACATAAAAAGGGAGAACAGTACAACATCACATAGAATCTAAAGCAATTAAGTGAAGTCATACTCCATAAAAACAGCAATTATATTAAACCAGTGAACGCAGTTATATCTTCATTATCTCTCAGACACACAGACTGGAAGCTGCCAGACATCAACCCAAACCTTCGTTATTACAACACGCCTCAAACACAGCAAACGACCAATACAGAGTGTGTGAGTGACAGATTCCTCAGATATTAACCCTTCCTCCATCCAATCAGAGAGCTCCCTGCTGTTCAGGTACGATAACTGACGCCGGTCGTCACTGGAAACCATGTACAAACACTGATGATAAAGAAGAGGATGGACATCTTTTCTTATCCCTGCTTGTGGGTTTGACTTTACATGATTGGCCTTCCACACACACTCACGCACACAGCAGGGTTGTGTAGTGTTATATAAATGGATGATGAGAGAAGAAGAAGAAGCAGTAGCAGAGGGACTGAGGGAATATTACTGAGCTCCTCACATCACTGTTAGTAATTAAAGTCAATCACCACTTGAACAGGTTTGAACAGACGAGAGAAGAGACACAGAGCTCTCTACACACACTACTGCTGTTATTATTATGTCGGTGCGTGTGTGTGATTGATTGAGTCAATAACTGAAACATGGGGCAGCACACACACAAACACACGCCCACGTCACCCAGAGCTTTAAGTGTGACAAGTTTTACTGCGTGTAGATCTTCTGTCATTACCGAGCAGGAGCTTATTTCTACATCCAGCAGTTATGGAGCAACATGATCATGAACATAATGAATCTAAGTCCAGTATTCTCCCTCTTTTAGCTGCTAAATGCTCCACTATGTTCATCAGCCACGTAAAAACTATGCTATGAGAGAAATGAGAGTGAACCAGGACGATAAAGTCGTGGCCCAGATCAATGACTGAAGATTAAGATGGACGGCACGTGTCCGCTTCCTCCCACTGGATGAAGCTGTAATACATTGAAACATTCATTCTTAATGATAAACGATCCAACAGCATCGATCCAAGATGAAAACACTGATCAGACATCAGACATGTTGTAATGTCTCTCGCCAGCAGCAGAGCGTAACTTTCCACACAGGCTGCTGTGGAAAGCCCCGCCTCCATACCCGGCTCCCAGCCAATCACAGACAGCTGACATGACTGACAGGCTTCACCATGTCTGAGGTGGAAACATGTTCATTAACCCTGGAATAACAGGACTTCAACTGAACAGTATAACGTCACAATATAATCATTTGTAAGACACACCTTTATTTTGAAATCCCCCAGCGTGCACACACAAACAAAATGCGAGTGGCACCGCGGCAGAGCTGTCAAAATCACAACGTCTTAAGTTGACGTGGGAGACTTTCTGTGAGTCCAGGTACAGACTTCAGCAGACAGATTACCCACAACTCAGCAATAACAACAACATAAAGCAGGGAAAACTACCATTCAGATACACAATAACCTGAAACTAATGCAGTCTGATACAACAGCCCTGTGATAAATCCTCACCTTTATGAAGGTCATAATGTTGAGTTTCTGTTGAAACTGTAGTTTGTGGTGCTGTTGAATTGTACTGCACTGTAACGTCATTTATATCAGTGAAGACTAAACCCTTTATTTCAGTTTGTCTACTCGGCTTTTGTTTGTATTTTCCACTGATATAAAAGAAATTAAATACATCAATTATGATACATAAATCTGATTAATGGGAGCCGAGGCCACGCACAGACACCACACTTTTTCAAAAATACAGTTAAACTCTAAATGGAAAAGTGTGGCTGTTTACATGCAGCATTTCTCAGCCGACTTGTTCAGTATCTCCTGGAAACTTCAGGATGTTGCCTTGAATCTTAAATTATAGTTCAGAGTGTTTGGATGTGTGAGTGATGGAGCCATGGGTGGATCCAGAGAGAGAACAGAGTTTAACTGCTTACGGCAAGGAAACTGACCTGGACCAGGTGGAGTCTCTGATGGACTCAACAAGCCTGAAACTCAAATCTGATGAATCAGGTCTGAAGTCACTAAAACAAGTTCCTGTGCAGCCTGAGAATCCCAGCTGAAGCCAAACCTGAGCATCACTGTCCTGACATCACCCGCTGCTGTTCACATGCAGTCATTTCACGGTGGAGGAAGCTGCATCTGATTTAATCATTGACCTGAGTTTACAGCTGCGTTTTGTTCACGTGGAGCAGATGGAAGTTCCTTTACTGGACTCATTTCACTACAAGTTTCTGGTTTAAAGGCACAGTCAGGAGAGCTGGGAATCAGTTCTCTAACAGTACATACTGTGCACTATATAATATCATACTGTTTTTGCAGATAGCACACAGTGAACCTAGCAACAGCCAACAGCTGCTGCAATGTAATCCAATGGACAATTGTCCAGGTCAAAGTCCGTCCACTAACGTTCTTGTTTTTGCCACTGACAGACTCAGATTGTTATTCTAAGTGTCTGACAACATTATGGATAAGATTTGTGTGACTTTCAGTGGTGGAAGAAGAATTCAGACCCTTTACATCAGTACTCAACACTCCTAAAAACATGGGAGAATAAGGCTTAAGTTCAGAAATACCAGAGTTATCCTGTAACTGCTTTGTACTTAAACAGACGTAATCTGTTCAGAGATTTAACACTTAATCTTCCTGGAAGTGAAAGAGTTAGTCGACCAACAGAAGATTAATCAGCAACATTTTAGATAAACTGATTAATTGTTGCATCTAAAAGAAACACACACACACAATAAATAAGACTTCTCTAACACTGTGGCACTCTGACTATGTCTGGATGTGACTGAGATGGATTCTCCATCTTGTTGCTGTTTCCTGCCAGTGCTTCAAATCACTGTCTCTCACTCTCTCTCTCTCTCTCTCTCTGTGTGTGTGTGTGGACCCAGTAGGTGGTCTGAATGGTGGCAGCATATGTCAGTGCTAATCTGATTTGGGTGATTCACTGGACAGAGAGAGACTGATGGAGCAGAGAGAAAGGGACTAAAAAAAAATAGAGAGAGAGAGAGAGGGAGGGTATTATGAATGGATGGATGGACGATAGAGTGATGGATGGATGAAGGGATGGAGGGGTGTTATAGATGGAGTCGTGTACGGGGTTAAGACAGATTGTGTTTCTCTGATTTGCAGATGTAATGTGGGTCAGCTCTTAGTCTGGTAGCTGAAAGGATCAGACACACACACACACACACACACACACACACGTTGTTAGACATGTTTTTTTTTTTTTCATGTGTGATGGAGCTAGGCTAGCCGTTTTCCCAGCCATGGTTTTTGCTTTTCATGTTTCATTTCAGACACCTCATTTCTGTCCTGAGTGACCCCTAACCCTCCCCTGACCTGCCTCCTCAACAAAACACTGTTAAATGACACAGAAAGCTTATACTGCTGAGACATGATGCGTAAAATGTCCATGAGTATTTGTTGTACACACACTATCATCGTTGTCCCTGTGTGACAGACAGTCACGCTCACCAAACAGAGTCAAAGCAACTGTGTAAACAGCCACTAACAAAAAACACGTGCAAGGGCGACAACTCGCTACGTTAAGAGCAAGAAAAGCTCCTACAGCTGTAAAATCACAGATGGACAGACGTCGACTACAAATGCCCAAAAGTCAGAGTCTGAGGATGGGTGTGACCCGACCCATGAATACTGAGTAGTAATGAGATAATGTTGCAGTAATTGCTCAGTACAGCAACATGCTGACGTTTCCGTTTATGTTTTTTGTTCACAAATCTAAACGGAGTTATATCCTGGTGAAGTCTCACTGTAAAGAAGATGTTTTAACAGGATCAAATTCAAATATTCAAGAAGAAACACAAGAACAACAAAACAAAACATAGATTTAGTCGTACAAATTGGAAACAGAACCAGCTTCCTGGTGTTGGTGTTGTTTATTTCCTGTCGTGCTAATGTTTAGCCAATATTTGTCTGACCTGTCTGTCATCCTGGACCACCCCCAGACCCCCCACCTATGACAACCTCTGACCTCCAACAAAACAAGCAGCTGGATTAATCAGCCCCGCGGCAGGCAGATGAGGCGTTAATCCACTCTAATCCACCACATTAGATACCGGCACACTTGGTTTTTTTTGGCTGCGACGTGGCCATTCTGCTGTAATAGCCATCGTGGGATTAAGTGAGAGCGTTAAGCCACTTCTCGCTGTCAGAACGCCACCGCCGCTGCTGCCGCCGTCAGCGTGAACAACAGCAACTTAAGACCTCAGCGGCAGGAAAAACAGACATTTAGATTTAATAAGTTGACATGACAGTGTTTACGGCCGGGGAGGGGGGGGGGGGGGAGGGGGGGGGGGGGGGGGTAAGGTACAAGGGGTAATCCCGCCACAACAATACGGCTCACACAATTAAAACTACAACAACGTCTGTCAATATTAGTGTGAAGACAGATAGCAGCCGTCATGTCACTTTAATCCCTGATAAACCTGCCTGTGTTAATCCTTCATTTACTGCTGCAAACTGCCATCACTCCCAGTACACAACAGTCCACACAGGAGCTGATTTGTTTTTCTTATTAAGTCCAACAACTTTAGTTTGAAATTTAAATGTTGTTTCTGTTTTTCTTTACTGAAGTGTTTTATTTAGCCAGGATGGTCTGTTGAGCTTTAAATCCAGTTCACAGTTTTAACACAATGTTTTTAAATTAGGTTACTTGTGAGACAAAACATCATTATAATGCTGAAACAACAAGTATCAATTAAGTATTTAAAATGTCTATCAAAAATCTAATAAAAATGTAAATTGTGGACAAAGCAATTTGTGGATGTTGCTTTGGCATTTTCTCAGATTTTACAGCCTCACCAAATCAATGTTATTTATTTATTTCTGTAATTTAAAAAATATAGACAGGTTAATCAATGATTTAAAAAACTCTTAGGTGCAGTAGTTGAAGATGCAGATGTTTCCAAACTTAAACTGTTTAATTTGACATATTCTAGTCCCATTTATTACACCCATTAAATTAGATGCTCTGTTAATAACAGAGTATGTTGTTGTAATTTGATATTTTTTCTTTTGTTCCATTTATATTACAGTTGATAAAATGGTAACATCATTTGTTAAAGCACCTTCCAGTCTGCCTCACATTCAACTGTTCTCTCTAAAGTTGCTGACCTGACCATTGGGAGCAATTTGTGGCTCATTGCATTGTTCAAGGACGCGTCAACGTGTGAATGTGTCAACAAAGAGGCCGGGGATCAAACCACCGACGCTGCAGTTAATGATGACCCACTGAACCTGAAGAACCTCTCTTTCTTCATTAAGTGTTGTCTTGAAAACCTGATAAAGGCCACAAGCCAAAAGGTCAATTTCATAATTAAGCTGTTCACATTACTCAAAGTGTTGCTGTAGTGTTGATACTTGAGAATGTCCTCCCTTCTCCATGCAGCTTGCAAGTAGGTAGAACACCCAGAGATGAGGAGAGGTGTAACATAAACAACAACAAAGGCTGGATAATGGTTGGAACTGCACCATGTAAACGGTTTAGCCTGTGTTCTTTCTACACGTCTTCTGTCTTGATGTAAATGCATGGGGACTTGAGGAAGACAAATGAATGACGTATTCATCACTAATGCATATGTCGCACAGCTGCTCTGGTTAAATGAGTATTAAATCACACCCCAGTTGACCAGAAATCTTCAATCAAAACAAGAAAACATGTGACTGGAACCACAGCAACCACTGAGCAACAATGTCTAACAGCTGACATTTTTGCAAATGATCACGTGGAACCAAGGAGGACTAGTCGCCTTGCTTCTTCAAAAGTATAAAAACAACTTTTCCAACAACTCTGAAGCTGTTGTAGTTCAGGGGGGGCATTCCCTACATGCTGTTGTTGTGTATACTTGTGCTGTGCAGTGGCATTACCACATTTGGTCAAACATAATGTTTAGGGTGAGTCACTGGGTAGTGCCCTGCCATCCAGCTGCAGTGATTATTGGTACTTAGAGTTCCACATCTTTAAATCCCTCAAGTGCCTGAACGTTGGTGCCATTTGACTCTCAGCAGTGAAGATGATGGGTAAAGTGGAGTCATAAGTGATAGAGATAATGGTCCAACAACCAAAATAAGTAGACAAAACAAGCTCACCACAGGGTCATGGATTATTTACATATATCAAAAGACATATTTCAGATTATATGATACGACTGAAAGTTTCACTACAGCAACTCTTGAGTTGCTGTAATGTCAGCTGTTGCAAACATCTCGAGTTTATTTTTTATCTCAAAATTTAAACCAACAAATCAAGAACATCTGCAATCCCACGGCAACTGGTTAATCTCGTCAAGAACAAGAGAACCGTCAATCCCAAAATAAGACGAGGCAAATAACCAGAATGTTTAAAAGCACTTAAACCTCATTAATCACGTTATAGTAGCTGCAGTGTCAGATTTCCTCAGACTGTCCTGATCCAGCAGGTACTGGGGTCAAACCTCAAACGAAAGTCGCTCTCCTCGATTAGAGGCCATCAAACAGGTAAATCCCTAAATTGGATGAACCTTGGAGAGAAACTGGCAACCAGTCAGTCTCCCAGTTGCTTTCTCATCGATTCCCAGAGTCCTCTGCTGCTCTCAGTGAGTGTTAATGTGACAGCCACTTTGAAATTAGGCAGGGGATTAAATTAGGGCTTTAAAATCCTTTTGGAGTCGCTCATTCAGACGTGAAAAGATTAAGGGGCGACGATGAAAAGGGATTCTAGTTAAGACCTACATTATCGCAGACCTCAGCGCCCAGACAAAAAAAAGTCTGCGGTGCATTTGAAGCCATTTGAGGATCTGTGTAAATGATTTCTTTGTGGACGAGTGAATGAAATTATAGAGCAGGGACCAAGCGCCTCTCTCTCTTATCAACCTTGCAAATGGACAGGGCCTGCGAATCAGACACACTTTCATTTCTGACAAAAAAGGCTCAGGGGCAGAGGAGCCGAACACCAGGTGAAGTTATTCACCTCAAGGTAATATTTTCCCGAGACGAGAGAGAGATGGAGAGAAAGGAGAGGAATTCAACCTTACCAGGAGCGGAGGATAGATGATGGATGGAACAAACAAACTGAGACTTCAATTAAAAATAAATGGAAATATCTCATTTCCCTTTTCACAGATTGGATTTATATTGCCGGAGTTTGTTGCCTGGTTACCTCTCATTGCCCCACTCATTTCCAAATGTTGATTAGTTCGGAGACAATAAATAAATCGATGGCTGTGAGTTGCCAGGCCTGATTGTTTCCGGGGGAAAAGGGAGAGCGTGGTCCTCCTGAGCAGGAACGTTAGTTTGCTCGGAGGAAGTGGACCTGAACCAAGACGTGCCTGCCATCTTAAAACACTTCAGTAGGGTTGTTCAAGGACGTAGGTTTGGAATCACAAGTGTGAGGAGATTACCAATTTATTTAAGAGTCAACAAGTCACCCAACATCCAAAAACATTTCACAACTGTAGGGAATACAAACCTCTGATATACTGTATGTGTTATTTTAAAGCATAAGTGTGGTGTGGAGTGAATCCACACTTTAGGACACCACCACACAGTCTCGTCATACATCATATTTCCATCCAGAATAAATGAGTACAGTGTGAAGTTCAGATAAATAAATAATATAAAAAACAGCTTACATGACTTTGGCTAGCTTGTCTTTTGAAGACGTTGATGGACAAAAGGACAACAGTTCTTAAAAACTGTAAGATAAATAAGTAATGAATGAAATTAATATTACAAGCAGCTTACATGCCTTTGGCTAGCTTGTCGTTTAAAGCTTTGATGGACGAGGGAACAAAGGAATTCTTAAAACCGTTCAGCCTGCACTTGGGGACTCTAAAGCGTCTGCTTGAGGGGAGAAGCTGGTAGTCTGGGTGGAGGCCATGGGTGGGGTGTGAAACGATCCTCAGGGCCTGGTGATCATTTCATTCCTGTGGCGAGGGATGCTGCCTGGCTCCCATGAATTTTATAGCTCTCAGGATTTCAACTGTACACCAAGGCCGCCATGATGCTCTACAGCTGCGGTCAGCAACAGGCGGTCTGCGGGCCAAGACTGGCCCACCAACAATAACATCAGGCCTGGATTACTTTGATAGTCAGACTTTATTTATTTTATAATATAATTGGCCTGGCAGTCCCACATATAGTTATAATGTCCAAACAGAGAATCCACTCCCACCCCCCCCACACCCCAAAGAATGCTAATTATACTTCTACCCATCTTTAGAGTGAAAATAGACAGAGTGCTGCCACTGATCCCTGTCAACTTTATATACAGTCATTAGCAGCAACAGTTTCCCACAGAATGACTTCCTCTTTAGCCATTTTGCCTACAAAATAAAAGCTGAAATACTTTGTTTCAAGCTAATTGAGAGCTTTTATTCTGAAACGTTTTCACCAAAGTTCCCAAGATTCTTTTGCTGTCTGACAAACCTCTGAAACACCCAATACGTGATGTGTGGTGTGAAAAAACAAAAACCAGTTAATTAAATCCTTCAAACTTGTGTGTGACTGACGGTACTGTACATGTGATCAGTAACAAAGCAAATTCCAGTTGCATCTTTTATCAATCAATTCCTTAAATTAGACTTTGATTATGTTCTGGTCCAACATCAACAGGCTTAGAATAAAACTATCCCAAGGCAAAACTTACGTGCCCACTCTTGCTGTACAGCATGGTAGAAGAGAAGTAAAGCTTTTTGGTTTCCCCTATGGGGCGAACCACGAGGCTCAATAAAAGTACGTCTTATTTTATCTTATCTGGATCTTGTAGTTGGATACAGTTGTGTCTGTTGTGTCCGACATGAGACAAAGGACAACTGTGTCATCAGGAAACTTTATCGTGTTAACAGCACTGCATCTGTATTCACTGGTGCACAGGGTAAATTGAGCCATTCATTAATCAATGATCCATTAAGTGTTAATTAATCCTATGAACTCACAGTGACTTGATCATTCTGTAATGAATTCATGATATAACTGATGCTTTAACATTATGTGTTTGTACCAGTATTCCAGTTAATCATTAACTACTCTTACTGTATTTTTACTGGATTTCCATAACTGTTAAAAGTTACTGCTGATTGGCTCCTGAAAATTAGTTTAAAAGATAAAAATAAAATCAAATTGATCCAAATTATTGATGATCAACTACAGTGCTACATAAAAAAACCCTGAGCACCATAGACAGATATATAGAGTGGAGTGATATGGAGATACTAAATCTGTACTTGAGGCTAAATGCACTCTGCCTGCTGAACTGCACAAAGAAACACATTTAAACTTCACATTTCCATTTCCATTAGCTGACACTCTCATCCACAGCGAGTGCAGTAAATTCCCTCTTCACTTTTTACATTTGATGGAAGAAAATGTCATTACACAGAGAAAAAAATAAAAAACTCTCTTCACCCAAACATTTTCTGCTGTGTTGAGTTCAACAGAGTGTCAGAGAGCTGTTAACATGTTAATATCTGATCAGTGGCAAGTCTCTTTCCCTAATCTCACTGTGACATACACCATTAAATAAAAGTAGGATGGAATAAAATCTAAAGCAGCTGTCACATATCAAACAGGTCAGAGGTGTTAATGGGGAGTAGTATCACCTCTGGTGAAAGTTGGTTTTAATCATGCACCTCTTCTAACATGTTACTGGATCGAATGAATCAAATTCTGAGAGTAAAAAGTCTTTTGGTTGGGGAGGAAATTCACCTTTTAACAGCTGCTCCATTTCCGATGATTGCGTTTGGCCCAGTGTGCGTCCCATGATGAACACCCCTTGTGGCCACTCCGCCAAAATGGCTTGACACCCTAGTCTTGTTCCTGAGGGCTTGTTTTTCTGTGTAGTTAATTTGCAGTATCCATTCAGCAGTGGCTGACGTTACTTCTCCTGCCAACATCATCAGGCGTTGTTGGACCAGAAGAACTTTTTCATGGCTCTGGGAACAGTTGAAGAACTGAAGTGAAGTCCAGGCTGTATTGAGTGTAAATGCGATGCAGGATATACAACACGATACAACCTCAGCAGTTCTTCAACATGGGGACAGGATGAGGAGTAAAAGTTCATTTGTATGAATAAAACCCTACCTATTAACCCTGAGAGTTTTCATCTGTAAAGTTTCTTTCAAACTGATAAATCCTGTCATTATTTCCCTGCCTTTCATTTAAAATGTATTAAAACCTCGCAGCCTTCTTCTTCTTCTCACTGTCTGTGGTTAACGAGCTGTATTGCTGTTAATAGATGACGAGCTAATTAACACACAGGTGTGACAGCAGACTCAGGTGCTCTCATCAACATGACAACAGCATCACCACTGATCCATGACGACGAGCTCTGAATTATACTTCAGGAACAAATTAAAGTCTTTTCTTTTGTATCTGACATTTAAAGTTATGTCATGTTTGTGGATTCTGTATTCTTATTATTTATGATTTTTACTCACCAGTACTTTTTACTGTTCATTTTATTATCATAATTCATGAAAATTACATACAGTGTCTTGTGAGTCCATACATTTTGTTAAAAGGTTAATCTGACTCTAGGATTAGCCGTCAAATCTCTAATCCACACATAATTACTTTAAGTTTGCCTGGAGACTTTCAGCTGGTCGTCAAACGTATCATCACTGCAGCTGCTAACAACCGTTTTCAGATAGCTGATTTGACTTTAAAAGACCTGCTAAATGAAAAGAGCTTGTCCTCCTGAGATTCTTTCAAACTACAAATGTTTGATGCATCCCTGACAAGACAATATCCAGGTCATGTCGCATCAAAACTGATTGGGCAGCACTATAGACCATAATAGTTGTCAGAAAACTAAACTACTACTACTTTTGTGAAGCAGTTGATCCACTGACAGATGAAATGAATAACTCTGATCATCTGGTTACAGTCCAATGTTCTGCTGGGAAACCTTGAACCCAAAGCATCCACAGAACACCTCCAGAGGTCCTGTGTCCATACCCTGACGGGTCAGAACTGTTGGCGGCACAAGGGGCACAATACACAATATTAACTGATGAGCTAACTGAGGTCTGCATTGATTCTGATTGATTCTTCTAATCTATATTATCAGATATAAATGTTAGTCAGCTTGTCTAGTCAGTGTGAAATCAGCTCCTAACACATCCATGAATTTAAAGAAGTGGGACTTTTTATATGATTTATGTTGAAACTTCTGCCTTCGTTCCCCTCCAGGAGCTTCAGGCCTCAGATTCTGTTTTATTATTCACACTCTCCACTGAGAACAGCTTGGACGTGTTTGTGTTAAATCCGTGCCCCCTTAAAAATTTTTGGGGGTGGCCATGGCCGGCGGGCGGCTGACCTCAGACTCTGGACTGGAGAGATACCAGCAGGCCCCCCGGGATTGTGGGTAAACCCCGGAGGCTTTCGGCTGGCTGCTACAAAGCTCTGACAAATCAGCCGGAGGGGAGGAGGAGGAGCTTAGGCTGCATGGAGGTCCAACAACGCCAAGAGGCCCCGGGGCTATGCAGGGCAATGCTCGCACCACCACTCGCTCTCTCTCTCCCTCTCCTCTCAGTTCAGTTATTTTATTATGCTGATGACAAAATCCATCTGCAAAGCAGTTTACAGGAGAGAAACTAACTGTTATCGTGCAACTAACTATTTCCATTCCAGATTAATCTACAGATAGTACGCCTCCGTTACCGGAGTCTGAACAGGGGAGGGTCGTCTGACAGCCTTCCCTTAGATTAATTAGAAAAAGTGACATAAAGGCACATTTTACCAGACAGAGCAACAATCCTGTTCTCTGTGTCAGGGCTTTATTTTCCCACAGCAATCAAACAAGTAATTAACAAGATAAATTTGTTCAATTTTAGATCTTATTACTGAATGTGTGATTTAATGTTATCTCTAACAAAGGCTACGTCTTATTTCACTAACTGTAGGTATCATGATGCAGAACTGCAGTTAATCCACAATTTACCAAGAGACCCATTTCTATCATTCTGTGTGTTAGAAGAAGTCATTATTCAGCTTTGTTTTCTGTTCCTGCAGCTCGATTCTTCATGATTCCTTGCTGAATGTGTTTCTTAATGTGCTTGCATTTTGCTTTCTTTCCTCTGAATGTGACATTTGCTTGTGCTTTCTTTATTTGTGTTGTTTTTAAGTTGCAGTGTGTCCAATGGGTCAGTGAACATTTAGGACACTTTATGTTTTGGTGAAAGTTACATTATCATCATGTTAATACACCTGCGTAAGTAGGTCTCACTGTGCAACAATAATGACAAACCAAACAAAAACAAGAAGCAACATTATTTGACTGTGATAAATTAGCAGATGTGCTGAATGCTGTTCTCTGCCTCTCACAAAACAACTCCTCTTCCTCTTTCTTCCTCTCTTTCACAGGTCAGTCTGAAACCTCCAGCAGCAGATCAATAAATCAGCAGATCAATACATCCTAATCATTTTCCTCGTGTCAGACGCAGACAGACATTAGAAACAACTGAGAAACATGAGCAGAAATGCCAGGTTGACATTTTGCAGATAAAAAGCGTTTCCCCCCGACAACAGTGATCTTATATTAAAGTATGTAAACGTGTAGAGGCACAGACTCAGTTATTGACGTATGAACAGTCTCATTCCCACACACTGACTTACTGAATTATGAGGGCTACTTCAGTAAAGTGCATTATGGGTAACTAGACTGTTTAAGAGCTTTACTGACAGAGAGACTCTCCAGAGACAGGTACGCAGAGCGCCGCATGGCTGATCAGTGGATCTGATCACCGAGCGATCACACGGCTGGAATCTTTAATTTTCCATGTTATTTTCTAAGATGTTTAAAGTGTTCACGCATTAGGTTGTTTTATAAAATCCATTTTTACGTGAGAGTGGAGCTAGAAGCAGCTTATGAATGAGACAGATGTGGCTTTCAAACTCTGATTAAGCAGATTCAGGATCGTCATTCATTTAAACCTGCTAACTGAATCTGAATCTGAATTCTGTCACTTTAAGTATCTATTTAAGAATTTATTTGCACAAATGAAATAATTTTCATGAAAACAGCTTTTAGTATATTTAGTATGTTTAGTATGAGGAGCAGGGGAGCTATGTGCGGCTGCTCATACAGACGGTACAGATCAATTAAAACAAGAACAAACAGATTCAAGAACAGCTTTTACCCAACAGCAATAACCACACTCAATGCAGCCAAAAACATAACCTGAGGTGCAATAAGAACAGAATGGATGGTGTGTGTGTTTGTTTTTATTTATTGTTTCTATTTTACTTATTTATATTCTATTTTAGGCACAATGCATCAATAGGATGGCACTTTTAATTTCATTGTACACGTGACAATGACAATAAAGATATTCTGATTCTGATTTTTTCCAAATTAGTTCTTGGGATTTTTTTAAGTTGAGAAAATTTACTATTTGAGATTTTTCTAAATGCATTTTCCATATTTTATAAATTAATTCCAGTAACAAGTTTAAAATATTCTAAAAATACATACAAAATTTCAAATTTCATGTAAACATACATTTCAAGGATTCACTTATGTAATTCATCATTACGATGCTACTGTAAAACACTCCTGGGTTAGTACACAACACTCTAGGTTCAGAAGGAGCAACAACCATGAAGACAACACAAGTGAAGTCAGTTAACTGCAGCCTTAGTTTGCTCAAAAACAATGCAACTTCCATCACCTTTGACCAACATAACCTGATCTACTCATCTTTGAATCCAAATGAAGAGCAACAACAATGTAAAACTGGGCCCTTTAAACTCAGAACTCCTTATTTGTGTCTAATGAGTCACAGAGGCAGCACTTAAAAGTATAATGTACAATCCTACCACAAGGCAGATGGTTCATCTGGTTGTCTCAGCGGTGAGGTGAATCTGGGTTTGTTGAAATTAAGCCAGGAGGCTCCTTGGCAACTGGAATCATTGGAGCTTCTTCACTGGATCTCCTCACGTAACAGAACCACCTGACCTGTATAACAGATATATCATAGTCTCTGTTCTATCTCATATTTCTCTTATGTTGTACAACATCACAGTAAATCACAACATCAAAGTAAACAACGACTGAATACTTAACTCCTTCTGGTGTTAACATTATGTGGTCACAATAACACAGTGAAAATATAGCTCACAGTTAAACTGTTCTAGCTTAGATAACATTTGGTAAAACACAGTAAACACAGTTAACATTACACCTTCTTCAGACTAAGGTGTTATTATGTTGAAACGCACAGAAAAACACCTGTTAAACATCACGTTTCTGTTTGTACACCTGATACAAACCACAGTAACGTTCTAGAACGCTCTTTACAAAATAACTTTGTTGCCACCGACAAGCTAACAGACAAGCTAGCTTACCGCGGAAAGTGAAGTGCAGCTAACCGGGATGAAGTCGTAGCTTCTGGCGGTGTCGTAACTCCAGCAGGGAAACTGTTTGACTGTGATCTAATAGCTGCTCCACAGCGGTAACTGTTTTCACTTCCCGCTGTCTGTCAACCTCCGTGAGGCGCAGTGTCGTCACACGGAGCAACAACTTCCTGTTCAACATGGCGGCTCCGCGGACACCACCTCCCACAGCTCGTAAAAATGCACTGCAAAACTCCTGTTCATTTTAGTAATGAGTGGAAACAGGTGAAACAAAAAGATTTGAATAAATCATCATTACTGTCATGTCTTATATCAGAAATAAAACTTAAACTTTATTCATTTCTTCTTTGATCAATAACTATTTATAAAAAGATATAAGACCATATGACAGCTCCTAAAAGAGAAAAGCCATAACATCTTGATCGCCCCCCGGTGGCTGGGTCCTCTTTTGCTCTAGTGCCGTCATCAGGTCCACCAAAATTTTGGTTTACAACCAAATAGCTGCAAAGTAATGACATCCCATTCATTTAGCTAACAATACAATGATCAGCCACAACATTAAAACCACCTGCCTAATACTGCATAGGTCTCCTTCATGTCACCAAAATAGCTCAACTCGTCAGGGCAGATAATAATGTTAGCATGTTGATATTGGCTTCTTGCATGACTGTAAACATATCTTGTTTCATAAACAGCACAGGTAGATATTATATATCCGAATGAACAGTGACGCTTTCTGCTCATGTCTGTGATATGAAACTCATCATATATGTCCCCGGACTTTCCTCCTTCACCATATATAAATGAAATAAGACTATTTTCTGGGTGTGCCACTGAAATATTGTGTGTGCTATGTTTAGTCAAACTGTCCTCATCTCCAATTTCTTCCTAGGAGCAGGGATCATTATTAACTCTTTCTGTGAGCATTGCAATCTCATCACTCTTTCAGCTTTCCTTTTCATTTCTCTCCACAGAGATGAGAAATGAAGAATGTGTAATTACCTGAAGGAGTGAGGCGACCAAACTGTCCGTTAGCTGCACAGAAATCCTGCAGTAATGAGAAAGGGTAAGCCACTTACAGACAAAAGCTCTGCTATTTTCCTCACCTCACTTCAACAGCTAATGACAGACGCTAACACACCGGCACTCCTCTGCTGCTCAGCAACACCCTCACCCTCTCCACAGGATGTTCAAAAAAAGAAAATCACACAGAACAAAAACACTTAAAAATGCTTGAGCTGGAAAAATACATAGTACAGACTGCTGATGCTTCAGCATGTATTTTTAAATTAACAATTGAACATTGTAAGAAATATTCTTCCAGAGGCAGATGAGGAAGGAAATATATATTATTTCTGTGCATTCGGTGCAAAGGTATAGTACATGTTTAGCCTTGCTGCTGGGAGCAGGGGGAAACTCTGGCTTAGCAACCTGTGCCCAGGGGTTGTTGGTCAACACAAGGTCTCAACATTATTAGTTAATAAGTCATAATGTCTCATAATGTCTGCACAACATCCATCCATCCATTATCTATTCCGCTTATCCGTTAAGGGTCACAGGGGGGCTGGAGCCTATCCCAGCTGTCAGTGGGCGAGAGGCAGGGTACACCCTGTACGGATCGGTCTGCACATCATACAACATGTAAATAAGCCTCTGGGATGTTTGAAGGTTTCTCCCTGCTTCTGTCATGCTAATAAGATGACTAGCAAGAGTAAATGCTAAATGTTTTCTGTTGTAGAAGACAATTTATTAGGTACACCAAGTCCAAGCAATGCAGTCCAACAACAATCCTAGCTTCATTGAAGATTACTGTGTTTATATTTTGTTGAAACTGAGGTTTCTGAGAGGTGTTGGTTTAACTTTATTATTGTTTTTGAGGGGTGTAGGTGGGTGTGCATCATTAGTGTTAAGGAACATGACAAAGAGCTGAGGGTGTACACAGTATTAGGCAGATCCCAGTCGGATCCAGCATCCATGGGATCTGCCTAATACTGTGTAGGTTCCCCTCATGCTGCCAAAACACCTCTGATCCCAGTGGGGCATGGACACTGGACCTTCATTCAGATGAAGCATTTGACTGCAAGGATACCGTACCTACCTGTATACTAAGTGCACCCTTTAAACAGACTGAATGTCAAAATGGAGGCAATTAAGCTTCATCTCCACCTGTAGTGCTCCAAACTCACATGGTCTCATTGAAATTAAAAGTATTTCCATCCCACTCACTGTGCAATTTTGAGCTGCACACACACACACACACACACACACACATACTCTCACAGGCACATGCTGCTGTGTCCGTTTGGCTGTAAAGGATTACAGCACTGTAGCAGTAATTAGTTGTGGCATAATGAACATTTGGCCCTGTGGCAAGGAATAATTAAGCAGCACTTTGCGGTGATCTGTAACGAGGTGACGAGGCCAGAAAACCTCCCGAGTTCACCAATGCTCACACTTAATGGGGTTTGTTACACTGATGCTCTTCTTTTCCTACACACAGTACATGAATTATACATACCTGTATTGTATGTAAATAATTTAGTCTTCCTCTGTGTCATTTTCAACATGTATGTTTCTTTAAAGCTGAAGAGTCCAGGTCATTAGTGTCAAAAATAGTTTTTCGTTTGAGACAGCAAAGTGTTTTCACATAGAACATAAATAAAAAATAAAAACATTAATAAGTAAAATCTCAAATTAAAACTCAAATAAAACTAAAAAAATGACTACCTCACCCATGGTATCTAGCACCTGTCTAATATTGTGTAGGTTCCCCTCCTGCCTGAAAAGCTTGATCCTTCTCAAGCAAAGTTTCCATCCAATTTTAGCTCAAATTTACAGAAAGCTGGTCAAACTAAAAGCTAATTAATGTGCGTTTCCATCCACTACTGTGATGTGAATATTAAGAGTTGATTCATGGAGATAAACAGTTAACTGAGCTAATTTTCCACTGATGTTTAAGTCACATGCTTCATGTACGTCATTGTTTATTCACAAAGTCTCTTTCCATGCACTTTGTCACATTTTATTTTTATCAACACACCAATTCCTCCACCTCAGCCAAGCCCCCCCCCCCCCCCCCCCCCTCAATATTTGGATTCTGACATTGCCTCTCCTTTTTTTCTGGGCAAACTGAAAACTGAAAACACAAAAATAGATGCATGAAAACGAAAATTACTGCCTTCACAGGAGTCCTTTACTCCAACACAGAGGGACATTTAAATCTTACATTTAAAAGTTCATACATTCAGAACATTGTCTGAACGCAGAAACAGAGCTCTGCTGGGGGAAAATGGATATGTTTTATGTTCCTTCCTGAGAAATCACAATTTTCCCTCAGCGCTGGATGTGGAACGGCTCAAAGTACCGTGTGGCCCAAAACTCAATACACAACACTTAGCAAACAGTGGAACAGTGTTTTCGGCCGGCCAAATCGGGGACGTGACCCCAGCCCATCAATCCAATCGCGTGTTTCACTGCTCAGGACCAGACTGAAGATGAAAATTCCCCGAAACAAGCAGGAAATGAAGATGGCTGCAGTCCAGGTCTGGCAGGGAAGATACCAAGTGGCCACAATTTTCAGCTGAGCTCAGACGGTCACTGACTGCAAAGAATCTGACACCAAATATTAAATATGATGGTTTATGTTTATGTTCACTCATTATGTTTTTACACCGGGGGACTAAATGCTGGAGCACCCACTGATTGTCAGCACCCATGGGAAACAGGAGACGAGGGGTGGATTGGTACACATGGACATTACAGAACCAACAGTAGAAACCCCCTCCTTCCATCTCTACTGTTAGCTGACAAGATGACGGCCATCGATCTTTCACCCGCCACTGTAATTAGCATCCTGTTAGAGCCTTGTGTGTTTAAAGTCCACCGCACTCACTCCCATAACAATGGCCATCATTACAACAACAGTAGCAGAGGATGCCAAACTGCTAATGAGTGAGGAGGATGGAGGAGGGTGAAGACGGCAGGAGAGGAGGAAAGAAGGAGAGGGAAGGAAGCAAGAGAAGAAGGATGAGGAGGAGAGTTAATCACCTTCACCTT
>BRZM01000136.1:163941-483941 GCA_033238685.1 Lates japonicus
CCTCAATATTTGGATTCTGACATTGCCTCTCCTTTTTTTCTGGGCAAACTGAAAACTGAAAACACAAAAATAGATGCATGAAAACGAAAATTACTGCCTTCACAGGAGTCCTTTACTCCAACACAGAGGGACATTTAAATCTTACATTTAAAA
Organism: Lates japonicus; assembly: GCA_033238685.1. Lineage (NCBI taxonomy): Eukaryota > Metazoa > Chordata > Actinopteri > Centropomidae > Lates > Lates japonicus. The sequence continues at coordinate 164,095 of BRZM01000136.1, forward strand.
GTTCATACATTCAGAACATTGTCTGAACGCAGAAACAGAGCTCTGCTGGGGGAAAATGGATATGTTTTATGTTCCTTCCTGAGAAATCACAATTTTCCCTCAGCGCTGGATGTGGAACGGCTCAAAGTACCGTGTGGCCCAAAACTCAATACACAACACTTAGCAAACAGTGGAACAGTGTTTTCGGCCGGCCAAATCGGGGACGTGACCCCAGCCCATCAATCCAATCGCGTGTTTCACTGCTCAGGACCAGACTGAAGATGAAAATTCCCCGAAACAAGCAGGAAATGAAGATGGCTGCAGTCCAGGTCTGGCAGGGAAGATACCAAGTGGCCACAATTTTCAGCTGAGCTCAGACGGTCACTGACTGCAAAGAATCTGACACCAAATATTAAATATGATGGTTTATGTTTATGTTCACTCATTATGTTTTTACACCGGGGGACTAAATGCTGGAGCACCCACTGATTGTCAGCACCCATGGGAAACAGGAGACGAGGGGGTGGGTTGGTAGACATGGACATTACAGAACCAACAGTAGAAACCCCCTCCTTCCATCTCTACTGTTAGCTGACAAGATGACGGCCATCGATCTTTCACCCGCCACTGTAATTAGCATCCTGTTAGAGCCGTGTGTGTTTAAAGTCCACCGCACTCACTCCCATAACAATGGCCATCATTACAACAACAGTAGCAGAGGATGCCAAACTGCTAATGAGTGAGGAGGATGGAGGAGGGTGAAGACGGCAGGAGAGGAGGAAAGAAGGAGAGGGAAGGAAGCAAGAGAAGAAGGATGAGGAGGAGAGTTAATCACCTTCACCTTCCAGTAACAGTGAAAAACCAGCAGCATCAGTGAGTGTCCAAAACAATGAGTTCATGTTCGAGTGACGAAGCAGGAAGTCAGGTGACATCAGACATGACCATGATGACGAAGTGCTGCTAACCTTAAACCTGCAGAGGCAAATGACTGTTGTAGACTGGAATCCTTCCTCTGAACACCATCTATTTAATCTACACTGACTATCTGTAACATTAGTAAACGTGTACGTTAAGTTAAAAATGTAAATAAATGCAGTCCCTTATATGAACTTAAACCTGCAGCTCAGTTTAATTTACTGTTAAAACCATAGTATACCTTGAAATCGGTAACCAGCTCCTGCCTGCTCCGCCTCTGTCTCTACAGCTGCTTCCCTCTTCAGCTCTGACAAACCAGTGGTTGCTGGTTGACGTAAAACTCATCGGTATGAGTGTGGCGGTGAGGGTGTGTCCCCACAAACACTAGATGGAAATACAGAGATGTATCTGAGGCTGACAGGTTCAATCATCGGTGTGTGGCGAGGGCAGGAATGTAATGGATGTTCATTTATATGCACTCCAGCTTTTTCCTATTGATATTATTTCAGCAACTTCTTCTTGTTTGCGATGCTTTATGATAAATGTCCTGTTCTATAGCAGCAGTCACACTGTGAGAATTTGGCTCTAAATTCACTGAAGTCAGAAATTTGACTGAGGCTGTCTTTGATCTCTGAAGCTCAGCTCGCAGTAAAATAAAGGAGCACTGTTGATGACCAAAGATTTCACCAACTGTCAGTTGTCATCAGAGATACCTCAACTCTGCACAGTGTACAAAGACCTTTAACTACGAGGAAAGAGGGGATGAGGAGATGAAAGGAAGAGGGGATACAAGGCAGAGGAGGAGAAGGGCAGGAGATACAAATATTGGAAAAGCACCAAAAATGAAACTTAATAAAAACACATTCGTCCAAAGTTGTCTTTTCCCAGTAAATTCAGTCTTGTGCTTCCATCTCTGTGTCAGTTCGTCCAGATATTTTCTATAGCAGATTCACAATTCTACAGTCATGTTTATGTCAATTAAATGAAATCCTTGAATCACGCTAATTAATTAGCGTTTGAAGTGTATGAACAAGTGCAGTTTCTTTTCCGTCGCCGGCTTCTCACTTGTTTTCTAGGGATAAAGAAGCTTTTATGAGTCAGTGCCGGATTAAACGACTCCCTCATGATGGATATTTTTTGTAGTAAATGTCGACTTTTCTCTGCCTCTAATGTGCTTTACCTTCCTTGACATTGCACCATGCAACCAGTCAGATTGACTTGTGAATTATGACAAAAAACCCAGCAGATGAAAGACTCCTTTGAAAGCAGCAGGAAAAGAAATCAAGTCTTTCAGCCGACGTTTGAACGCCGACGAGACGCTGCCAGATCAAAATCCGATCAAACAATAACATTTTTCTCTTTTTTGATTGTGATTAGGCCTTATTTTCTGACAGCCACTAAAATAATTGTGAAAGTAATGAGATAGTGGCAGTTTTTTTTCCCACTTTCTCTCTCCTTTCAAATAATGAAAAGATGATGAAAACAGCCGTGACTCCAGGAACGAGCGTTGCTGGGTGGGAAAAGGACTTCAAAGGGAATGATAAGCAAATGTAGCCGAGCTTTCGTTCTGAATTAAGTCAACCAGCCACTTTAATCAAATTGTTTCAGAGGAATCAAACTACAAACAGAAACACCGAGGAGAGAGAGAGACAGATTGATTTTCAGCCTGTGAACTTCCTCTAACACCACCACTTCTCCAACACACTGACAACTGCTTCCTTCCATTTATGGTGATTTTTATGTTTTGACTCTTTGTGTTGACCTCAGGGCCTGTCAATCCTGGTTTAACACAAACAGCAATAATGTAAATTAGACAAAAACGCTCACTTCATGCTCAATTATACACTTTTTCCACTGCCATGGCACGTTGACATGACATGTGGACTGAATCCTAATGTCCAGCCTCTGGACAGAGTCAGGACTCTCTCGAACATCATGTGGACTGTTTCATGTTCGAAGCGTCTCATCTTCATCACATCAAATCTGTTGACGTCTGCACGAGTCCTGTGGGTTGTGGGGTGGGGGGCCTCCATGGGTCTGACTTGTTCTGGATCATCCCACAGATACTGGATCAGACTGGGATCTGGGGAGTCTGGAGGCCAGGTCTACACCTTGGGCTCTTTGACGTGTTCCTCGAGACATTTCTGAGCAGTGTTTGTGGTGTGGTGGCAGCAATGTCCTGCTGGGGGAGGCCCCTGACATTGGGGAGTGTCACTTCAACGATGTACAAATTTATATAACATTTATTAATTAATTAATTGTTGACACACAAATGAACCCAATATGTGTTAATATTGAGAATTTACATGAAGTTCATTTTAGAAGAAATGCAATTTCATAAAAAATCAAACAAAACCAAACCAACACTGCAGTTTATTCTGTGCTTCAATACAGAAAAATGCTGCTGTTTTTAGTTGTTAACCAAAAGCCACAGTCAGAGCAGGAAACTCCATAGAATGACCTTAAACTGTGGAGGGTTAAGAAGTGTTTCAGAAACACACAGTGGGCAGTCTGAATAGATGACCGTCTCTCTTGAAGACGGCTGGATTTGATGCAGCGGCCGCTCCTCGCTTCCCCTTCAGGCATGAAGTGAAGAGAAAGCAGAGCACACGAGCTGCAAACACCAGCCAAATATCTGTCTGTGAGAAAGGCAAACTGATGGCCGAGCATTAGTCTGCTTCCATCCGAGCCGGTTAACCGGAGAGCTGCCATTACTCATGTCCTAACAGCCTGTAATGGAATTTTCCTCGGATGAGCAAAAGGTTGTCAAGCCGCTCGGCGCAGATCAGAAAAGCAGCTCGGCCGACTGGAAGTCCAACAGGAAGAGACGAGACGGGAGAACAAAGAAAAACCACCACCAACACACACACACACTACAAATAACCATCTTATATTTCTGTTCATTACAAAACAGCTTTAAGGACATTAACAGTAACAACTGTTTATGATGGAAGTGAATCTCTCTTTTCATTCTCCTGTAATTAACACAAAATTTTGACTTAAAAAAAATCCACCTAAACAAAAACCCAACCTTTGAAGCCCATGAACCTTTAAAATGAAGGGACATCAGCCTGTGACCCGTCACCATCATCACCTTATGGTCCTAAGTGAACATGTCTTCAACAACAGTCATTTTCTTTGCTCCTCAGTGTTGAATTTGAGAGGGTTTTAGTGGCCTACAGAGGTGAAAGTATTCAGTATTTGTCTAAAAAAAAAAAAAGGCTAAAAATCTACTGAGTAGTTTTTTTATTTTTTAAACTCCTTTAATCCTGGGACACCTTCAGGGGTTCTGACTCCCAGGTTGGGAAGCACTGGCAGAATAATGAATAATTCAGAGAGAGAAGAATCTAAGACTAAAAACACCTGAAAGGACAAAACCAGTGTTATTCAGTATTTTTTTAAACTGTCCCATGAAAAAGACTCAAACCAACAATGAATGTCTATAAACAAGTGTGTACTGCTCACTGGAGCACTGAATGTGGATCAGTCTCTGAAAATAGTCCCTGACAAATGCTTTATCTCTATATTTTGTTTGTTTGATGAAAACTACAGGGAGCAGCTGTTTTAGGAAATTAGTTTTAAAACGAAACTGTATATTTATGAACTGTTAGGGAAAGGACTGAAAGACAAACACACCGGTTTTGTCTTTTCTTGAAAAATATAGAATAACACCACTGTCATACTCATAAGTCCTTATATCTGTTCAACGGTTTATTAGAAGGATCTTTGTCATTAAAGGAGAATTAAAGGCTGTAAGTGAGTACCTCTGTCAGACTGAAAGAAAATGAAGGTAATCCGTCCATGGTCATTCAAAGAATTTTGTATAAATTTAATGGGTCATTTAACATTAATAACCCATTAATAATCCTGTAAGCCATGCACAAAGGTAATAAAGACCTTTAATTATAATGTGCCTCCATGAATCCACTCACAGACAAATCAATAATAAACCAATGGTACTAACCCTTACTGTGACATTTAATGAACAATGTTGATTTAATGAAGAAATTAAAACCATCCGAGGGATAAAATAATGTTTGTTATATTCATTTAAATTTCAACACATCCATACAACATATATTCACACAGGGTGGACCGATGCAGACACATGATTAAGACCAAAGACTCGTGTGAAGTTAAAAACACCACCAACACCAACATTAAACCTTTGGTTTGTCTTTTCTTCTCTTTCATAACTTTAATACTTTGAAAAGAAATGATTCATCTTCTGTTAAAAATTGTAAATCACGTACAGCTACAGACTAAAACATGTAAAAAGTTCTGCATCTAGTCCATGAACCAGAAACATTTCTGTGGATGATGTGCAGTTTTTGCACAGTGGATTTACCCAGCAGCAGAGAGGAGGTCAAAGGTCAGCAGCAGCAGGTTGTAAGTTCAGCGCGGCGATCGACATGTTGGCCTCGGCTTTGATCAAACACCGTGACCTTCTGATCCCTGTGAGCGGCCTCACACTGACATTCAGGCTGATGTCATTCCACTAAGAAGCACAAGAGAAAGTCCCATTCATTCTCTCATAGACACTGTGACCGACAGAGCTCCTCAACACTGGACAGAGGGACGTCAACTCAATTTGTTTTCTACAATGGGCCTAAAAAAATGTTGTCATACATGTCATATGTCCATAAAATTAAATGTGAAAATTCATGTTCCCCAGAGGATGAACCCTGATATATTTATATTGTAATAAGTACAGTATACATTCAGTTCAATTGAATAAACGGCCAGTTTAATTTGTTATGCATACATTTAGAAAAACTAGATTCCAGTCAACCGGGTGACAGTACATAGAATTCTCTGGGTGATTTATGAATAACAGTGAGTGTGTGGGAATTTCAGTTTTCAATTTGCTCTTTCAGCCTTGACACGACGCTGATGTCAGGTCGACATGTTTCTGTGCTGAGGGACACCGAGGTTATTTTAAAAAAGAAAACTTGTGCATGTGAATTTACAGTGAAATAAACTCTAATGGATGTAGCAGTTGTTCCCTCGTCTCCACTCTCAGTGTGTAATAATATGGAATAAGAACACTGCTATGATCTGAGGATGGTAATTATGATGGTGATGGTTATGATGGAGAAGGAGTCTTCGTTGTCTCCTCACAGTGTTCTGGTATTAAAACCTGGAAATCAGATCCTCTGGGTGGAGGAGAAATCACTGCTGTGGTGCGTGCAGGGACAGTGAATGTAAAGGTGAAGTGAAATGCACCTTTAAACCACCCCTCTTTTATTCGCAGCCATTTTCTTATTGACGGCCTGCTGGGACTCTGAATTGAAAGGGCATGATCTTTTCTGAAGGCCGACAGGGGATTGTACAGATTGTACTATTTTCAGAACCACATCAAGCCAATTAGCACAGCAGCAGCTAAGCTGGTGCATGTTGGGAGTCTGCAAATGTATGAGAATGTCTGTGTGTGTGTGTGTGTGTGCATCTGTTTTATGTAAGCTGAGCCATATGTTCATACTCCGACTGTATGTGGTCGTGCATCGTGCTGCATGTCTCCTCGCAGCCGTGTGGAGGGTTAAAATTATCCCGGGCTCGTTAGCTAAAGCGTCCCAAGCGTCTGCTAATTAGCACATAATAGGACAGGCGCGTCCGCCACAGAGGGGCCTGTAATTTAAGAATAAAGTTCATTTTCCTTCCAGAGACATTCCTCACAGCCGTGACCAGGCGACTACAATTAGCCTCCTCTCCATTAGCATCGTTCGTCAGCCGTGAACCATCAGTTATTATTAGCTAACAGTGCTGTTATTACACTACATGCAGCACAGGAGGGACAAATCCCACAGCACCTCCTCCTTTATTAAACAAAAGTCCTTCTTCCAGCTCATTCTGGTCTAATTTGTCATGTTTTCTATGAAAGGAAAGTTGTGGTTTTTCCATTTCCAGGTGGTGTTGGGAGCCTTCATGCTTCAGGGGTGGCTCTGCTGCAGGAGCAAACAGGAAGCTGGAAATGTGACTGTGCCAAAGGTGTGAGTGTGTGAGCTGCAGCTGGAAATAGAAAGTAGATGAATCACATTTGGTTTGTTCTGTAATTGCAGCCTTCACATTCAGAGAGAGAGAGAGAGGGAGAAACCATGTTGAGCCATCTGGAGCTGCAGCGATCGGCTTCTGTGCAGGATGGAGAAATTATCACGATATCAACGTTCTCAGGGAGGATTTCCAAAATTAGTCACCGCCAATGGAAACATATAACACGCTTAATGAAGGAACAGCTCAATGTTACTTAATTAACATTGAACTCAGTGGATATCTGAAGACTTTTACTCTCAACATATAAAAAGACAAGAGTGGAATCATTAGTTGTTTGTGCTTTGTTTATTAAAATCTCCTGAGCAGCAGCTGTCGGGTACATCAGGTGACAAGTGTTTCTTTCAGTTCGGGAGATTCTGAAAAATGTGAAAAACAAGACAAGAAAGCAGCTTTTCATTTGGTGCAGAGTGATAGATAAAACTTTACATGTTAAACTCCCAGTCTCAGGGGTCACACCTGTAAACAGGTGAGTTAGAACATACTGTCTGAGCAGTGGAGCAGAGTTAATGTGGTTTAAAAGCAGACAACAGAACAAGAATACAATTACAAAGAACAATTAAGAAAGAAAATGAGTATAATCAAACAGAAATAAAATGAGTTCAGATAGACTGATTACATGAGTTAAATATGGATGTGTTTCCAGCCATGTTTTTCCCGTTATTAGATCAATCAATCTTTATTTCCTCAGACACTGTTAGAGAGCAGTTCAATTCAGTTTAATTCAATTTAGTTTCTTTTTTTGGTTCAAGTAATAAAAAGACATAACACTTGACAGGAATAAAAAGGATTGTGATGGTGAGATAAAAAGAAGAGCCGACAGTGACATCTGTAAAAAACCAAGTGGAGTTTTCTCATAGAGTCATATTTGAACACTGAGAGGGTTAAAGACGGCTGCGTTCACACTCTGTGTTTAAGATATATTTACATGTTTGTATGTGTCTGAGGATTTCAGCCAAAAAAACTCACTGATACAATAATAAAAACTAAAAACCTGCCAAACAAATGTGGCAGTAACATGCTGCCAAACTTCTTCTTCATGAAATATGAAATGTAGAGATGTTCATTGGAGCTATACTGAATATAAAACACTGTCAGACTTGAGCAAGGCACTGTGACTGTCTGAGGGTTGAGGGTTTGATTCCCTCCTGTATTGACTTTTACTTCCATTTGTTTCCACTAATCAACAGCTGATATTTAAAAATCTGCAGAAACTGTAAACTAACGACAGGAGACGGAGGGAGCCGCTGATGTCCGCTGACAGACGATCGATCAGCGAGCCGGGGAGTCTCACTTCCCCTGGTCCCGCCCCCCTCTAACCTTTATCGCCACTGGTGGACAGGTCCATCACTCAGCCTGACTGACAGCTGCAGCGGCCCCTCATCCTCCTGATCGATGCCATGGATTTTCTCCTCTCAGACACACAAGATATTATGACATCTGATGGCGAGGTGGTTAATATTCTCCTATCTGAGATAAACACACACAAGAAGAAGAAGAAGAGAGCGGAGGTGGAGATCAATCTGTGTGTCTGTTGTCTTATCACAGCTGTCGCTCAATAACACTTTGAATGGAGGATGAATGGGAGGGGTGGGGGGGGACTGGGACTCCCTGAATGGAAATCAGTAAAATGCCTAATTTTAATTTTAAAACGTAGGAAACACCTTCAAAGTTTCAGCATGCACAGAAAACGAAGTCTACGGTGGCCCTGAAGGTCAAAACTACGATGATTCAGAAAACACAACAATCCATGACCATGTATATTACCCATGACCCCCTTCTCCTTCTGGAGCAGGAAGTACTATCACTGTAACAAACACACCAAACTCATCATCAGTTTCCTGGCTGGACGTCAGAGATGAACGCTGGTTTTTAATGATCTCCAATTCAGCATTAAGGCCTTTTCACACAGAACGTGAATACTGCAACAAAAAAGTAGAGTTTTTTTCAAAAGCACGTCAGTTTTTCTGAGCTTTTGCACAACGAAGAAAGGCAGTGTAATCACACAGGCTGCCAGACACTGCTCTGGGTCAAAGGATCCTGGTAGCTGGTCTCTGCCTCCTCAAATGTGGCGGTCACATCCCCAACAGGACCTCAAGCTGTCCCACAAACATCCTAAAAAATATGGAAGTGCAATGCAAGTCACATTTTCATGTTCTATCTTCACATCACGCTGCATGTGAAAAGGCCTTCACTCTGAACTCTCTGGGTCTGATTCCAGCAGTTTAAGCTGCTGACTGTCACTCAGTCAGAGGGAGATCGAGCCAAAGTTACACAGAGCAACAACAGGTGTTACTTTAAGGTAAAACAGGTAATGTTCCTCACTCGGCTTCATTCAGCACATTTATACAAAGAGCTGCGACTTCTCTCACAGGCTGCATCACTGATGGATTTTCAAGCTTATTTTGCCATTGAAGCTTTAATGAATGGCCATCGTGAGGGTGAGAGACGCTCACTGCCTCCTCTCACAGTCTGCACCAGTTTCATCATTTAACATCATTAGAGAGTCACTTGTGCTGCCGGTTTTACAATATCTGAGTGACAGGACGGGGAGTTGGCTGCTGTATATCAAGTGTTTTTACTGAATATTAAATTATTCATCTAGATTCAAACAGACTTAAAACTTGATAATAAATCACACTTTTATTGGACTTTTTACTTCTCTGCCATTACACTAGGTATATCAGTTATGAAGACATTTTAAAATTTAATGCATTGTTATAAATTATATAGCACTTAAAATTAGTTCTACTTCCACCAGCTACAACATTAAAATGCTGCTTACAGTTAAATGCATCAGTAATAAAAACCCAATAATATAATTTAGAGATAACAACACTAACAGGGTCCATCTATGTTTAATCTGAGCATTTCACTCTGCTTTTTAAAGTTCTGTCGTTTTAATTCGTGTGCACAAATAATCAGCCTGAAGGTGCGAATCACCAACTTGTGTGCACAAGTAAAAATAAATGATTTATGTCTGTAAATCTAGACCTTGTGTCAGTGTCTCAGCAGACAGGGGAGGCTGTTTCCTGTTGTTTTGCCTTGAGTTAGTGAAGTTTCTGTCACAGAGCTTGTTTTTTTAAATCACCGTTTTCAGTCAGATATCGGAGACGATGGTGATCCCTTAATAATCTCGTCTTCACAGCTCTGATTGATTTTCACAACACCAGATCTATTATCAGTTCTATGAATGATTATCCATCGTGAGGAGAAGGAAGTCGTTCGGGCCCAGACGTCAAAACGAGATCCTGGTCCTTCCCGTCAAAATGAAGGTAAAGTTCCTGAGTGCCCGGAGGGTTGATAAAGTGGCTGCTGGAGTAGAAGTTAGTCTGTTGACTGTTGCTGTCGGTGAAGTTGGTAAGTGTCTGCACTGTAAACTGTGAGGCAAACAGAGCTGTGTGCGGCGACAACTCGTCTCGACACTCTCCATACCGCCGCGTCTGACTGTAGGGAGTCATTATGAGCCATCTGAGGATGTTTATTAATGACCTTGGCATGGCTGGAGGTGGCTGCCATGCTGTTAATGCTATTCACTGGCACACAGCGAACCATGGCAGCGCACAAAGAGAGGCAGAGGACAAGGCGCCTGGTGGACATCCATATTAATGCCAAGCTCAGCCTGTGTTCTGCTGCCATGAGCCCCAGCTGAAGTCCAGACAGAGCAGCCTGATCCCTCAGGACGCGCTCCTTTATCTTCATACCAGCACATCCGCTCCGGCCCAAACTGTCACGAGACGTCTCAAAAGATGTCCAGAGATGTCCTCAAAATGTCTTCAGAAGCCTTCTGATGTTCAGAGAAGTTCCCGAGACATCTGAGGGCAAAGTTTGGAAGTCCACAGTGAGGATTTTACTTCACTCAGAAAGTCAAAGCGTCGAGTCAAAGGTCAAGTCAAAGTAAACAGACTCTCTGATCCGTAACAAACAACGTGGAATATTTAAACTGAACGAAGTGTAAAGCTGTGATCTGCTGTGGTTTGGATTGTTCCTCATCTGTTTGCTGCTTTGGACACGTGTGAGTAAATGTTCATGTAATTTAAAGTAAAGTTTTGGGTTGAAATATCTCAGCAGATAAAACATCATGTGGCCACAGTGAAAAGTTGGAACCAGCTGTTACACCAGTTCATCTGTTTAACAGAAAAATCAGCCTCACAAAAGGCAACAAACCAACAAGTGAAAACAGTGACAATAAAAAGACAGAATTAAAAAAAAAGTTAAGATGATAAAACTGGAAAATTTCCAAACTCATCAGTGTGTTTTTATTTAGAACAAAAAGAGATAAAATATGTAAAAAAAAAAAAAAAGTTTTACAAACATAGTTTTAAAAACAAACATTCAAATGAAACAAAAGAAGAAAATAAACAAATGTCTTTGTTGATGTTGTTCAGGTCGTCAGCATCATCTCTGTTTGAATTCACCAGAGTTAAAATGTTCTGAAAGACGTGAAGCTTTATTTGATTCTGGTTTCACCGCGGCAGCCACACGGCACAGCTCTGACTTTACTGCATTTACACTCAAAGGAACAAAAGCTGCACGTTACCAAAAAGTTGAAGTTCAGCCCCGACAAACACACAACTGAACACAGCGAGTCAGAGGCCGACGTGGAGTTAATGTGGGGACGGGTCAGTCCGGTGCCGTCTGGAGACACATTCAAACAACACACCTCTCAGTTTTTACTGTGAAATCATCACACACACACACACACACACACAGATGAACCTGAACTCCAAAATAAAGGAGAATTCACTTTAATCACATTCAGACTCCCTCCTTTAAAACTGCCGCTGAAGGATTTGTTGTACCTGTGGATTCAGTCTGTGTCCCCTGATCCTGACGTGTTTTTCATCATGCAACAACAAAGGTCAGACACAATCAGTTTCACACTCGGTGTAACGTGTGAAATGACTGTAAAGCAGCTCTAATCCTAATCCTAATCTGGTTTCACAGGTGGATTCTCTTTGTGCTGCCTTTGACCTTCTGTCACTCTGCCGCTTTTCAAATCCACTTATTCACTTTTCTGATGCAAACTGGATGAAATGCCTGAACAAACCAGCTGCCTGAATATTTTACAGCCTTACATACACACAGGGTGTTTTATTCACTGTTTGCTCTCAGAGAAGCAGCCGTGTTTTCCTTCCTTTGCAGGTATCGATTTCACCAACAACAGCATCTTTGTCTAACAGGTAGCGGCTCTGAAGGAGCTGCTGGTTGGCCAGAGGCCGTCTCTCCGTGGAAATAATTAAACACGCAGCCGTTGTGAAACATGAAGTGAGTGTGTGCAGCTCTACATGTCACACATTAAGAAACGGGAACAGAGGAACGCTGAGGAACCTGGTCTGTGGGAGGAGAACACGCTCCGCCGTTCTCCAGGGTTTCAAAGCCTGACGGCGACGGCAGAGAGCCGGAGAACGAACCCTCGGCGTCCCAGCTGCTGCCTAATTACCTCTCCACACAGCAGCGAGATGAAGAGGTGTGTTTTATCTGCCGCCTCGGTCCCACAGCTTCTGCAGCGTAATTGTGTGTACAGCCTCCGTTTCCGTCCTGCCACAGAGAGGACTCAAAGGCAGGGTGGGCCCAGTGAGCGTCCATGAGTGAATATCTGGATGTGTTGTTTGTGTCTGAGGCGAACTGTCTCTTGAGAAGATTCAGAACAAAGAAGCGACAGTGGTGCAGCAGCTCTGTGAGCTCGATGCTAACCCGCTCATGTTTAGCAGGTACAATGTTCACCCTCTCTGTCTAGTGTGTTAGCATGCTAGCATTTGTTACTTAGCACAACACAGAACAGTTGACGCTAACGTTAGCAGCAGTGGAGAGGGTTAGCTCCATCACATCTCTAGTTTTGGAGAAGTTGAACTGTCCTGTCTGTGAGGACTCTCTCCTCAGTCAGTTCTGATGTGACCAGATTAAATATGACATGATACAAGTCAAAGTAACTGTTACTAATTATTTAGAACTGTATTATTTTCAGAGGTGAATGCAGTACATGATGACAAGCTTTAACATGAAGTGCCAGCAGAATTCAGATCCTGAACCATCAACACTGAAGGAGTCTGAACCTACAAATGAAACACAATGAGTTGGAAAACCCTGATCAAGATTAGGATCCAGTTAGATGAGAAAATGCTTCAGTAGTTGGTAAGATATTTTCTACTGATTTGAGGAGGAGTTCACTGGTCTTTGCTTCCTGAAACAATCGACAAAGGACAGTTACATGAGTACGTTTCACACAGGGATCTACACTGGGTTCAATATTTTTTATAGAGGCACCATTCCTGAAAATGTCCTACATGTACTGAGAATGGTTTCATACACATTTCCTCCAGGATTCAGACAGATCTGCTGTCTTTGGAAACAGAATGTAAATAAAGTTCTGTAGTTTTGAACAGTTCTTGGCTGAACAACGTGCGGTTGTGATAATGGAGCCTCTGGTGGATTCAGCTGAGAGAGAAGAGGTTAAATAGATTTTCAGCTTCCTGGAAAACATTTCAGAGTCACAAACACATTTTGGCTTAAAATACATTGTGAAGAATTCACTATGTATTTAAACTCAGCACAGGCAAAAACAGCCGTCAGTCCAGATCTGGTTCCTGTGGCGCGTCTGCAGGCTGCAGCCCACAAACCTCAACACCACAATTAGAAGAAGAGGAGAAACAACAGGCAGCGGGAGTCTTTATCAACATCACACAGGAAAACAATAAAGACAGGGGTCAGAGGTCACAGGGTCAGGGGGTCAGGGCACTTTAACCCCCATCAAACACTGCTGATTGGAGTCAGACAGAAAGTTGAACGCTGCTTCGTGACCAGGACGATGACCGACTCATCAGCCGCCGCCGCCGCAGAGAAAGACTTCCAGAGAAATCACCTGAAGGAGTCTGTTCAATACAACAACAAAACACACACACACACACACACACACACACACACACACACACAGAGCCTTGATCTCCATCTGAATGTGTTCATTTATAATCAAGGACGAAGGTTAAAATTGTTGACATCTGATTGGTTCTTTTCTTCCGTCGGTTAAAGAGACAAGAGCAGAGACTGGTGCAGACGAGAGAAAAGCTTCAGGGCCTCGCAGTGGTTTCCTTTCTCTGCTGTGTGCGTGTGTGTGTGCGTGTGTGTGTGTGTGTGTGGTGAGGAGGAGCAGCTGTGGCGGCGGTGGCGGCTCTTCATCGTCACCTTGGCGGTGGAGAGAGTCGATCACTGTAGAGAACAAAGGCTGAGTGGGCTGAACAACGAGAAAGATGCTGACAAACTGATTTTATTCACACACACACACACACACACACCATCAACTATAATAAATAACATAAAGACCTTGAGCAACAATTAAGAGAAGTGATTTTAATTAAAGTTTTCTGTCGGCGTTGGCGTTTCTGCAGACTGTACACGCTGCACTGGAATGTATGTTACTGGCAGCTAAATATCATAAATATCATATCATTCAAATTCAACAAATTAAATACACCTAAAACACCTGAAAACTACATCTGAACTTCAGTATTTATTTATTTTAATAAACTGAAGCAGTTTTTTTCTCCTGTCCAAACCTTTCTGACTCTCCTCTAAGATACAGAATACTACAGGACACTCAACATATTCAAATATTACAGGAAACCAGCTTCTACTGCTACTGAAAAACATTGAAACACTTTTACTTATTGAGACGGATAGGTGCTGTTTAATGGATAATGATTTATTAAAAACAGTGGTATCATGTAAACAAATGAGATTTAAACTCTGATAATGAATATGTGATGTTTATGATCAGGGCTGATGTTGGCTGAAAAAAAAAAAAGATATTCATCTTAAATATTTTTGTGGCAGTTTTTTGACCCTGGTGTTTTTGTCCTCTAACATCCTCAGTGTAATCTTTTTTAAAAGGTATATACTGGGGTTTTCATTCAGTACAAACCTGGTTCAGATGTGGTTTCTGTGTTTGGACACAGTGTAAATGTGGTCTGGACTGTGTAAATGTGGTTTTACTGATTCAATCTGGCTGATTTTCGTGCTGCTGTTGAGTTTTATCGGGACGTTTTAATGTCTGTGGTGAGAAAAAGGGCCTCTCAGCAGATCTGGCAGCTCCAGAGTGAGAGGCTTTATTAGCGATAAGGGGGAAGTTGTGGTCTTATTAAAACAGTTTGAGACTCAGAGAGCTGCCGGAGTGATGAAAAGCTGCAGGAAGAGGGAACCAGAGAGGTCACAACACCTCCTTCAAAATATTTAATTGGTATTTTCTCACTCTTTATTTCTGCTTCTCTGGCTCTTGCTATTCAAGACAGAAAATAGTCTGCATTACTTACTGCTGCACGACATGCCTCTGACCCGCCTGTTTGTCTCTGAGAGAGACGTTTATTACAGCCTTTCAATATTGCTTACTTCTGTTTCTGAAACTGCTGTAAAAGACAAAAACGCAAAATAAAAAAAAAACTGAAATGCTGCTTTCCAAACTGCAGCAGTTTGCAGGAGAAATTAGATCGATCATTAGATCGATTCTTTCCTTTTCCTGCTGTGATGAGACAGAACATGTTGTATGTGCGTTCAGACACGTGTGTGTGTTTGTGAGTGAACTGGAGAAGATGTGTTTAAGGAACCTGAGAGGCGTCTGCTGATACTTTGACCAGCCAGCTGTCAGTCAAAGAGACAGTGGGCGGGGCTCTGGTAGAAGAGAAAGCAGCGAACAGGAAGTCAGGCTCTCTGAGGTCGGATTCGCTTTTGTCCAAACGGAGCGAGTCGCTTTGACGTAATGAGGACACGAGAACATCTCGTTAGGAACTGCCTGCTCTGATTAAACTTCATTAGCTCTCTGTTTCTCTGTCACCGTTTCCTGCTCTCGTTCCTCTGTCGCTCGCTCTCTCTCTCTTCATCTCACCATCATGTTTCTAAAACTTCACACTTTCAGTGTAAACGCATCTGAATATTCATCTGACATAAGTTTTTTTTCAGTAAACGTTTTCTCTCTCGTTCTTTATCAAACTTCGTTCTCATTGGAACTGACAGGTCAACCTTCTTCACGTTCCTTTTTCCAAATCCAGACACGATCAGTATTCAGGGATTCGACCTACAGACCACAGTGTGGTCGTTTAATTCATGAAATCTTTTTTTACTGTTTGTATTTCTTTACATTTCTATCTGTGGTTTTTATTTTTTATTCTCTCTAAGTCAGGGAGCGGGCTGTTTCACTCGTTATGTTTTAATGTCTGAGAGCAAATTATTAAGTTATTACAGAACTCTCTTTTTAATTTGTTTTTTGATACTTTGACCTTGTGTCTTGGTGAAGGTATCAGCATCTCTGTCTGTACAGTCTCTCTCTCAGCTAACACACCCGTATTCCTCTGCTGAATGGGATAAAGATATTTCTTTGTACAGTTTTGTTCCAGTTTGTCTTTTTGGGATCCACAGATTCAGCTGATCCTGAACCTGAACCTGCTGGAACAAAAGTCAAAAAGGTTAAATGTGCTGCTTTTTATAAACTGGCAGTTTGTTCCTGAGGTTCCAATCAGTTTAGTATGAAAACAGAAACTTTTCCTTCCTCCTCAGTCTGTTGCTCAGAGAAAGCAGGAAGTCAAAGTTCAGCAGCAGGAGAAGATTGTCTCATACTGAGGAAACACTAATTAGTGATATTGATATTATTTACAGAGAATCATGTGACCTCTGTGTGGGAGTCACCTGGCCCTGCCCTCGACCAACCAGAGCAGACGGGCAGCATGAAAGCATCATGGCGGTCGGAGTGAGCGACCTCCGGGTCGGCGTGGGCCCGCTGGAGCTTCTCATTGGAGGGAGTAGGAGGACTGTTACATGAGCTGATTGGTGGGAGTTTGTTGTGTAACGGCTCCGAGCGAAGCGATAACAAGCTGCACAACAGACTCTGTCAGACTCTTCCTCAGTCTCTGTCTGCTCACACACTCACACGAGGCTTGAAGTGGTTCTGGGGTTCCTGACTGACTGCAGGACGGCTGCATCCAGAATGTGCTGAGATTTACTGGAATCTGTTCTTCCCTTTGTTTCACCTCCATGATTAACAGTCAACAGAAGGTGTAGTTTTTTCATCCAGCTGTGCAGATGGAACGTCACTTCCTGTCTAATTAGTTCACTCACTTTTTGTCTGAATCAAATAACAATCACATAACTTCACCTCTTTTTGACCCATATAATACTCAGCTGTTTTCTCTTTATGATTACACTGATGAATAAAGTACTGAAGTACATTTACTCAAATACTGTACTTAAATTCAGTTTGTAGTTACTGTGCACATTCATACCAACAATACAAAATCTAATCAACAATAAAATGATTTAGGAGGTGATGGTGAGACTTTATTGATCTCCTGCACTCAGTGATTAAATCTGGTCCCAACTTCACCCACATCAGTGATTATTATTCAGTAATATAAGACACATTATTCTGACATAGGCTAATGTGCAGAATAAATATTTTCAGTACATAAGCAGATTTTTATTCTAACACTTTTGTACTTTTACTCAAGTAAAATCTTCAGTGGACGACTGTGGTTGAGGTACAGTATGCTGAAAGATGTGAGTACTTTGAGTACACTCTTAATGCTGAGCTGTGATATCAGAGTTTCTTGAAGCTAACGCGGCTAATGAATGCAGCTGTCACTATGTCCGTCTCTAACATTTAAAACAAAGGTAAAACTCTTTTCCTCCTGTCTTCTTTCTCCTCCTCCTCCAGTTGTGGATTTTTCAGAGGCATACGAGTGTTTGACGCCTACGTGACTACATGTGAATTCAGAACCAGGAGTCTCAAAGTGTCCGTGGTCTTCTTCGTCGTCTTCTTCTTCGTCATCTTTTGTTGATTTGTTTTTAGACCAAACGTCTCAGTTTCTGAATGAGAGGAAGACGTCAGGAGTTTTCCTTCCTCCCAGCGGCTCCTTGTTGTCTCTCGGTCCCGGCGGCGGCACTGCGTTAACTCTAAACCTCAGGGATCATCAGAGTCTTCAGGTCTTCTGATGTGAACCTGGTTCTCCTCATTCATCCCCTCAGCCCTCTCCACTAAACCTCTGTCCACGTCCATAAAGCTCCTAACAAAATAATAACATGAAAACAGCTGATGTGCATTTCTGTCTTTTATCTGCTTTAGTTCTCATACGTTTACTGTATTTATTAGATTTAAAACCTTTTCATTGGTTTTATTTTTTACCCTTCTAACCATTTTATTTCTTGTGTGCATTCGTTGTTTAACCTGAAGAGCTGAGAAAGTTTGATTGATTGAATCTCTCAGTTTTTGTTTTTCCTGTTCAATGTTTATGATTCGTTGTCATTTTAGTTTTATCTGCAGCATCTCCACAAAATCCAAAATAATATTGGAAACGCAAATTACTGCAAAAAAAGTGACATTTTAAAGAGAGCCTCGTTGGTTTTCAGAAACACTCAACAACGTCTAAATGACGTCAGGCTAACGTCGTGTTTAGAAAAAGCTCGGAGGTGTAGGTCGATTTAAAAAAGCTGCACTCATGTTCAAACATATGGAGAAAACACCATTAGAAATGTTCTTGTAGGACGACACTGTTTAATGTTCTATGGTACATTGCACCACGGTGCATTTTTATAAAGTGTAATGTGCCATGGAACATTAAAGACATTAATGGACTCATAGAGGTGGACGACTGAAACAGAACAACACAGAAACGTAATGGCTTTAAAAAATTCTCACATTTAGTTTGATGAACAAATTGTGTGTGTGTGTGTGTGTGTGTGTGTAGCCTGGGTTTGACCGTTAGCTCCTGTTAGCATTCGTCTCCTGTCAATCAGATGAGTTGCCATGACGACAGAGAGACAGTGCGTCGCTGCTGTGATGGATGGAGGTGTGTGTATGAGTGTGTGTGTGTGTGTGTGAGTTCTCACTGTAAACACACACTGGTCTGATGTGAACAATCATATTCAACACTGAACACTGTGATTACTGCTTTGCTTGATATTTATGTTTATGAAATACTGTGTGAATATAAAGTATTAAAGTGTGTGTGTGTGTGTGTGTGTGTGTGTGTGGCCTCAGGATGAATTCCTGGTTTCTATCGATGATGCATTATTGATACTCTTTATCAATAATTCATTCACTGCAGGGCTGAGTGTGAGCGAATAATTTTTATATTTTTACATTTCCAGCCAGAGTCGGCCGACACCTTTACAGAAATATTGATCCAGTTCATAGGAAACGAGCCGATCGATTCTCCTGATTCACTCTTTATACAAAGTCTTTAAAGAAGAAGAACAATGTGAAAACACCTTTGTGTTTTCCCCCCTACAGCATCACATTCATACAGCCTGAGTAACCGCTCATTTTCAGAAATGTGACCCACGTGTTGACAAACTATTCTCATATATATCACGTATTTTACGTGTCCTTACATCTCGTATTACAAATGAAGAATCCAGAGAACACGTGACAACTCAGTCACAGTTTTACATTTCATCATTGGAGTTAAATTCCTCGTAAACCGACGGAATTAACTTGCACCTGATTAAGTTAACACCGACTCAACTGAACGACATCTGAACCACCGTCACACAGTTTAACAAACCAGGGTTTGTCAAACTCAACTTCCCCTGATAACTGAGTTAAACCAGGAGGTTAAACTCCCTCCGTGGTACTGGCCTCAGGTCTGTGCATTTTTATGTTTCCCATGTCTACATTCTTGTCCAGGGGCACAAAGAGCTCATGAAGAAATAACTGATCATGAGCATCATTAGCATCATCACCGACAGCTGCAAATCGATCTCACGTTACTAATAATGACATCAGGTAGATACAGGAGGAGAGAGTCGACCTGTACGGTGACGTTCTGTTACTCTGGGATCTCCACATCATTTTAATGAACCATCTTCTGACTGTGTCCAGGTAAAACCAGGAACACAAGGGAGAAGACCCAAATACAGAGACCCACAGATCCAGAAAAACACAGAAAACACCGGGAACAGAAACAACATGAGGGAAACTGAACAAACTGACAAAGACTTAAAGACAGGACTGAAGATAACAGGACTCAGGTGAAACTAATTGAGGCGGGGCGAGCAATCACACAGGCGGGAAAATAAAGGCAGGAAGTAAAACCATCCAGGTAAAGTCCCTGCTCTCACCTGCTGATGTTCATATGTGTTACCATGGTTACCAGATGATTTACATAAGCATTGCTTATATAAATTGATTTTAAGATCACTTCCTGAACAGAAGGTGGATTTATTAGTGGCTCAGTTTTTTTTTGAGTCATCCAAAAAAAAAAAAAAAAAACCCCCACATATCTGCTGTCACTAAATCCTGTGTTTGGTCCGTGTGCTTTCAAGCCCAGACAAACAGCACTGACCAGGCAAACACACCAGAGTTTACCCAAACCAAACGGGTCCTAAGACCTGAACCAGACGTGTGAGAGACACAATCCAGCTACTGACTGATCCTGACCCAAGACTCAGGCTGTCTGAGCCTGTTTTATTAAAACTGTGTATCAGTGAGCGTTAGGAGCAGTCAGAGGATTGTCTGGACTCTGTCCACCTCAGTCTGCTCACCACACAGTCAGAGAGAGAAAGAATAATCTGTTACTGAATGCAGCAAAAACTCCATGAACCTTTCACCTTTTGTCAGACTGATGGAACTGTAAACTTGGACGTGTTGTTGTGTTGGATGTGATGAGGGTTTATCTGGTCTAACTCTCATCCTGGCCTCATGTGGTCCCCGCACGTGAAGAAAAGAGACAAATACTGATCCGAGGTCAGGAACGAACATCTGGAGGTGCAATGATCTAAATATTCAGGTTTCATTATGGGACCAGATCTAGAAAAGGATCTTCTGTCTAAGCGTCACCTCTGAGCTCTTAGATGTTTCATCTTGTTGTTACTCTCCACAGTATCAGCATTAAGTGTGAGTGGAGGGTTTGTGTTATCTGCCAGCGTGTCTTCCTCCTCTGTTCTCTCTCAGAGTCCGGAGCGACGCAGGCTGATGATCGAGGCGCTGTGTGAAATTAAACGGCATCCAGATGATAACGGGCTGCTCGCTGGGTGGGATGATGGAGGGAGAGAGCGATGAGTGGGAGGATGGAGAGAGAGAGAGAGATGCTGTAGGAGTAAAAACACTAAGGGGGAGGTCAAAGGTCAACACATCACACCGCTCACGTTGTCCTGACAGAAACACACACTGGACGCTCGGAGGTAATGTTGTTTGAGCGTGAGGCTGAGAGGAATATTAGAGGAAACCGCTGCAACAAAATGTCCTGATAATTCAGATTCGTCTGTTTTCTTCTGTGCAGTCGTCGGTTTCAGCTCGTCCTGTAAAAACTGCTGCAGTTTAATGTGAGAAAACAAAAGGAGGAAAAAACGCAGACAATGTCAGTCTGACACGTCTCGTCTGAACGTCCTCTGATTGTACAGTAATAATGAAAATCTTTAATATGGAGCGCTTCTCAACACACTGAGCACTTTAGGAGTGAAGAAAAGATAAAAACGAGCTGAAAATCAATAAGAGAAGGAATTCATGAAGAAACACATTTTTGAAAGGTTTTGACTGTTTCCAAAGTTTTGCTAAAGTTTTTAACTCAACACAAGGGAACTTCATTTACTGTCAAGGTGAAAGCAGTTCACAGATTAAAACAAGAATATCAGACGAGAGAAAGCAGAAGAATTCTGTGCAACGAGAACAGAACAACTGATATTTATCAGTTCAGGACACGAGACCAGGAAACGAGATAAACTCGACCCAGGGGATTAATCCTCTGTTGTCCTGCAGAGAACCACAGCCTCAGACTTGGAGGTGCTGACCCTCATCTGGACCTCTTCATACTCCCAGTAACGGTCTGATCCACAGAACCAGAACCAGACCAGTTCTCAGGAATGAAAAATAAATAAACTTTATTTATACGCTGCTCTAAAACAAACTTTGTATTTGAACTGTCATCTGGTTATTTGTCTGTTACGTGGGCTGCTGAATAAAAACGCAGATTGTGTGATGTGTAATTTCCACCCATGCAGCTTTGATTAATTGATTAGAGCTAATTAATAAGTCATTAAAGAGTGGGTGAAGTGTGAGAGACGGCTGACAGCTGGGACAGGGGTTTATTGTTTTTCTGAGCCACGGAGCTGCAGCCAGTTTACTGCTGTCACACAGACAGAGGCTGACACAGGCCCTGTCAACCTCTGAATATCTGTCACATTTTACTCAACAGTTTCAACTCGGATGATCTCAGACTTTATACAGCTGTTTCCCTTCAGGCAGATGCTAAAAATCTTTTCCAGATAAACAATCAAACACGTGTTCTTACCTCTGTGAACGAGTTCGATGAACCCGAAGAGCAAAATAATCCTGACAAAAAGATTCGTATTAACTCTCCAGCATCACAGTGACGTTCACCGACGATCGTGTTTTTAAGTTGGACCTCAGTAATGGAGACGACGAATCTCTTTGCTGAATTGTCTAAATTGTTTCAGTCAGTTCAGATTTGGGTTCATTCAGTGCACTTCAGTGTCAGTAAGTGAATGCATCACCAGTCACACTTCTGCTGTGTTCAGCCCTGATTCAGTTCAGGTTCACGCTGTTATGTTGATTTAATAACTCAGCAGCCGGTGATCTGAGAGACTTTCACTGTCGCTTATTAAGCTTTTAGAGAGGAATTATCTCATTGTGAATAACACAACTGACGACAGGGTTCATCCAAACCAGGCACTAACTTTAGCTGAATTTCAGTCAGTGGATGGTTTTATCAGGATGGTTTCTGTGCCATGAAACCAGATCTTCAGTCAAAGCTCAAACGATGGAAAACACAATGGAAATATTAACAAACCTGTTTATTTCATGTATTGTGAACTTTCTGAGCTCTGGCTGCAGATGATGCCACTGATCCAGGTAAGAAGTTAACATGAAGAAATAAATTAATTGTCATGCCTGTTAAACCTCAAGGATACACACCAGTTTGAGTGAATGGAAACACAACGTTGGTCTGAAGTAATAAAGAAAACGGTCAGCTCTCCTCTGTGGTCCTGTTCTCGTTTTCTTTTTCTCGACTTCTTCTTGTCGCCAATTACGAGGAGTTTCCTCTGAGGAGACGTGGAAACCATGAATTGCTTCCTGTGCATCATCCTTTATTCACAACGTCTGTTTCCACCGCACTTTGTCACATTTTGTTTTGACCTATACACCATTTTCCACTCATAAAAACACTTTTTTCACTCCTCCACATCCTGTAAATCTGTTATCTCACCACAGACTCTGTTACCTCAGCAGCTGAGGATGAAATGAGTTTGGTTTCTGGCTGCCTGGACTCTGCCGCCTGTGCCAAGGCTGCTTCTCCATCTGACTGCAAATAAATGGAACAATTAAACATATTTCACTGCCAGATTTCCACTTTTACTTCAGCACAAAGCTCATCATCACATCATTTACCATTGTACTGTTTGTGTTACTAACTCAATTGAAGAAACAATGAGCCGACGCAGACCCTGTGGACAGAGTGTAAACATCATCGCTTCGTACAGACGGAGAGATTTCAGACAGGGAGGTGTTTTTCTGCTCTCGTCCCCGAGGCCTCGACCGGCACTGATCTGATCTGAACAGCTGACTCACACAAGACTGACGTTACTGTCAGATGATGTCTGTGTTTAATGGGTCAAGAACAGGATCATAAAAGATTTAGCAGAACTAATTCACACTGAACCTCCATATTTTTTTGTTTATTTGCTTTCGATGTCTGACCTCTTCCATTCAGTTCTTCACTGTAGTTGTCCTCGATTTGGAATTTGTTGTTGAAAAAGTACAAAATATCTAAATGATAGAAAGTAAAAGTGATAAAGTCATTTCTTGGTTGTTGTCACTTTGATTTATTTCTGTGTTTTTTCCTTTTCTTTTTCTATCCTCCTCAGTACATCTGAGTTGTGTTTCTGCAGTGAGGGGGAAAAAATAAAATAAAAAATGTAGTTTACATTGTACATTACACCCTTGAAATCCTCCACAGTCAGAGATGGATGCTGGCTGCCGGTGACTGAGCCGGGCCCTCAGGGGACGTCGCTGGCTCTCTAGCTGCCAGATGCTCTGCCAGGTCGCAGCAACGCCACCTCGACAGCAGCAGCAGGTGGTGGTTAGCGTTTGCCAACAAACTGCTGGCAGCGGCGGCGTGCTTACTTAGCCTCTGCCTCCAGAAAAGGCTTGGCAGCGTGGATCCGCTGTGTTAGGAAGCTGATACGCCTACGAATAATGAGACAAAACAAAGCTCGGCTCTCCGCCTCTCATCTCCTAATATTTCTCTTTTTTTGGACACTTTTTGTCCATCTTTTTCTGTGCTTCACACGGTGTCTGCAGATAAAATTTACCAATATCAAGTATTTAATGTCATTAAATTATCTTAAATTTGCATTCATTTCAACATAAACATCTGTTTCTTTTTCCGTCACAGTTTCAGTATTAAAGGGAGGTTCTGGTGTTTTTTAGACGACAAAACTCAAAGCTCTCAAATCTCCACTCTGAACCTCACAAGGTTCAAATGTGTCCTGGAAAACCTGGAATTCTTTTAAAGATTTTCAAACATGAAAAAGTCCCAGAAAAAACTGACAGATCCCCTCTGGGTCTGTTCTGTCTGTTTCTCTATTCATTTGGTTTCAGTTGTAGATAGATACCGTGTTATGAGTAAAAAATTTCAAGAGGAATCTTTTTCGTTACTTTGTTGAAAGTGTAACTGAACAGCTGTTTATAAAAAAAAAACTGAACCCAAACCTTGAACTGGGAGCAGCAGCAGTGTTTCTGAAACCCTGCTTCAGTAAAGTTTGCTCAGTAACCTGCTGCAGTTATTTAATCTTTCATGAAAATGCTTCATTTTCTCAGGAAATCAGGCTGGTTTGTGTGTAAATGGAGCTGAAGTTGTGAAGTTATTAAAACATATAATCCTTCATTTTCTTTCATTTGTGCCACCTGTCGACTGAAATCTTCCTGCACGATTTCTCCTCAAACTGGCTGCACATTTCTCGGTCTGAAAAAAGTGCTTATCTCCAGTGTCTGCGGAGACCCCGAACGCAGCACTGTGCTGACTTCAGGCTGCTCAGATTTCATATCACAGCCAGGCTCGGTGAAGCGGGCTGATGGCAGTCCGCATGTATAAATTCACTCTTCGAAGAAAGAAAGCAGCCCAGCCAATGATTCAGCAGCGTCATAAACACATTCATACATGTGGACGAGTCACCTCTTTGAACTGAATGTTTTTTTCATGGACGGCAGCAGCAAACTGCCGTCACTCGGTTATTGACTCTGCTTACGGGGCCTCGGGGCGCCATCAAAGATTTAGGTCAGCCGCCGGCACCTTCGCCGATCCAGCAGCAGTCAGTCACGGCGGAGATGAAGACACCACCGGGTCAACTGCTTGCTGGCTGAGAGGTGGAGCTGGGCAGAGAGGAAAACAAAACCAAGACGTCTCCGGTGTCTCCGAGAGGATCAGGAATCCCCGACTGCAGCTCCCACCTCCAGACTTTATGTTAATTTATTCATGGGTTGTGTGATGAGGGACAGATACTGTATGCACACACACACACACAGGCCTGCAGGTTAACACACACCATGTGACTGTAACATCTCTGATTAGAAACTTAGAACATCATCTCTCTCTGACTTTGACTGTTGTCTGTGTCTGATAAAATAAAACCTTGTGACTTCAGCTTGTATTTAAAATAAAGTTGTGTTTAAAATGCCAGTGGAGGTCACAGAGGAGGACCTGACGGAGTGAACCAGGAGGACTGAGGAGGTTCAGGACAGCAACAAAATAATAGAAATATAAAATACTAAAGTTTAAGTTGCCCTGTGAATCAGACAGAGGAGAGAGGACGATAAAAAATTGCGTGACGACTGAAATCCAATAAAACAGCCCTGAAAAAAAATTCCTAACATTTAGGATGATGCTGATTTTGTTTGTTTTTTCAGGAACTGAGTCGAAGTCATTTTAAATTCTACACATAAATGTAGTTGTATTTTCAGATTAATGCTCTGTTCATCTGTCGTTAAGTCATGGCATCATTAAAGTAGATTTAAACCTCTGTTACTGATTTATTCACTCACTGTTACTCTGTAATTCCTGTTCTCCTTTTCCTGTGTTGTCTTAGTGTCAGTTGTACTGTTTTACTGGTTGTTGCTGTCTTGTTAATGAATGTGTGTAGTCAGACTGAAGTTGATTTTGTACGGAGCCCCAGAGGGGACATGGAGGGAAAAAGAGATTCTGAAGGTTGGAAAAAAGATCCTGAGATCCTGGGATTTGCAAAAGTCTCGTGAGATCTCGTCAAAGTGCTCACAAAGGTACTTTTTTTCACCTTCAGATTTTTTTTTCCTCCATGACCCATTCGAGGGTCTGTAATTTTGTGCTCCTGTCTCCATCAGTTAATCTTAAATGTCCTCACACATTGGGAGCATGACAAATAAACAACATGAAAACATGAAATACCCAACTCAACTCTCCTCTGACTCAGAACAGCCTCTGGGCAGCTTGTGATTGGTTGATGTTGTTATTCACACTGTGAAAGTTTAAAAAAAAAAAAAATCAATCTTCTTCCAGAATAAAAAAATGCTGCTCTTTCACCACATAATATTCACATTCTATGTGAAAGTAATCATGACAAAAACAACAGTTTGAAGGAATATAATAATAATATATATATATATTCTTTCTACAGGTATTTTCTGCCTCTGCAGCTGTAGAGTCTGATCTGTGATGTCATGCCTCCTGCTGCTCCCACGATCCTGCTCGACATCTGTTCTTATATTTAAAATTGATTAGTGTTATTGGTAGTCTTATTGCTGTTACTATTATTACTGTTGTAACTATCATTAGTAACCTTTCTTTCTTAACCCATGCTGTTGTGATTTTGTACTTAATAAATAAAAATTGACTTGATTTGCTTCCTTAAAATTAATAATAATCATAATTGACCTCTAGTCTTTGTCCAGTAAGATGGATTGTTACATATTATTGTACATGCTCTCATAACGAGTAACAAATATACTGTTTCAAATCTTGGAAAGAATGAGTTTATTTCCTAAAATGTTGACCTGTTCCTTTAAAGCCAGCAGCAGCAGGATGGTGTGTGTCTGTAGCGATGTTGTTTCTGCGCTCGCTGACTTTGGTTCGTACGTTGTGTCAAGTTTGACACAAGTAGGCCAAACATCTACCTGAGAACCCTCTCTTGTCTCTGAGCCTAAATGGCTTGTTAAAGAACGTTTTCTGCAGCGGACATGTTTGTTGTTTGATCATTGAAGCATCTTCTCTCCCCCCCCCCCCCCCCCCCCCCCTCAGCTGTCAGACTCCCCTCAGTCCTCAGTATAATCATCCTCTGTCACTGATGACTGAGGCATCATTTAGCCCAGTGTTTTCTGGGGAGATTCCCTGCGGTTAATTCCATCAGTCACACCGTTAGATTTCCCTGCAGCTCTTCTCGCTTTGGAGGAGCCGAAATATTAAGAAGGCGGCAGCGAATCAGATCCCATCTCCAGGGGAACGACTCCAACGTGCCGCTGTGACCGCTAAACCTTAAAACCACAAAGTGAATATTGGAATATTTCAGCCCAAATGGAACAGCTTCCACTTCTCTCAGTCTTCACATTTCAGAGGTATTTAGCTAACAGCCTCATTCTGAGTCACTTACCAGGATAATTAAGTGCAAACAGCAGACTCGACTGATCACTGCTGAAGAGGAAGGAGCTGTGCAGACCATCACCTCTGTCAGACCTTCAGACCCAGTACTCATCTGGATTCCAGGTAAATTTCACCTGACGAGATGACAAACCAAATCATTTTATCGTCTGAAGCTTTCAGTGATGCGTCAGAGAACGCAGCAAAAGCAAACATCAGCTCAACATCAACGCTATCGCAAATGTCATCAGAGTCCAGGTAATTAGAGACCAAATATCTGAACTGCAAAGAGATGTTATCACCTAAATATGAGCAGGATGACTTTAAACTGTGTCACAGTTGGACTCATTTACTCAAAATATCAATGATAAATGTCGCTTTAGTCCCTGGGAAGGCCTCAGGACTAGGGACTGAACGGGCACCGTCATGGTACCGCCAACAGAAAAACCACCATTTAGGACGCTGTTTCTGGAAATGTTTGTTGCTTTTAAGCTGTTTATTTGCACGTCTCCCTCTTTCTTCCTCAGTTTTTGAACAAAGATCCCTTCACTTCCACTGTAGTGGAGTAGACGCTCAGTTTACAGTTGATACTCTAAGAAAATAAAATATTTTTGAGCTCAACAATGAAGAAAAAATATCTGCTCAGACTGAGATTTCCTTGCTGTGTGTTTGTTCAGAATTTAAATGTGAGATGTGAAGAAGCAGTGAACTTCTGCTGGATCCAAACCTCGGAGCGTTGCGGCTCGGCCGAACTGCAACAGTTTGTGTGAGAGGATTAAAGTTAAACAGGATTTCGACAGTCGTACTCGGGGGTTTTCTCTGTCATGTTAACACTCTCAGATCACTACATCAGCGCTAACAGCACAGCTGCTGATCAGCTCTGTGATGTAGCTGTTATCAGAGCTGCTGCTATCTGCTGCCGGCTTCCTGACTTCGCCCTTATCTCCTGACTCTCCACGTCTTTTTTTCTGTGACTCCTCCACTCCCTCATTTTTTCCAGATTACTCTCCCTCTGTTTCTGGCTGCTGTCAGAGGACGAGGCAGTAAATGAGATTAGTGATGGTGGCTGAGGGAAGCCCTGGCCTGAGGCTCTGCGGGCTTTCCAGTCATTTTTGTTTTTCGGGCGAAGTGACGAAATGAGGGTGACATTCAGTCAGTCAGGGAGGAAGACAAAAGGCAGAACAAGCCTTCCTCTGTCCGCTCAGCCGCCATACACCACGCATTGGTCATGGTCTTTTTGTGGAATGACGACTCGTACAGAATCCAATTTCATGACACTATTACAATAAAAAAAAAAAACGAAAATAAAACCTTTTCCTCGGCCGCCATGAACTCAGTGGATGTCTTCATTTGCCTCCCCAGCAGCGACATGGCACATACACATTTGTGCCTTCATGAATAAGCGAATACATAAATAACGCAGATAGCATGAATTATTCAAATCCTCCAGCAACGATGTAGGTGGGAGTGGAAGCTAACCAGCTCTGACAAGAGATTCACACGGGAGAAGTAATAAAGGTTCAAATAACCTCAGTGGGTCTGCAATCACTTTGGTTTAATCCAGAGATGCTGAGTGTGTTTCTTGGAGCAGACACGTTTTTATCAGACTGTGCTGCTGATGTCGCCCCGACACTTCTGCTGTCACATATTGTTTTTAGCTCATTTAGGACATTTTCCATCTCGTCTTCTAATATATCACACCAGCTGATCTCTGGTCAGCGGACGACTCAAGGTCTTGGTCTTGAAACTGGAAGTACTTGAACACACCACCGGCTGTATCCAGGTGTCAGTCGTCGAACTCAGGACGTCAATTAAAGTTTAGTTGTGTCGACTTTCTCTCTGAATGTGTGAAAACTTTATCTACCAGCTAAATGTAAGTGAACTATGCAATGTTAGCTTGTTAGCTTGACTGCTTACGATCCAGCAGTTAGCATTAGCAGCTAGCATGGGGAGTGTGTCTAAAAGATTTTTGCAGATGTGTGTGTGAAATGCTGTGTGACAACCAGGGAGCCAGTAGGATAAATCTGGATGGGGAAACCACCACTGAGATGCCTCTGAGCAAGGCACTTAACCCCCAGCAGCTCCACCAGTGCTGCTGAGTAAGAGCAAGACCGAGCCACTGGGTGTAGCTGTTAATGTGAAGGGGGCATTAGATAAATCTCATTAAATAAAGCTGCAAAATGTGTCATAACAAAACTTTTCTAGGATTTAAGAAAGAGTTGAGATCACGATGAATGAACTGGAGCATCATTCATTTAGTGAGAAGCCTGTTCAGCAGCATAAATATTATAAGTTACAGCTTTTGCTGTTACATCATATTTATACGTTTGAACAATAGTTCTTCTAATGAGATGAGAACTTTTTTAAAGGTTAGGAAGTTCAGGATCCACACAGAGGAAGAAGATAAAGTCAAGTTTATGTTGATGACATACTGGTTTTTAGTGGTTTTAAATATTCAGATCAGACGTGAAGAATGACCTCACCTTCATGAGACCTGTGATAGATCAGGACGATGAGTGGACGTTGGAGGCAAGAACTTCTAGGATAATCTGCTGATTCTCAGTGTGATCCCAGACACAGTTTGATCTGTCAGAAGCAGAAGGATTCAACTTGGACTTTACGTCAGACTAGATTTACAGTCAAACTAAAGGCAGATACAGCTCTGTCATACAGCAGCTAAACCTGAGGCTCCAACTCTGAGCTGAAAACACAGACTGATCCCAGAAAGGTCAGCTGTGATGCAAAAGTCAAAGATCAGCCTGGCTTTCTCTCTTCCTCTTTTTTATGGTACTTCAGTTTATTCATTGCTGTGAAAAATGTGCTCAAAAAGTCATTTTTTTCTTTTGTGATATAACATAAAATACAGTTTTCTTATTTTCTCATTATCTCACGTGTCCATTTTCAGTTCATCCTCTGGGCTTAAAGAGCTTTTTAATGGTTTAATTACCATGATTATCAACAATAACGATCACAGAAACTTTTCACTTCCAAGAAAAACCACTGAACTTGTTTTTTCATGCTGGCAGAGTTATGTCAGAACAGAAGGAGGCTGTATTTCAATTTAATAAGATGACTGTGGTTACGTGAAAGCTGAACCCATGAATATCTTTTTGCTAAAAGTACAAATCAGTTCGCCGACAGCTCTGAGTGGAAGATTACTCTCAAGGTCCCCGATGGCCACATGAAGGCCTCTTCTTCCTCTTTTTTAAGTAATACCATTCCTGTTTGGTACAAAACCACTCTCATCTAGAACAGCCCATATTGTGACAACTGCCACTTGAACTCCAGGAAGAGAGGTCTTCTTGTTTTTGTTTTTTTATGTATTTTTCATCCAATCAGTGAAAGCAGCTGTGAGCAGAGCTGTCGGCTGTCTAATGAAAGACAGCGTCTGCAGCAATCACTTGGACATCTGCCGCTGCTTTGAGGCGAGTCATTGTCTGCTCCGTGTGTCCGTCCACTCCAGACGATCGCCACGGGCTACGAGCCGGCCTCAGCTGTCAGAGACGAGCTCATGTCGTACAAGGGGGGAACTGTTCGGCAGGGTGGAATCTGCTCCGTGGAAATCGATGAAGACCAGGGGGGTCTGTTGATGGTGGGTGGGATAGAGGAGGGAGGTCTGCGGACCACCACGGGCTCGCCAGATGATGCTGCTGCTGCTGGAGGGAAGAGAAAACAACCGTCGCTGGGAAAGAATGATTGCTTCCCGTGGCTCTGATGAAATACTGTAGGATGTGTGTAGTGTTGTTTCTACAATACTGAACAAAGAAGGTGTGAGATGACGTACAGAGTTCAACTGATGCATACAGGAAAACTTTTAGATAGAGTTAAAATAAACTGGCGATGTAATGGAAATGTAATAAAACCATCCTTTCACAATCTCAAAGTCTCTACAGATTTTGGTTTTCAGAAGTTTTTGATTGTTGTTACGTCTGATGTTTTAGTTCAGCCTACGTCTGTTAACACTTCTTCTGGTATAGTTTCACCTAAAAAAACTGGATGAGCAACCGTACAACACCAAGCAATACGTTGCAGAATTGACTGGTTTCACATCCACAGACTTAGTCCACATGCCAAAGATACTGAACTCCAAATAGAGTCCTGCAGGATGATGTATTTCTGTAGTTTAAATGTATACATGATGTATTTGTGACAAAGTTCATAGTCGGGCACAGCCCTTTTCAAATTGTTGATCATTTTCCCAAAAAGAAATATTGGTTTTGTCTGTAATCAGGGCTGTTCAATACAATAGTGCAACAATACGAAATTCCTAACTAAGGAAGTGAAATCTGTTTGATCAACAATTTGTGAAGTGAAGACACAGATTATTAATTACTAATATGAAACATTTTATGTACATTTCATCCCCCCTGACGATGACCAGGCTCTACTCTTTTGAGAATCCGTTTGGATAATAATTTCACACAGTTGATGGTTGCATTAATTAGCAGAACTGTTGTCCACCCACAATTGGTATCAGAACAGGAAGCCACTTGAAATCAACAGGCAGCATCCAGCAGCGCCTACGTTCACTCCAACACTCATCCAATCATTTAAGCCAGCATAACTGCCTGGTTAAAGATCCAGCTTGTTGTCATGTTAAATTACACTTGTTTATTGAAAACAAGTAAAAGGCTTGTCAGGAGTTAAATAGAAAGGATTTAATTTTCAGACAGAATTGGGAACACGCATTATATTCTTCATCAACAAACTGACATCCAGTGTGAGTGTGTGAAGACAGAAATTAAAGGACTGAAGCTGCATTTCTGTACGTCTGAATCCATTTACAACAACTCCCTGCCACATTACTGCCAACATCCTCAGAGCCTTCTGTCTCTTTTTAGACTCTGCAGTGTGTTTTTGGCCATGCTAGCTGCCAGGTACAGCAATGTTGGTCACTCTATCCTCCATTTTGGTCCAGACAGAAATAATGCAACTGTTTGGATTGCCATAAAGTTCATGTTCCTCAGAGGATGAATCCTACTGACTGTGGTGATCCTCCGGCCTTCAGCTGGGTCAAGGTTTTGAGTAATCTGATGAAACATCTGAACATCTGCTTAATGGATCAACATAAACTTTAGTCCAGATATTCATGGTTCTCAGAGGATGAATCATCATGACTTTGGTGATCCTGTGACTTTTACAGAAACATCAGATTAATGTTCATAGTTCTGTTGGACAGATTTCTGTGAAAGTTGGTGCAGCTTTTCGTGTTCCCTCAGGATGAACTGTAAAACTTTCTCTGATCCTCTGAAGTTTAATTTATTATCTAGAGTGTTTAATCTAAAAAAAGAGGCTTCTGTGATTTTGAGCTTTTTAAGACATATGTTATATTTTACCACGTTTCATGATATGAAACTGACTTTTCTGTAAAGAGTCGTTCCATTTCCTTTTTCTTCTCTCGTTCTGTCTCACATTTTTCAACATCTTCAGCAGTTTGACTTAATCTGTTGTCGCATTAGATTATTTAAGAAAACAAAACAAACTTTTTTTTCTCTTTAAATTAACCACATGATGTCAGCATCCTGCGGCCTGTGACATCACACCTCTTCTTGTCAGAGGGATGCAAATGTTCACACGATGCCTTCGCTGACTCTTGCACC
This sequence comes from Lates japonicus, assembly GCA_033238685.1. Classification (NCBI taxonomy): domain Eukaryota; kingdom Metazoa; phylum Chordata; class Actinopteri; family Centropomidae; genus Lates; species Lates japonicus. The sequence continues at coordinate 197,240 of BRZM01000136.1, forward strand.
GCGGGTGAAAACTAATGAAAGCATCTCTGAGTGAATCGGGGCACGAATTGACTTCATGTGATGTTCAGCTCGTCGCCCGCCGCCGCTGGCAGCTGCTGATGGAGATGATGGTGATGATGATGGTGGCGATGATGATGATGGTGGTTTAGCAGAAGGCCTGGAGGAGTTTATGATCCGTGCAAATGGAGGAATCTGCATATTGTTGCATATGAGTTTGCCTAATGGACGCCTACACACTGAGGTGATGATAATAATAGAACATGGAGCACAAGCTAACTGCTGTACAACACACACACACACACACACACACGAATCATGGAGGAGAGGAACATGGAGGAGGAAAGGAAGTGAAGTATGGGAGGAGAGGAAGAGGGCGGCAGAGGAACAAGAAAGGAGGAACTAGGAGAGGAAAGATGGAGGGAATAGGAGACAGAAGGAAAGAGAAAGGTAAGGAGAGGGGAGAAAGGAGGAATGGGAGTGAGATTCAGTGAGAAGAGATGAGGAAAGGAGAGAAAAATAAAAATGAAATATGAAACGAAGGGGACGAGGAGAGAAAAGGAGGTAGAGGAATGTGGAAAGGGGAGAAACTGAAGTAAAGGAAAGAATAAGACTTCAAATACTTCACACACACAGTTTGACCTTTGACCTCTCCTCTCCACTGTGCTGCAGGGTTCAGTTCTCCCCCGTGAGCTGCCTGTTCCAGCAGATATTTTGGTTTTCACCACACACACACACACACACACACACACACACACACACACACATACATACACACTGTGGGCTCTGGACGTCTGCCAGATATTAAACCCTCAGCAGAGATGCAGATGAAGGAAATCATGTCGACTGTGAGGACTGGCCAACAGCAATTAGACTGTTTGTCTGCTGGTCCGTGTGTCTGTCGACATGAAGGTTACACAAAATACAGAATTCAACATGTTATCACTGGATTCAGTTGTTTTGTTTAGTTACAGGACATACACACAGCTACAGGAGGCGTTTTGGAAAACCTACTTATATTACAGCCTACTTTATTTTGCATCTTAAGCATCTCTTAGGAGCCACATTTTGACTTTTGACTTTGAGCTTTAACTAATAAATAACCAAATAACCCCCTGTACTGTAGAGCTGAACACTTGTTAATGATTTAATAGGAATGCACTTTAAGTATGTAATCTGTAAGCACTTACATTACATCTTTTGTTTCACATTTTCAAACTGTTATCAGATTTGAGTTCAGAATTCAGATAATTTCAAGTAGTTTGCTCTGTGGAGCTCTTAACTTCACTACCAGCCTTAAATATCCTGCTAATAAATAAAAATGGAGGATGACACCAGTGAGCAAAGTGTGTGGGAGTAGATGGCAAACTGCATTACATTCAAATTAATTCAGTTTTGTTTGAATTTGACTTCATATGATCGACCCACTGTCAAACAGATGTAAAGTTAAATTAAACCCTCTTTCGCTGGTTGGGTCAGTCTCAATGCATCAGCTAAGCTCAGTATTTAGTAAATGTTGTTCATGTTGTCCTGCCGACGAGATTACAGTTTTAAAATCGCTCTAACTCTGTTTCTTCCCTCAAGCACATTAACGTTCAGGCTGTGTGCCTCTCTCTCTCTGTCCTCTCTCTTCTGTCTCTTTCTGCAGGTATTTCTGCCTCTGGAGCTGTAGAGTCTGATCTGTGATGACATGCGTCCTGCTGCTCCCACCATCCTGCTCAGCGGCTGTTGTTTCTTTCTTAACCCAACCGCCCATCCTGAGTCTGGTTCTGTTCGAGGTTTCTGCCTCTTAAAAGGAAGTTTTTCCTCTCCACTGTCGCCTCGTGCTGCTCATGGTGGGTCTCTCTCTGTACATATTATTCAGTATTATAATATAAAGAGTACAGACCTGCTCTACATGTACAGTGCCTCCAGATAACATCTGTTGTAATTTGGCGTTATGTAAATAAAAATCGACTTGACTTAACATGACAGGCAGTAAATATAGAAATATACACAGTCTATTAACTAAAACTAATGTTGTCTAAACAGTCTAAATCTGACTTTCATGACGGTTATAATAATAATTGCTGTTTAAAATGCAGCTTGATTGGCTGTTCAGGTTTACCATTTTCACATTTGTGACAACACATTTTAAAGCTTTTCCTCTGAACATACAGAGCTACTGTACGGTGTACAGCTTCACAATCACACAGAGTGTGACCTTCAAAGAGTAACTGTGCACTGACGACAGTGGGTTTGCATTCAGATGAAGCTAAAATTAAACTTCACAGAGAGAGACTCTTGTCTTTCATGTGATTGTCCGGCTGATGGAGGAGGAGAGCTGAGTGGGATGACACTGTGCTGAAGATGAACGCACCACAGGAAAGAAAAGAAGAAAAAAAAATAAAGAAAAGAAATGAGAAGCTGTAATTACCCAGAGGGAAAGGTCAAGGCGTTTGGGTGGGTTTTTGTAATTAGCTTTATTTCTGCAAGCAGAACAAACAGAGCAGTCTTTTGTGAAATTGTGTTAGAAAGGTTACACAGACCTTTATAGTTGGAGGATTAGCTGTTCACTTGAAGCCCTGACTGCCGTCTGCCCGGCAAACAGCAGAGAGCAGAAACCTTCACGTCTCCTCTGGACACAAGAAATGAAATAATACATTTTAGATCAGCTGAGGAAGATTAGGGATGGGAATATTTAGAAGGTAAGATTTTAATTAAAACTAAGTCAAATTACTTGATGAATTCTCAGTGAAAGTAATTAAACTGATGAAGTGACTGTGGGGTAAAGTACGTTCTCTGCAGTGTAGTGGCGTTCCCAGTTCGCCCTCGGGGACAACACTTTACTCTTTCATTAGACTGAGAGTAGATGTCTAAATGTGAAGTCATGACTGTAAACACTGTGCTCAGAAACTTCACCACGCTACACTTCTGAGATACTGTCATTCACTTCATTCACTCAAAATAACACATTTCACTTATTACACCATATCTGGTCTGCTGTCTTCATTTCACTTTTTAATAAAAGAACTCTTCTCACTTGTTCATTTTGTCCAGTTTCTTCTGTCGTTTCTTCTCTCGGTGTTAAGTCATCATCAGTGCAGTGCTCTGCTTCCTGTGGGTCTTTCACACTAAAAGCCTGCCAGAAAAGACAGCTGTAATGAACTTTATGCCACTGAAAAGTTTTTCATTTGAAACATCTGTTTGATTGATTATTAACGGCGACAGAGCCTGGAACGTCCTCCCTGAGGAAATAAAGCTGTCAGAGTCAGAGTCTTCTTTAATTCTCTTCTTCAGAGCAAATCCTGATTCTACCTGAGCTGTAAATAAAGTTTATTATTCATTTTTAAAAGACAACGTAGGAGTGACGGTGTCATAAAAATACATGAGCAGATCAGAATAAACAGGATAAAATAGAATCGCAGTAAAGATATGGTTCTTTCCATTTCTGCAGGTGAGGTGAATTTAACTGTTTCAGAATTGATGGCAGAGCAGGTTAAAGGTGGTCAGAACAGGTAATGCAAAATTAATGTGTTCTCCCTCTCCATTAATAAACTAATTTTAAGCAGGTTTGGCATTTATTAAGGAGAGCTTCCTCTAAAAATAAGGTTATTTTAAGGAGTGTGGGCTCTGCAGAGGGAAGTGATGTACAGGAGATAATGTATAAAAAAACTATAAACTACAGTCTGATGCAGAACAGCAAAATGTGATGAAATATTAAAATATGACAAAAGTTGTGAGTTTGCTGCTCTGCCTGCAGTCAGATGGTAAAGGGCATGTCAGGATTTAGTTGACAACATAACAGTCTTAACACACACACACACACTCACATATACACTCAGTTTTTCCTCCTTATTAATGAGCGGAGCCGCTGGCTGCTGTCAGGCCTCCATACACACCGTCACAACCAGACAGCAAGATAATCATTTTCCAACCTGCTGGCATAAGCATTAAAACTCTTGTCTAAACCCCCCCTCTCTCATTGTCTGTCTCCCTCGCCCTCTGCCTCTCTCTGTCTTTTCAGATCTCTGGTTCTTATCGGTCCAGAGGCTCCAGCAGTGTCGAACCACACTGCAGCTTCTTATTAAGTTGGCTGGCAGCGGTGGAGCTATCAGACACACCATCGCACCGAGTGCCACAGCTCCATGTGCATTTAAAGAAAAGAAAAATCATCTCCTACAGTTTCATCATCTCTTCCTTTTCTTCTGCCACGGCTCCCGATCATCAGCAGACCTCCTCTGACGCCCGGACGCTCGTCCTTCCTGCTGAATCAGGACTTTATTATTTAAAAAAAGCCTCAATCTTCAAAACCCAAACTGTGAACAGAAGCTGACAGCGGCTCGTTCAGAGCTGCTCTTATCTCAGAGGGAGTTCAGGGGCAGATTCTGGGTTTTTATTATTCTCAGTGTTTGTCCAGCTGAACCAGTAACACAAGCAGGAAACACAAAACGCTGCTCCAGTTACACCATCTTCCTCTCACTTCCTGTAGAACTTTTCAAATAACTTAGTGCAGATGAAACCAAAGGAGCTGTGATCATCGACGGGACTAAGATCTGCAGTTTGTGTTTGGAGGAACGAAGCCGTGTTTATTCAGTATTTGTTTAGTCTCCTGAAAATCAATGAGCTGCTTTTTTTCCAATCCTGTGAAATGTTTCAAACTGTTTAACATCCTGCTGGTTAGTGTTTTAACTTGATTTGATTTGATTTAAATGTGATTTGATTTGAGGGAAGCGCAGCAGCAGCAGCGTTCACTGAAACTTTAATTTCCGACACGACTGACGGAAGACGAAAGAACTGGAACGTGAAACACAAACCAGTAAAACTCTGTGGGGACGGGGAATAAAAATAGGAAAAAAGTAATTAAAATTTCACAAACTCAGTGTGACGCCATGAGTCTGAAATAATTTGTTTGTAAAATAAATGTGTTTTATCAGATTTGACTGATTATTTTCCTGCTCAGGAAAACTTGGTCCTTTTTACAGTCTCGTGTTTTTATCTCATCTGATTCATTCGTAGTCTTTTCTTTCTGTCTTCCCAGAATGAATTACTGAAGAACCCACAAAGTGCTGAAAATGATGAATACCCAGTGATTTCTGCGAACTAGTCCTGCCAATCAAATCAGAGTATTTTAGGTCTGAGCTGTCTGTCATTTTATTTTTTTTCAGTCCAGGTGAAGAGAGAAATTCAGCAGCAGGGAGGAAGTGAAATTGAATAGAGACAGAAATTGACTGAATAAATACAACAATAAATAAATGGAAATCATCCATCCATCCCCACCCCCCAGTCTAACACAGTAATCTCCACTTTATGTCTTTATTTATTTTTTTTTGAATCAGTCAAAGCTGCTTTAATCACTGAGCTTCCTAATAGTAAAACCACCATGATAAACTCCTTAAACGCTGAACTGAGCAGCAGGTTGTGGTTTATTTGGGTTAAATGATCATTGACAGTCCAGATGTTCCAGCTTTAAATCAAACTGTGGAAATGTGATAAACACCCATGGTTCCTCTTTGTCTTCACTCCTACAGAGACTGTGACTGTGTGAACAACGTTATCTCCTCAGTTTAATAATATTTGCCTTCAAATTACTGAATTGTTTCCAAAACCTGAGCAGGATCTAAATCATAGCAGTGAGTGTGGAGTGTGGATCAATACCTACAGAACTGATAGAACCAATACTGAGTCTTGTTTTGTCTTGAGCACCAATATTAGCATCATTAGGATAATTTCCCCACAGACCAGTGGGTCGATCTCACATTAGATCATGTTTTGTGCACAGAAACACACAAGCAGGAAACTAACAGACTCAGATCAGGAGACAAAGAAACTGCCTCACTGATTAAAGGTGATTAAATGCAGCTGAGGGAGGAGAGCTGCAGGTGACAGGAGCTGATGAAGGGCTGAATCTCAGGTGTGCAGAGCAGCACTGAGATCACCTGGTGGACAGGTAGAGACAGGCAGAGACGGATTCAAGCGGTGAGAGGATGCAGGCCTCGTCTCGACGACACAGACATGTTGGTTTCTTTCAGGATGTTTTCAGACTGGGACACACAAACATCTTCCAGTTTTATATACTGTGGAACAAACATCTGCAGCACACAGTCTTTGTCAGCATTAGACACTTCTTGTTATTTCTATGGTTGTTTTTTGGTCCTGGTGCCATGCAAATACATAAAATCACCGAGGTGCCTTTATTTAGTTTCTACAGACTTTCCTCACACCTTTCACCTCACGCAGGATTCACCAAGAAACGACAAACTAAATGATGCGACATGTTGAGTCCGTCACGTTATCCAACTCAACCTGAGACGTCACCTTCACCTGGAGGAAACTGTGGCTGTTTTCTGATGGTTTTTTGATCAATTAATCAACAAATCCAGAAAAGCATCAGCAGATTACCTGATGATTCACCTGATACACCGACCAACACATCTAAAGCATGTTCTGTTAGTATATGTACATGAACAAGACATGAAAAAATCAATTTCTTTATCTGATCCAAAAGAATCAGTGTAATAAAGATTACTTCTACTCATTATTTGTAATATAATCTTTATATTCAACACAATGAGTGTCACTCCGTCTAAACCCTGAGATGATCCATTCACACAGAAATGACCTTTGACCTCCCGTCTTTGTTTTCCTCAGAGAATAACAGCGTGGCTCCACACATGCAGCAGCAGTGGGATAACTATCTATAATTCATATGCAGCTACCTGTAGAAATGACTGCTGTTTAATGGATCTGCTGCGACCAAACACTATCGCTCGTTCCAATTACTCCACGCCAAATTAATCGGTGAGGTTTTCAGAAAGCATTAATGCACGTTAATTAATCTGTCAGAAGGTGGAGGCAGAACATTGAGGCGAGTCTGAAGATGGTCGACTGCTGACACCTTGATAGTAAATAATAAAAAACACCTCGCTGTTTTTAATGATGAGCAATTTCTAGTTTATTACTGACTGTTGTTTGCCATTAATTTTTAATCAACTGCTGCTGCTTCATCACTCTGGCACTTAAGTTTTTTTTTTCTGCTGCGCTCCCTGAAATGATCTTTTTCTCTTCTTGCACAGCAGCTCCCAGCTGATGAAGAACAAGCTGTATATTTAGTGAAAATAGTCATGAGCTGAACTCCAGTGAGGTGGACAGAGGTCAAACAGGCAGAAACACTGGGCTGAATTCACAAACGTTAAATTCTCTCATAGATGTGTCAGGAATGTTTCGGAGTTCCTTCCTTTAAGATTTAGTTCCAAGTTTTTTCAAATCTGTCACTGAGCTTCTGTAGAACGTTAATAACATTAATATTTTCTTCAGTTTTGGAAAACCAGTCATTTCTGGTTGATATCCTGTGAGGTACAGAGAGATCGACCTGCCGCTGATTGGCTGAATCAGCAGCGTGTGAGTGGCGGTGACGGTGTGACGTTTATTTATATGTAAAAGTCCCTCACTCCTATTTTAACTAAAATATTGAACAATTTAAAATGAGTTGAAAAGTCCGAGGGGAGACACCTTCACCTGAACATGTGAACCACGTTTCACTGCAGTCCATCCAACAGCTGTTGAAAGATAAAGTCAGGTGATCACTGAGAATAAGTTCCATATTTCACGGTGACTGATGCCCTCTGCTAACGTGGCTAACTCCGGTGCATTTTACAGGAGTGTTTATTAGTGCAGTGAGATTCTGCTCCTGACCCTCAGTGACACACAGCAGGTGACAGGTGAACTGTACAGACTCAGGATGATGACAGTCCTGTTTACACAGTGTCAGTGTGTGTGTGTGTGTGTGTGTCCTGTGGAAGTTTTCCCCTCATTAATCCAATTTACCTTTCCGTCACTAATCTGCTTCACAGAAGAAAACAAGTCTGTTCTACCTACCTGCAGCTCCTCTGTGTGTGTGTGTGTGTGTGTGTGTAAATTGTATTACCACATGAGGTCATTTGTAAACAGATTAATAGTTTAACTGATAAATAACTTCTAACAGTCAGTTAGTAGCTCTGATCACTGATGAACTTCAGATGAAGCTCAGGGAGTTTGTGTTTCAGGTGAACCTTCTATTGATCAGCTGTTCTGTTTCTGTTGGTCATTCATTCATCCACTGACTGGATTGATCCTTTTTATCTGATCGCCGTCATCCCACTGTTGCATGACCGATTGTGGGGGGGAGGGAGAGAGAGAGGGAGGGACAGACAGAGGGAGAAAGGGAGGGAGAGAGGGAGGGACAGACAGAGGGAGAGAGAGAGAGGGAGAGAGAGAGGGAGAGGGAGAGAGAGAGGGAGGGAGAGAGGGAGAGAGAGAAAGAGGGAGGGAGAGAGAGAGGGAGAGAGAGAGAGAGGGAGGGAGAGAGGGAGGGAGGGAGAGAGAGAGAGAGGGAGGGAGGGACAGACAGAGGGATGATGGATTGATGAGACAGAGAAAAGTTCAGTATCCATTTAAAAAATATAAAGAGAAAATAGTTTGAAAAACTGAGCAGAGGGAGAGAGAGAGAGAGAGAGGGAGGGAGGGAGGGAGGGAGGGAGAGAGAGAGGGAGAGAGAGAGAGAGCTGTTCTCCAGGTAGTCTGACGCCCGTCTGGCTCTGTGATTGGTCCCTTGGGCGTGTCAATCAAGCCTGTGAAGTCAGGTGTGACCACCCTTCTTGCCTCGTGATTGACAGAAGGTTCTGCCAATTAGAGTCCCAAACACACACACACACACACACACACTCTCAGTCTCTCCTCTGTGCCTCTGGAGCTGCCGAGCTGTCTGCTCTCTGGTTGTAAATGTCACGTCTGGGGAGCTCTCCTGGTCGCCATGACGCCCTGACCTGACCTGAACACACCGATGGTTGCCATGGACACCACACTGCTCTCCACTTTGCTCCCCATTTCACTACAGTGACAGGGAACAAAGGTGAAGGACTCTACAGGCCTGTTACACACACACACATTATGTACAGAGTGTGTTCTCTAACTTTTTAGTGATGTGTTTGTTTTGAAATATGAGACGAGAGGTTTGTCGTCGTCACATTCGGTGAGTTTCTTTGTCCGCGTTTTTAGAATCAGACAAATAATAATAAAGAATAAAAACCTCACTGACTGAATTAAAACTTGCCTCGAGCTAAATGCTAATGTCACCATGCTAACATGCACAAAGTACAGCAGAGGCTGGCAGGTCAGGTGAAAGGTGAGGGGATAGAAGTTTTACAAATCATCATCTGGGGACCATGAATAACATATTTTATTTCTGTAGGAACTAGATAAATCGACCTCATGGAGGAGCAGCAGGAAGAGTCAGTCACATAAACTGTGTGAGAACAATGAATTCATATTCATGGCAATCAATCCAATACTGGACAAGAGGGATTTATCCTCAGGGAACCATGAATATGTGGACTGAACATCACAGAAATCCATGTTAACTTTGTGTTCCTTCCATCAGATACATCAGATTTTAGGTTCTGTTGTGAGTCCGTGTCTTGTAGAGATGAATTCACTGCTCTATCTTTAACTTGTCAACAGGGAACTGTCTAAATTTTCACAAGCTGCAGATAACAGTTTTTACCAACTTAATCAAATAAAATACAGCTCCACTGGGTGGAATAAACCCCACTTCTTCCATGTTGAATTAAAAGTTAAGTAAGCTCTGAAACACTGTTGTAATGTAGTAATGTTTCCCTGTCTTCGTCTGTGTGTGCCTGTGTGGGCGGGGCTTCCTCACCTGGCTCAGTCTCCACACCTGTTTCCCATCAACTCTCTCGCTCAGACTCCCCGGCTCGCCTTCCACTCATCACCTGATCGTTACAGCGGTGGCTCTGCTCTCGGCCACTCAGCCCTCTCTCAATAAATCCATCTTAAACTCCTCTACCCAGAGTCTGTGTCCAGTCTGGGTCCAGTTAAAAACCAGAGCCCAAACACTGAAGAGATAAATAACATGAAGACAAAATCAATGAGTTCTGACTCAGGTGTCTCCAGGCTGCTTTTATTTTGTCACTGGTCAGACTGTTCCTGTGTCAGCTGTAACACACTCAGTCATGAACTAGTTATTCCACAGATTTCACCTGTCAGGATTTAGAGACTGCTGTCACTCTTTCTCTCTAAATCTCCTTTTCTTTTTTCCTGCGATGTGTCAAAACTCTTTTTTTTTTTTTTTTTTGGAACTACAATTTACCTTGTCGCAATCTAGAAATAAAACTGCCTGGAGGCTTTTGTCTTTTCCTTGAAATGATAGTGAATAATCACAGGCTCCTGATTTTCAAAAGAGCCTTCCAATCAGAGCTGACTTCTAATGACGGCAGGTTGACAGGATGAATGTGCAGCGGCTGAAGAAAATCCAGTTCTGATGAATTAAGCCTCTCGCGCCGCTTTCATGCCTCCTTTTCATGTCGAGTTTCTGTCCACGTCAGCCCACGCTGTTTAACTGCAGCTTCTTCTCTGCGCTCTGAGCTGCTTTTAATGGTCTTAAATTTAAAGCACATACAGCTGATGTGGTTATATGTGACTATGTTACGAAGATGAAGATAAAACCCATTAAGATCCCAACAGCTTCTCCCTCTGAAATAAAACAATTGTGATGTTTCTCTCTTAAATTCTGAAACTCGAAACCAAACAGGCCTTAAAAATGCTGCGACACAGAAGTGACGACAGGTTGGAAAAATAAATGAGTTAATCTCTTCTCACTAAAGAGAGACTGAGGAATATTAAGAGCTTTTTTATTTTGTTATTTTTGTAAAGCAAGTGTTGTGCAGCTCAGTTTGGTTTCCACAGAGAGTGGACGCTCGTTAACCTCGTTAGATTTAAAAATAAGGAAAACAAAAACATCAGATGTTTGAAGCGATGATGAGACTGATGGTTTTCAAATGTCCAAGTTCGCAGTTACCTACGATGTGATTTAGGCCTTAGGAGCTGCTGTCGCTTCTTCTGCTGTGATGCCGTGACGTGATGAACCGGACCTGGATTCTTCTCTCTGGTATCTGTCATGTTTATTTGTGTGTGTTCTGCTGGATGCAGATAAAACACCAATAAAAGGTGAAAATGAAGGAATCTCTCAAAAGAATTGCACAGTTTGTTTCCAGTGTGTATATCTGCTACCCCACCCCCCCCCCCCCCCCGGGTTGGCCGTGTTGATTGGTTTGACAACAGCGAGGCTGACGAGCTGCTTATTGTCAGATCCAAGGACGAACGCTGTGGAGCCTGTTTCAGGAAGAATAACAAACAGAAAGTGAAATGCCGACTGCTCTCTACTTTACCCTGTGGTTTGAAAAGACAGGTCGACCTCTGACCTGTGGCTTTGTTACACAACCTGATTTTTAACTTAAATACTCTGTAGAGAATAGATCAGCCTTTGGGGTCCACTCACTGAGATAATATCGATTACTGTGGTGACGAGCAATAACAAGCCGATGAGCTCAATGTTTGGATAATATGACTATTGATTATTGTGGCATTTACCTCATTGATTAGCTGCTGTGTGGCTGATATTGATCACTCTGGGTCCTTATTAAGTACCTTAAGACTCTCAGTTCTTTGTCAGTGTCAGTTAGCGTCGGGGTCCAGACGTAAGTTTCATTTTACTTCAGTCAGGACAGAAACTGTAGCCGCCACCTGTCTGACTCAAAGACAAACCACCACCACAAGACAGATTTGACATTTCTGAGCCACATTCAGTAAATTCATATGATGGAGAAGACGCTCATCAAACAGTGTGAAGTTATGTTACAGGTGGTTCTGTCGGAGCTCTTCTGAGTCTGACACTCAAAGTGTTAGTCACACTAAAACTACGCGCTTCATGTTGTGACTCAGTGCGAATGCTGACACTAAATGCGGAAATCAGGTACAAAGGTTTTTAACATACATCAACTGCCTCCAGGGCGTCACCTTCGCTGCTGCTGACTGACAACAAGCAGCCGAACCACAATGACTTTCTCCCTGTTGTTTTCACAACACCTGCATGCACCTGTCCTTTTCACCTCACTCACTGTTTTGTGTCTTTAACACTGTCACCCTGCAGACGCTGTCACTCCTCTCACTATAAAAACACAGCAGAACGTTGGAGTGGAACCAGATGATCGGAGTTCTTCACTTCACCTGTCAGTGGCAGTATCAGTGAATATGATCCACCAATGTTAAACTCTGATTTTCTTTTCCATCGTGCAGGAGCTGACGGCCATAAATAACATAGATATCAAGCAAAGTTCAGTGGAGCTTTGCGGCTGCTGTGATTGGTCAGGAGGCAGACACAAGGTGGAGTCAGAGCTCTTAATCTGTGTCTCTCCGTCCTTCATGTTTACCGTCCAAATCATTTAACTAATGCTGTTTATCCTGGTGAGGCTGAGACAGTCTGCAATCTCCCTCCACAAACACAGTGTGCACACACACACGTGTGTGTCACACCTGAGTGTGTTTGCCTTTCAGATTGAGTGGATCTGCCTCTTCCTGTCCACAGGATGAAAACTCCTGAATGTAATGAGGTTGGAATATTTCAGTTCGGATGAAGCTTCAGGCGTCAAACTTCACGGATTTTCCTGGATTTTTTTCTCTTCTTCTAAATCATAACAGTCTTACAGATTAGCGTGTGTGATTATAACAACACGTTAAATATAAAACACAACATCAGTTTTATCTCTGTCCCCTCTGACCTTTGACCTCCTGGCTCCGTCTCCTCTGCTGCTGACGCTCCTTCACATCAGCCGATCCTTCTCTCCTGCTTTTCTGCTCTGAATGTGAATCTGGGCAGCCTCCTCTCCAGCACTGAATTATGACGGTGGAGAGCGGTGGGAGGGACTGGCTTTGATTTCCTCTCTTTTCATGCCCAGCTGCCTGTCACCTTCTCTTCTCCTTTAAAGCAGTGCAGGACAGGAGTTTGGCAACTTTCAACATGAGGTGGGAAAAAAAGAGACCAAAAAAAATGGGTAAAAGCGGGAAGAGAAGAGGGAAGATGAGGGAGTGTGTGCGGCGGATCAAAGCCACCTGGGACGGAGAGATAGAATTTAAGTCAGCCGCTAACAAATGATGTACACAGCTAACGTGTGCCAGGAGAAAGAGACGGAGACAAACTCGCGACGAGGGACGAAAACAAACCTGCTATCAGGGATTAGAGCGAGGAGCTGAGCCTTTCAACAACTTCCTTTCAGCCCCAAAAGGAAAACACAAAAGAGGAGAAGCAGCGCTTTGGATGCTGGGAGTTTGAGCCTGAAGAGTTGGCTGTCCTGTAACAGATAAGTCAAAGGGTTGAAACACTGCAGCCGCTGTGTGTCCATCACAAGATGTGTGAGGTACTGGAGTGCCGGTGAGCAAGGCACTGAGGCCCTGCTGACTCTCACACAGGTTTTCTGTTCATGTCAATGATGAATGAGCTGCTGTTTTATTAAAATCACCTCCTTTGAGGTCTGACAGCATGAAAACAGCTGAGACTCATGGGAGATGGAGTTGTTGAAAGAAAATCAAGAAGAAATCAGGACATGCTGTCTGTGTTTCAAGAATAAAACAAGTTGGTCGTATTTTAAAGTCAGATAAAATTTAATAAGCATTTTCTTTGTCTGCTACAGCAAACACATCAGCTGTGTCCTGTGTCCTCCTAACCTGCGTCTACAGAGATGGATACAACCAATCCAATCTTACATAACATAGACAGAACAGACATTTTACAACAGCATATATAAACAGCATCAAACAGCAGAAAGTCAGTCAGAGAGCAGCTGGTGAAGAACAAGCAGAACATTCAGCAGCTGTACAGCCTGATATTTCCCTCAGGAGACGGTGGAGACCAAAAACAGAGCAAAAAACAAAGGAATACTGGACTTCGATTCATCACATGGACACAAACACCAACTCCAAATTAAAGGAAACACAATATGACTAAGGTGTTGTTCCAGCACGAGCCTCGTACCCTCTGGACGGAGGCAGTCATCCTGTTTTTCCTTTAATTTGTTACCCGTAGGTACATGAATCAGAGGCACAGTGTTTCATCACACACACATGCACACACACACTCTCCTGCCCTGTATAATTGCTTTCTTGAGGAGGTGACAGTAGTGAGCAAACAGCACTACCATGGCGTGACGCCGCGGTAACATATTTTGATCATTAAAACTCCTGCTGTAGTATTTTGTGTAACGCTCGGCCGCAGAGTCGTCTCCTCTGACAGCTGCTAATTGAAACTGGCCAATTATGTGCAGAGGAAGGCCGGCAATTTGTAAAGCAGACAGCAGCTGATTTAAGGCGAGCATCAGCAGGCCTTCCCTCGCCTGCTCTCCACCGAGGCTTTAATGAATATTCACTCCTCAAACTGTCTGACTGCAGACACCAACTCTCTGAGAGGAAATCAAACAGCACAAGTTTCTGAAGCAACAGGAGTCAACACACACTGTCTGATGGCTCATTAACTAACCGAGTGAAAAGTCTTCCAACGAGTAGGACAAAAAATTAAAGCTATTAGTATTCGATGAAACATGAAAATAGAGATGGAAGCACCGATTACTGGGGTCAAAGGACAAAGTCACCGAACCCCTTCAGTAAAAACAAGATGGAAGGAGAGTTTCCATCAGTCCGGAGTCCTCACTGTGTAATTATGTCTCTCCTTTCTTGTGTATCTCTTCATTTCTTTTTCCTTTCCAGCCCTGTCTTTATTTCCTCTTTCCTTTTTTAAAAACTGTATACTTTAATTTTCCAGTCTTTCCTTTTATCCTCTATTTTTCCCTTCCTGTTCTCCCTCTCTCTTCCTGCTGTGCCTTCACCTTTCGCTGACTCAGCTCTCACACTCATTTTCTTCAGGAAACAGCCTTTTGCATTTTTCCACTCTCCACTATCACGTTCTGAAACAGTTTTCTCTTCGGTATTGTTCTCTGAGCCGGCGTCTTCTCAGAGTTTTGTGTCTGTTCGTCACTGAAGCTCGGGGACAGATGAGTCATTAGTCTTCCTGTAGGTTTTTGCTGCAGACTGAATTGCGTCTTTGTTCCTATAAATCTAATAAAGAGCCTGATTGCTTTTGCTAATCATCCTGCGTCTTCCTGCTGCTGCTTATTGCTGTCATTAATTTCTGAGATAACTGGCCCTCTGCTGGAGCACAGAGCCACCGATAACAACGCTGTGTCTGTGTGTGTCTCTCTAAACTAAGTGGAGGGAGTTCCTCAGTGTGTGTGTGTTTGAAAAGATATTATTTTTCCAAGCAAAGTAGAGGAAGTGTTCTTTTTTTTGTGCGTTGTGCTTCCCTTTGTCACGCTCAAGTGGGTCTACCTTCACCTCGCCCTGCTCCCTCCCTTCACAGATGTATTAGAATGTACGACACTTTCTTGTGTGACTTTAAATAAAGCCGGGTGGACAGATGTCCCTCTGCTTGTGTCCCCACCTCGGCCTGAAAAGGTGAGAACCATCAGAAGACCTGAAAGCTCGGCCTGAATCCGATGAAGACGAAGATCTAACCACACGCAGACCCAAATCCATGGTGCGTTCAGGCTCATCGCGTCAACTCATGAACCCACTCTTCAAATTATTACAAGTTTATTGCAAGTTTATCACCAGGAAATTGCCTGTGAGATGCTGTCAGAAGAAATACAGATGGTTTACTTCATACTGTGTGTGTGTGTGTCATCATGGTAAAATGTGGTCCTGGAGACACCTGCTGTAGCGGGAGCTACCACAGAGGTGGTGCAGAGTAATCTGGCAGGTGTTTAAATGTCTGTCTGTGGACAGATTTTCTCTCCATGACTGTGTCGCAGCCGTGCAAAACTTTACAGATGAAAATGAAGGTTGAGTTTGAGGAGCGCAGCTGTAATAATGTAGTAATGACTACTGAGGACTCAGGGGTCACAACATCCACATCTATTTCTCCAGTCAGTTGTATCGTCAATATTTTCATCACTGAAAGAGGAAAAAAGCTAACCTGCTGTCTAACCTGAATACCTACATGAACAGTTTGTTTGGCTGCTTGTTTAACAACCTGAGGTACAATAAGACGTGTATGGACAGGTATGAAGGAGACGTTGAGGACGACAGTGACTTCATGGTTGTAAACAAATGCAATGAAAAGTATTATTTTATTGGCCATATACAAAAACAAACAAACAAGCAATTCAATTTCAGTTTGTTACGTTTGTATGTAGCATGTCAACAAAAAATCAAGAGTCAGATAAACACAGAGCAGTGAGAAGCAGAGGAAACGACAGCAGCAGAAACTAGAACCAGTACGAGCTCCTCGTGTTCTCAGAACTTGAGCAGGTGTATTTGTTTTGCTGCCCAGTGTTGTTGAACCAGTAAAGTGAACTGAAGTAGAGACCTGTATGAAACTGATTGGGTCACCTCTCTCCTCTGGTTACTCCTGACATTTTCTACACAAACACTCTGAGTTGCAGAACGCAGAGGAAGCCCTCCCTCATTACCACGCTCCTGTCAGTTGAAATGTGCGGCCTTCAGCGACCCGGGCGCTCGGTGTCTCCGCCTCGTCCAGCAGCAGGACGTCCGGCCTGAATCTCCATACAGCAGGACTTCCTTCCCTCCGCTCCGCTAATTAGCCGGAGTCTCGGCGTGCCGAGCTGTCTCTGGGCTTTTATATAGCTGCGTTTTCCCTTCCTCTGTGTTTTTATTTCTCTCTGTTTTTAATGAGAGCTCTGTAATTTCACCACCTGCCAGTTCCTTCGATTTATTCTCTGATAACCTGAATGGTAACGTATCGATCCATCCAGAATCAGATGCAGCCCTGTCACCGGAGAATTGCCACCAGTGGAGAGACCTCTGCCGAACATAATTACACTCATGAGTGTGTGGTCTTATACGCAGGAAATTAAATAGTCCTTTTAGAGCTGGAGGGTACATCCGACACATTTGAATATAATTGTGCTCTATTAAAAAGCCCATTAATCTCTGGTGTATTGATTTTTCCTTGTGCTAATGGACAGTATTGTCTCTCAGCTCTCTAAGTGGGGCATCAACAAATAAAGGACGTGGCTCTCAAACACTTTTGTTTGAAGCCTAATTGGTCACAAAGAGGGTTCAGCTATTTAACACGACACATCAAAGACTGTCCTTTAAATCCAGTCCAGCTGAAAGTGAGATGAGACCCAGTGGGCAGGTGAAGCAGGCTGCCGTCCCTGCTGTATTCAACGACGTGTCATGAACCCCTGCTCGCCTCTTAACATTCAGTTTCGCTTGTTATAAAAACAACCAAACTGGAATTAAAATGCATATTTTTGGCCACATCTTATTGATCTTCCTTTGCAAGTTGCATGTCCTGAGTCCTCTGAGGAAAAATTCAAAACAGACTAATTTACATTTTATTGGTTTCATGACAATGGCCTCTGTCTGAGTGTGTGCCAGTGGGCAAGACAGGAGACCTTCTGTGCACATAATCAATAAAAATATTCATCTTGAATTATATTTGCTTAAAGCAGTACCTGTCACCCTGTGACAGTGACCCTGACAGCACAACACACACTAAATACAACACATAACTTTTTAGTTAACGCCCTCTGTTGTTTCGGACCTCGTAGTTCAACATGGCTGTTGATGAAACCACCTGTTATTATTTTATTTTTATGGTATCAAGGAAACTGAGGGAAGGGGGTGAAGAAGAAACCTCTTCATTGGGATTCAAACCGGGGACAGCGATCAGTCTCTTAGACCCTGAGGTTTCCAGAACTCTCTGAGGTTTCTGTCTTTGAAACATGTTTGTTTTTATGGTGAATAAATATGATAAACCTCAAACTTTAACAAAGCCAGAATCTATTTCCTTCCACTAACATGGATCAGAGAGAGCTGAGGCAGCGGCTCAGACATCCCTCATGCCAACCAGATCCTCCAGCTCTTCCTGGGGGATCCTGCGGCATCCCTAGGCTAGATACAGCGTAGTCCCTCCAGCGTGTTCTGGGCCTACCCCGAGGGTCTCTCAGGTTTGGAGGAACAACACCTTCATGGCGGCTACCCAAAGCTCATGACCACCGGTGAAGGTGAACTAAACTGAGAGCTTTGCCTTCAGGCTCAGCTACCTGAACTTTTTCACCCCAGGCTGCGGCACACTCCTGACCCAAAAGGGGCAATTCACAGCCTTAGACTGAGAGGAGCTGTAGAGAGTAGAAATCCAGTCCTGAGGTCACCGTACCCGACGCTTTTCACTCTTTGGCTCAAATTAGACGAAAGTCAACACCCAGGGAGAGTGGACTGGATGGCTCCAGGCCTCCGAACAAGGTACCACTGCAGATCTACTCATGAGCCATCCTAAAATCCACAAAGCAAATCTAGACCTGCTGTTGGTCCACTGCTCCACTTCCAGCCAATCATACTTTTCTTTTTACCTCCCAACACACATACAGGTGAACTGTATTAACGCATACGAACACAGTATGTAGTGAAAAAGTTTGAATTACTGCATGTTAGGTGTTGGTGCTGAGTCAGCAGAGTCAGTTCATCATGACTAATTAGCCAAAGAGAGCTGGTTGAGTGAGGACATTAACTGGGAATAAACGCTGCATTAGTTTGTAGTTGTAGGTGAACGTCCACAGGAGGAAATGTGCCATTACTGACCTCAGTGCTGTTCAGATTTCAAGATGCAAACAGCACGATACAAGCTCTTCAACAGAAGCAAATATATACCACGATGAAAATCAAACAGAGGTGTTTTCAGCAGTGTTTTATAGAATCTCATCTTTACTGTTGACTGTGTGGGCAGCCATGTTTGTAAAAACATTGCGACCTTGTGAGGAAGAAGTTTAAATCATCATCACAAGCAGTGGAATCGCAACTGGTGAGCGGGAACGTCCTTAAAACTTCTGGAAAGAGAGAATCTGTAACAGTGGCCTCATGTTACACAAGTGGGCGTAAATAGAAATAAACCAAAACATCCATACGTTCATTTATTTTCTTGTGAGTGGGTATCTTCTTCTGTGGTTTATAGCTGTCTTCTCTTTTTCCTTGGTTCTCCCCGTCTCTTCCCTTCCTGTCCTTCCTTACACCTACACTGACACCAACACCCACCACCACCACATTTCATTCCTCCCCTCCCCTAATGTTCTTCTCTTTCCTTCTCTACAGCCTCCTCTCCTTCCTCTTCCTCACCTCATCTCACCCAGGCCGGTGAGCTCACATACATGTAAACAAAGATATAAAAAGTAAGAGTATAAAAAGAACAGAACAGAGGACAGTATCAGTCCTATCAGTTTGTGTATTTACAGTGTTTCATTCAGTCTGAGGTGTGACATGATGCTCTGCTGAGTGTCTGTCTCCATCACCCCCCACCGCCGCCACCTCATCAATAACACGACTCCCAGCGATCGATCGCCGCCCCACTTAAAAAGTCAACAGCCAATTGACACAGTGGTTGTGTTTTTCAAGGTGCGACTGCCGGTCCAATCAGGGCTGAGTGTGTAATCCATCTCATCCTCTGTCGCCTTCGGGCTCTCCATCACACCGTGCACGAACAAGGAGGAAGTAGATTTTAAAAGCCACCTCTCATATTTCCTGCTCTCTCCGTCTCTTTCCAGATTGTTGTCGTGATGATTTTCATCAATACCAATCTCTGCTCAGACACCTTGAATCCGGCAATCTGCAGACGGAGGTTTTATTTCCACTATTTCAAACACAACAGACAAAACTACTGCTTGTCCTCCCGGCTCTGATATTCATCTATTTCAGATTTTCCTCCTGTCATCAGTCACTGGATGGCCACAACAAACAAAAATCAAGTAAACTGTAGTTTCTGAGACTTTTAGACTCTAAAACTAAGAGAAGTTACTGTGATCATCTGATCGCCTCTCATTTCTGAACACTCAACATCACATTGTTTTCTCTTCAATGAGGAAAATACTTCTTTATATTAAAATTCTTCCCATGTCTACCTGTTTCTTTCCTACCCCCATGTTTCCCGCTGTCTACTTCTGTCTTGACATTGTTATAAATCCCCCCTGCTGATGCATCTATTAGGCTAACCCTAGGTGCATATAAACATTACATATTTACCATGTTGAACCAGTCAGTTCACAACCTGTGGGACAGCAACGCCTCCAAATGATGTTTTGTATCAGCTAAACGTTATCAGGCTAGCTAATTAGCTAATAGTGTTAGCTAATGCAATCTAATGTTAGCTGGCTAGTTAGTGAGGCTTGCTAGTAGCACTTAATTTGTAAATCAGGAGGTCCAGGATCACAGAAAAGGTGCTGTTCCGGTGGGTCATGGGTAGCTAGCTAGCTAACAGTACTAAAGTTGTCACAACAGGTTGCTTTCAGTGTCTGTGGTAAAATTACCTGTTTGGTCAGAAGAGATGTGATGAGGCTATATTAGTTTGATAGCTGTTAGCAATATTACAGTTCAGCAAAGTGCATGGATGCCAAATTAGCTAGCAAGCCACCTAGCTCTGGAAAGTTGCTAAAATAAACTTTTTTCCCAGAATATTTTCAAGTATTTGCTCTTAAAGTCAATTTGCTTTCTGTAGGTTGTGATTCACAAGCATTAAATTAACCTGAATGCAGGAAATAACATGTCGGAAACTCAAATGTGGGTACAATTGTAAAGCTATAAAAATAAACCTGCTTCACTTATGCTACTGGACCCCTGAATTTACTGAAGGGAACCTCCCCAAAGGATCAATAAAGTTCTTCTATCTTCCATCTTAAAATTTTGCCTTGTTCCCCTGTTCCCCTGTTCCCCATCCTTTGCTTCTCCATCCCATTTTTGCCTCTTATCCTCCATCTGTCCATGTCCTTCCTTTTCCTCCATTGTTTTTCCATCTTTGTTCTTCTTACATCCAACTCATCTTTCCCTATTTTCACTCTATCACTTCCCTGTCCTTCACTTTTTCTTTCCTTTCATGTGTGAGATTCATTTCCCATGTCTTCCTTCCTTCACTAACTCTGCCTTTTCTTCCGTACATGCCTTTATTTCTTTCCTATCACCTTCCATTGGTACCCCAACTTTCCTTTTCCTTCCACCTCCTTATTTCTCTTTTCTTTCCTTCCCTACATAATTGTTTAATTTCCAAACCTCTACCTTTCCTGCTCTATCTGCCCATTTTGTTCCTTTGATCCTTCCTTCAGTTCCTTGCCCCATTCTCACTCCTCTATCTACTTCTTTCCTTTTGTACTTTCCTTTTCTTCCTTTCTCCTGCCTATTACCTCCTTCACTAACCCACTTTTTCCTTTTCTTCTGTACCTCCACCTCCCCTCTGCATATCCTCCCTTTCTTTCATCCCCTTTGTCTCTCTTTTGTTTCTTACTGTCTTTAATCACCTCTTTTCCCTTTCCTTCCCCTACAGCCCTATTGTACCTCCGTCTGTTCTTCCTTACATCGTCACTTTCGTTCCTACAACTTCTCTTCTTTTCCCATCTTTTTCTTTTGTTTCCCTCCGCACCCCACACCTTTTTTCCTCATTCATATTCCTTTTTAACATCTTTCTTTCCTTTTGTATGCCTCTCACACACACCAGCTGCCATGCAGTGTGTTTGGAGACAGTCATACCAACCCCGAAATCAGTGGACAACCTGTTTTATCTCGTCATCTCTAAGAATTAACAGCAAAATCACAGAGTGTGCTGAAGGCCCCAGACAGGTTAACAGTCACAGACACGGTGCTAATCACGGAGCCTGTCCTCTGTGCTTGTGTGAATAAATGAGCGTAAACAGGGAGCTGAAGTGAACGAGTTGCTTCTTCAGCCTGTTGAACATTTGCATCATTTGAAAAATTACAGGAGGGAGTGAACTGTAATCTTCAGAACAAACTGGACTCCTTTCCAATTTCCAGACCCTCGCACCCCACACCCTCCATCCTCCTCTCAGTGTAACATTAGCCCGTGTAGCTGTCTGCTCTGATATATTATTGCAGCAGTCGGCTGGCCGGCCGCTGGTTGGGGCTTCCCCTGACTGATTCTTTATGCCGACCAAACAGCATCTAATCTTGGCGGGAGTGCAGCGGGGCTCCTCATCAGGCAGACAGCGGCTGTAAACAACGCAGATTGATTACCGCCTGGAGTGTATTTCATCCCGCTCCTGCAGGACTCTGAGTCTTCTTAACGCATGTTGTTTTACTGTCACGCTACACTAACGCTGGCCTGTCATTAAGAAGATAGCATGTTTTCCATTAAGTTTTTTCCTTGGGATGACAGCGATAAGAGCGCTCCTCTGACCAAGCCTCTTATCACGCCTGCCGTAATTCCATTAGCAGCGAACTCGACGCGGCATCTTCTTTGGATTAGCGCAACGAATCCTTCCCCGTGGCTGACCCGAGCGCTGGCGCGGTAATAACAAATCTGGATTTAATTTGTCCGCCACTCGGATATCTAGGCGAGAGCAGGAGGAGGCTGACGGAGAGCGGCAACCACAAGGGCCTCTAATGTGATGCGTCGCTCCTCGAGACGCTAATGCAGGAAGTTGGTGAGCACTGGGTGAAAGTGACACTAATTCATGACCAGCCGCTGTCTCAGCGCACTTAAGACTGCAGCAGGAAGATGTTTTCACCCCCTCAAGGCATCTTAATCCTCCCGACATCTCTCCCACCGATTCAGATTCAGACTCCAACGACACGTCAGGGGCCGCGGATGTGACCGGTGGTCTGATCCCGGCGTGTTTTATCATGAATCTATCAGCTCCGCTTTGTTTCAGCCTGCAGGGAAATTCATCTTAAACATGAAAACCGCTGCAGAAAAGATGAGATGACAGAGAGATATAAAGCACACAGACACATCATAAACACAGCATGAAATGTAAAACCCATCATTCATCCAGTGTGGTGTTTTACAGTAACACTTCAGATCAACAGAGACACTTCTTCTTTTCCTTGTTTTGTTTTCACCTAAAGGTTTTTAACATTCAGCTTTTAAAACTAATTATCATCCACCCATCAGTGATTTCCTTTCTCTTTCCTACATGTTTTCCTTTCCTTCTTCCCCCTTTTTTTTTTACTGTTTCTTCCAACTTTTCTCCTTTCCTTTTTACTTATTTCTTGCTTCCTACTCTTTTCCTTTCCTTCATCTTCAAGTTGTTTTTATTTATGTCATATATACAACTCACAGTCATGACATCCTCCATCCTCAGACCCCTCCACATCTCTCTTTTGTGTGTCCTGCCTCCTTCTTTCCTTCACTGTTTCTATTGTTTCCTACCTCCTCCTTGTGTGTGTGTGTGTGTGTGTGTGTGTCTAAGAAGAAATATATATATATACACAATATCACCTTTGATGGTATTAAGTTTCTAATCATCTCTTTTGTTCCCAACTTTAGCATTATTTCAATGATGTTATTTCAATTAATGACTCTTAATTTCATCTCTTTGTCAGTTGTTATTTATTCATTCAGACTTCACTCGACATAATTTTCCTTCTCATATGAAGTTACATTTCTGCAGTGGAAATTCTTCCATTCTTGTGCATCTGACAATAACATCCAGCTGAGGCTGGTGTAGTGACCTGATTACAACACTGTGAAGGTGGTTAGAGGAGTTATTGGTTTTTATCTTGTTGAGATGAACTGTGCCTGTTTTCTCTCTCTTTCTCTTCAGTGAGTGAGATGCTGCGTGGGAGAAACAGGAAGCTGCAGCAACAATCGCTCAGTTGTTGGACAGATTTCTGCGTCTCGTTGAATTATACTGTGGGAGGAGAGACGGTCTGTCCAACATGTGATGATCATATGTGTCAGTCCACAGATAGATGTCAATACAGACACAGAGACTGCTGGGTACAGGGAGGAGAAGAGGGCGATTTTTATTTTTTTGGAAACTCATCACATTTTAATTTATATTACATTTTTAGTAATACCTATTTCCTGTATTTATTTCCTGTATCCTGTACAGTTCAGAGGTCCTGAGCCAATTTAAGAATCAGTGCTGAAGCTGCTACAGTCACTTCTTTTACTATTTTCAGTCGAACGTGAGTGTGAGTGAAAATTAAATTGTGATAATGTGGGAAAATTATTTGGGTGAACTCTGACAAATTAGATTCTCTAACGTTAAACTCTAACTCTAACAGATCTCTTATTGTGCTGTGTTTGGAAGGAGGAGGAATCTGAATTCCTCTTCCACCACTGAAAGTCACACAGTAACACAAACACGCTACCAGATGGAGGCAGTGGTATTCCAGCAGCTCCTGTGTTCTACTCGGTAAAATTCCTGTTTTTGTCAATGGAGTCTGGTAGTGATGTGTAGTGATGTGTCTGGTTAAACAAAAACAGTCTTACTTTGTAATAAAAAGGTCTGTCTCTGTAGGGATTCTATCCATAATGTTGTCATTTAACATTAGTCACTTTCATTGAGCTGCTTAAATTTCAATACTAACTGGGAAAATTGGTGTGTTTGAAAACGTTTGCTTTGACAGGCTGTTTTTTTAATCAGAACTTTGTGCCAATAAAACCTCAGAGTCAAATGTTGATAAAGAGAAACAGAGGTGTGTTCAGAGATGTGTGGAGATTCATTTATTCATATTTCTGTGTGTGTGTGTGTGGGTTAGACACTTGGCACACCATCCCTCCCAGGAGGATTTCCTCAGAGCGAACTGATTTGACAGGAGTGTGTGTGTGTGTGTGTGTGTGTGTGTGAGTGCTCTTGTAATTCTATCTTTGTGAGGACCTGTTTCTAGACCTAAAGAGTGAGGACACTTTTAGAAAGTGATGACATTTTGTGCAGCCCTCACTTCTTCCCCTAGGTCTTCAGGCTAAGGTCAGAGTTAGGTTTAGGTCTGGGCTAACTGCATCATCATCCTCACAGGTATAGATCACAAATTTATGTGGCGCTGCCAGGTCACTGCAGCCTGAGAAACATGACATTAAGATCAAAGAGGAGTGCAGTGATGATGATGACGCTCACTCCTCCTCTATAAGCCTGCATCTCTCATCTTCATCATCATTATGCACACACACACACACACTGCACATAAAGTTGAAATGTTACGATGTCAGGAGGGAGGATGATGAAATCCAAACATGTTGAGTTCATGATCAAAAGGTAAATAAAAAAAACACAGTCTGCAGAACCTCAACAGCACTGAACATCTAAAGCATCAGTATTGTCCCCTAGAGGCTGCAACAGTCACTACACCCAACATGAAAATATTAGATGTCCGGGTGGCTCAGTGGTCTGACATGCAACGTTCTCTCTCTCCTAGTGTTTCCTCTCTGTGCGTACTGATGACAAAAACAACAGAACAAGCAACAATATTCTGTTTTTCTGTTTCAAGTTTTTGAAAAGTCAGTCAGTCAGAAGCCATTTTCACATTTGATCTCCAAATAATGTCCAGAGAATCAGGTCTGGACAATTCCCATCATGGTATTGCTCCGCCCCTGCCTTACAATGGGTTACGCTATTGCCAGCTATGGGCATTGGGCTCCGCCCCTGCCTGTCCCGGCAATAGATTACGCCATTGCTCCGCCCCTGCCTGTCCCTGTGATAGTCTACGATATTGCTCCGCCCCTGCCTGTCCCGGAAATAGGTTACACTTTTGCTCCACCCCTGGCTGTCCCAGCGTTAGGTTACGCCTTTGCCAGCTATGGACAGTGGGCTCCGCCCCTGCCTGTCCCAGCGATAGATTACGCCATTACTCCGCCCCTGCCTCTCCCAGTGATAGTCTACACTTTTGCTCCGCCCCTGCCTGGTGATAGGTTACGCCTTTCCCAGTCATGGACAGTGGGCCAGCCTGTCCCGGTGATAGGTTACTCTATTGCTCTGCCCCAGCAAAATATATAATAGCTGTCTGTCCCTACGAGGTTACGCCTTTCCATGTGCATTGGGCTCCGCCCCTGCCTGTCCCTGTGATAGATTACACCATTACTCCGCCCCTGTCTCTCCCAGTGACACTTTTGCTCCGCCCCTGCCTGGCAATAGGTTACGCCTTTGCCAGCCATGGGCATTTGGCTCCGCCTCTGCCCGTCTCAGTGATATACTACACTATTGCTCCACCCCCACCTGTCCCAGTGTTAGGTTACGCCTTTGCCAGCTATGGACAGTGCACTCCACTGTCTAGACCATATCCATGATGCATTTTAACCTGGCTACGTAAAATTAATGTCATTTTCTTACCAGGAAGTATCAAGGTGCCTTAACTCCGATGACTCCTACTGCCTCTACATCTACTAATTATTACTCTTCCTGTGGTACTGCTAGTCTTACTTGTTCTTCTAACGCACCCTTCACCATGTGTACTACTAGATTGTGTTGTGTTGTCTTTGTGTTATACTTGCAGTGTTATTAACTGCAGCTCTCTCTCTCTCTCTCTGTGTGTGTGTTTGTGAAACTGCCTTTGATTACAGAGCTTCATTACATTTCATTACAGCAGCCGCTGCTCTCTACAGTACATTAAAAACTCAAGCAGCCTCAACTTTTGAGGATGTGGGATATTAGCACTGACTGCCGTCTCCACATCTCCATTCACAAGTTGTTTTTATTGTTTTTATTGTCAATTACAGAGGCGCGCATTGTGTGTTAGTTACAGCTTTATGGCTGTTTTAAAGCACTGCGTCGGTGCAGTCGTGCAGGCTCCGCCATGAGTTATGGGCCTAATATTGAAGGAATTTTCAGAGTTTCCTTTGGAGAGCAGTTTCAATCATCTGTCAGCCGCTGAGTGTCATCACATTCAACAGTAAAATTACAGTTACACACCATTAGTGTAACATATGAGTCTTTCCTTCATGTATACACTCCGTGTGACCTGCAGACAGCAGGACTATTTTATCAAAACTAAGGGTGTAAAAAAACCAACATTTGATGTATCACTGAGCATCAGTTGGAGTCAGTCTGCGTCCTCAGCTCAGTGACTGCTGCTTCCTCACACAGCTTTATGAGAACAAATATGAGAGATTGCCTGTGAACATTAGAAAATACAAGACTTGCCTGATCCCGCCCACTGTCAGTCTCCTGTCTGAATACAGTCAGATAATTGATTGATTGATAGATAATGACGTCTGTGCACCTCTAGGTCGTATCCTTCAGTGTCCCGTCAGACCAGGAAGTGCCGTAGTGGTGGTGTATTTGAAGCTTGGGGGTCAATGCTACATGCAGGGTCAGTTGGTTATCCACAGCAGCCAGTCAAGCTAGCTGCTCACTGACTGACTGCTGTCTGATGCAAGGTGGACAAATAGTGGAATTTGTATTGTTGACTTGTTTCATAAAGAGTTAGGGATTTATGAAAGACTGTGAGTGATCTGAGTCACTGCGTTTTCCACGTCAACTTTTATCTGTGTGTGTTGTCACAGGGCCTCCATCCCCTATACCCATTTAAATTGTCTCTGTGGATGATGTGAATATTCATCAGTTTCACAGAACAGAATGATTATTTAGCAGCTTCAGGATATGATTACTGATATGGATATGATTAATTAAAGTGCAACTGAATATCAGTTTCCTCCTAATCAGATTGTGAAGTGAAACAGAGGCTCAGTCTGACCTCTTTAAAAAAAAACAGTAAATACAGTTTGTATCATGAAACTTCAAAAATAAATCAAATAAAAATGTTTGTCAGAATAAATAAATAAGCAGTTATATATAGAAGATATATGAAAATATTCCAGTAAATAAAGATTTTCACCCAAAAAAGAAGAAGATCAAAACAGAAAATTAGATGACTAAAGTGCTGTAAAATTCCATCACCAAACTGAAAGTTTCCCAGCACAAGTGCAGTTTATGCAAAAAGCAAATGTACCTGTTTCCATCTACCTGTTGCTCCTGAAGTGCTGAGTCACAAACATTAACTTTATACCACACATGAGGAAATTGACACCTTCTGCACAAACTCCTCAGCTCATTACAATAATAGAAGAGGCTTGTTTTGGCGTAATGATGGTTTGTTTGGGATGAGTCACACACACAGGGTTTTTTTTTTTTATTCACTTCCTCTTTAAGAAACTATGTTCAGATCTTTGTTGACTCATTCCAGGTGTAAATCGTCCATTTTCAGCCTCGACGGCGACACAGTGACACAGAGCGGCGACGCTGTGCTCATTAGATGAGTTTCCACTTTCAGCCTGAGAGACAAATCTGCAGGGAGGAGGGGGAGGAGAGGGAGGAGAGGGAGGAGTTCTCTCTAGATGAATGTTTGAATCTTTTATCTTCATGGGTCAAACTCAGAAGAGAAAGTGACAGATGGGGACAGTGGCTGGATTTTCCAGCTTTTCTATGTAATTAGTGCTCCATTTAACAGAAACCAAAGGCAGCAGCTTGACATTTAATTTCCTCCTGAGCACGACTGTCATTATCTGCTGGATGGAATGTAATGCCACGGACACTCCACCGTCCACC
The DNA here is from genome assembly GCA_033238685.1 of Lates japonicus. NCBI lineage: Eukaryota > Metazoa > Chordata > Actinopteri > Centropomidae > Lates > Lates japonicus. The sequence goes on from BRZM01000136.1 coordinate 225,385, forward strand.
AGCACCGAGAGCCGCTCTCATTCACAGCATTTTGATGCCACATTACAGTTTCTTTTCACGAACGACGTGGCACCTTTCTTCACATTAAGCTCTGAGCTCTCAAACACTTAGCACAGTTATTATCTGAACGCCTGATAATTGGTGTGAAGAAGAGATTTTAGATTTTAGCTGGTTTGACATGAATTTAAAGGAACATTTAATGTTTCTATAAAACACCACAAACTGAGGCACATTCACCAGAAAATACTTCAGATTTTTCAGCCGGCAGAGAGAGGTGCACCACAGGGCCAAAAGTATGTGGACACTTCATTGTCCTGTGGGCCTCACACCTGTTTCCAGCAGCCTTTCCACCTGCACCTCGATCCCCAGTCACCTGGACCACAGCACTGCCTTTCCTTTGTTTCTTTATCAGTTTATCTGTTCAGTTTCCTCGAGTTAACTCATATCTCTACTTTAGTTCTTTATGTTCATAAGATCAAGAAAAGATGTGAAGGAGAATTCGTAAGGATTTAAGACTTTTTAAACCAACTTTCTAACACACTGAAGATCAGTACAGTCACGAACTCTGTGCTGGAGGCTACAGTTCAGTAAAGTTTCCTGTCCAACACAGAATCACACCTGCTAAAGAAATTAGGGTTTCAGTTTAACATCAATTAATGACTCACAGGAAGAAACGACAAAATAGATTTTGTTGAAAACAAAAAACAAGCAGGATTGAAATGTTGAAATAAAACCATGAAAGGAAAATACAAGAGGACGTTGAGCAGTTTATGTAAATGTATAAAGAGTAGAAACCTTATTTTGAAGGAACAGTTTACATCATGTTCTCCTCTGTTTTATTGTGTAATGTGTCGTCACCTTGTGGTGTTTGTTGTTACTTTGTGGAGGTTTGATTATAGTATTGGAACTGGTTTATTGTCTGTCAGTCTTTTGTGTTCTGGTTATTTTCAGAGTCACGACCTCACAGTGGAGCGTTCTGATTGGCTGTGGGAAAAAGCCACAGAGCGTGACCTGAAAGATAAAAAGGCTTTTCTGCCGTAAAGTGCAGGAAGTAAAGTCAGAGCGTCAGGCTGAATCAGAAACACTCGAGTGTCCATCCATCTTTAATCAAAGTTTGAGTTCACCTGCTGCAGAGCTTCTTTGTCTCTCAGTGAAGAGCCATTTTATCAGCTGCCGCCTTTCGGTTTTTACTCTCCACTGTGAGCTGCAGTTATTAGATCAGGGACGAGGATCCACCAGGGGAGTTCAGACGCTGCTGGAAACCAGCAGATTGACCAAACTGACTCATTCGACGCCGTCTCCTCCAAACTGAGAGACTAGAGCCAGAGAGAGGAGGGTGGCCAAAAGTATGCAGACATCCAAACAATACACCTACATGTTAGAGTTAAACATGATTTGCAGAGCCCACATTTCCAACTGGAAAAAGTGGAAGTGTGTCAGGGTCTGAAAGGACGAAATTGTGCCACTTAACTATCAACATCAAGAGAGCAGGGTCCTGGATTACTGCAGAATCTAGTGGCTCTCTATAAGACAGAGCCACGAGATTACTCTGTCTGTGGAGGGACATGTGTCGAAAACTCCTGTGCTTTATTTCTGAATAAAGATGAGTTCATACTCACTGGAAACTGTAGGTCCAGGTGCTGTTCCAGGTTGAGAGACTTGGATCTTGGAGCTGTCAGGTTCAGGGTGGGTGGGGTTTTGTTGGGGCCTAAACCTGTGACCCAACATTTATTTGGCCATGGGTCGAGGTCAGGCTTGGAGCCAGCTTTGTGCACAGGACCATCGTCAACTGTTTAACACTGATGTCTCTGTTAACTGAGACTCAAACTAAAACAGAGCCAGAGCAAAAAGTTCATGAAGGTTTTCTTATCAACTGACCAATGACATTGAGCAGTTTTAAAAGAGTCTGAGGATGAGGATGAGGATGAGCCTTCAGCCTCTTGAGATGACCCCTGCCCCCCCCAGAGACAACCTCACCCCCACCCCTCCCCTCACCTTCCTGCTCTTCAGCTGCCACAGAGGGAATCGAATGTCGTAACGCTCCGATAGGCCTGCTAAGTCAAGCAGGAGGGAGGAGACGAGCTGTCAGAAACTCCCATCATCCTCTCTGGAAGTACTCTCCCTAGAGGCTGCTGAAAATCCAGGAGGGGGGGTGGACAAAATAATGGAAACACCTCAACAAAAAGGACTTTATTCCCTTTGAACCACCGGTATTCATCACACCATCTTTTCACCACTAAATGCTCCAAAAACTGTGACCTTCCTACTTTTGTTGCCAAAATGTAAAGTTACCTCTGAGAAAAAGTTTCTCCACAGTATCTGATCTGCTTCTGCTGCGTGACGTTTACTGTGGCGTCACTGAGGACAAAACTCATAAAAGAGAGAACACAAGCATTAAGGGAAATGCAGAAATGCAACAAATACCAAACACACACATATACAGTATATTTGTGGGATAGCTGAGGAGAGAGTTGGGCTGGTTGATCAGCTGGGGAGGAACCAGCGAGGCAGATGGCTCAGGGCGATCTGTGAGCTGTGTCTGGATTGAAAGGCCAGATGCCTTTACATCCAGAGTCAGACTGTATGTCGCTCTGGGTTGCAGTAATGGGGAATCATTTCTTTTCGCAGGATTCATTCTCATCCATGTGTTGCTAGGTGTTTTTAGGAAAGGAGCTCTATCCCATTGTCCAACAACAGAAGCACCTTCCTCTCAGGACTGACCTTTGAATGCTTGACAAGGTGTTTCAGGTGGAGGCATCCACTACAGCCATTACAGCACCCAACACTAAGTTGTGGTCCATTGCGCAGGACGTGGTCATTGTAATGTTGGAAGACAAAGGCCTGAGATAGAACTGATGCATTCGCAGCACAAGCTACTGGTACCAGGACATCCCTCTGTGCGGTGTGCAAAGACATGCTCAGAAGTCTGTGGCGCCTGTTTCATCCACATTCAAAATATCATTCCCATCAGAACTGTGCTTCTCTGTCACGTCAACCCATCTGCTGACATATCTCTGGAAACTCAACTCTGAAAAAGTGTGACTTATATCTGCAAATACTGACGTATAACTAACTATGCATCTCTAATTTATCCTCCAGTGTGGGTTTTGCGTCACACTTCCTGTCCGGTTCACTCTCCGGTGTTACCAGCAGCAACAAGCCAAGATAAAGCCACTGACCACGACCTGCTCAGCACTGAACAGCAGACAGACACAGTTAGAGACTGGGTGGTGAATGTAGAGGAATGTAGAGGATTATCATGTGTTTCTGAGACAGATTATTCTCGAGTTCTTTGGCCCCCAAGTTGAAACGATGCTTGGATACACAGCAGAGCTACCGGTTGATCCGACGAGGCCGAATTGGTTTAAGTTACCTAATTTTCTATTACACAGCTCCGTGTTGAGCTCCCAGTGTGAATGAGAAGCAGAGCTCAAGCAGAACATGCAGAAACATTAGTTTTAAGGGTAAAATAGAAACCAGCATCCTTCATGGTGAAAGACAAAGTGGAGCTAATGAAAGCCAACAGGAGTGTAATGCCGTGTGACTGATACTGGGCTTGCTGTCAGCCTGATTCTACTGGGAGAAGTGGGATGATGACAGATGAATTAGCGCGCTGACAGCCGGCGTGGAGGGACGGGTAATTGTTGCTGAGAGATGGCGAGTGTTTTCTGTCTCGCACCACGTTAGACGAGGCCAATCAATCAGAGCTTTTATCTGAACGCTCCGAACACACCAGCGACTCCAGCGTGTGTGACACAAAGCGGCTCCGTGTTAACGGGCGTTGCTGAAGTCACGCCTGTTTCTGTGTTATTTCACTGTTCAGGTTGTCTGGGGCGATGCTGTGGTGGATGATGCTGAGGGAGGGGGTGGGGGGTTGGTGGGGGGGATGTCATCTCCTGGGTGGATGTGAGCTGATGGAACGTGTTCAGGCAGCTTCTCTCTGGTGGTTCAGAGTGCAGAGGACAAAAGCAGCACTGACCGCATCAGACACGATTTGCAAATAATTATCATCATCAGTTCAGGATGCAGACACTTCAGATCTGCTGGAAAAGGTCAGTTAGAGAAGCCTCATCATGAGACTGACTGAAACATGGACATATGCTCACAATCTAAAAGATGTGTTGTGTCTCTGCAGCTTTGTTCATAGCTGTTCTTACAGCGTGCCTATGTATATCTGCTTTATTCTCTGTCTATATTTATTTATGTATATGGACGTACATGAAGAATGTGTGTTGAGAGTGTGTACACAGTTCAGAGACAGCTGTGGGTGATGTGATGAGGTGAACTGGTCTGAACTGTGAAGCTATTTGTCTGTTTTTTAATACGAATATCATTGATCATCTGATACTGATGACTGATGGATCGCTGTGATGATGGTTACAGGTGCATGTGATGAATCAGTGGTGCTACAACAACAGGTCCAAGAGGACGGTCTCTGTTATAAATAGTCTGTAACCTCAGTCAGTGAACCTCGCTGATGAGACGCAGTCAAACTGTGTCTTTGTCATCCACTGCTGACCTGTATTAACAGGTCCAGTTTAGCCAACTGTGCATCTAATTCTACAAAAAGAATGTGTGTAAGAATATTTATGTCTTTCTGTGTACAAACAGTTTGAGTCATGAATCTACAGAGTTTTATGTGTCTGGCTCTTGGTCTCTGTGGTACAGAGGAAGTTCTGTGGTCCAGGTCTTACCTGTGCTTGATGATGACTTGGCATCTACAAAAGTTTATACTCCTGCCAGATGGATTATTGTCTGAGGACAGGTACAAACAGGAAAAAAACAAAGTGTCTCAAACCAGAATTTTATCACCTCTTCACGTTCCTGACCGATCAGAGAAAAGCAACATTTTACCTTGTAAAACGACTTCCTCCTGGTTTGTTCGGACACCATAAACACACACACAGTCTAAACTCTTTTCTTATGCAGGAATAAAGAATAACCTGTACAGACTGGGTCTACTGGAGAATTGATGTGTCCTGTTCTTTCCTGCAGCTCATGGAAAAGTGAAGTGGTGCAACACTAAATAAATAAAGAGTTCATGATCTCAGAGAGACAGTCTGAATAAATGAGGATTATTCCTCTGAGTACATTTTAAATGACAATATGATCAGAACTGAAGAAACCTCTTGGAGCAGGTGAAACGTTGTCATGGAGCCTACGTTCTCCATCCTTAATATTTCCTGCAGTCAGTGTTTGTATGTTTGCTGCTGCACATTCCTCTCACTCAGCTGATCAATGAGCTGTGAACCTGTGATGTTTGAGAACTGCTTGTTTCAGCTCACACAGGTTTTCTGCAGGGGGACTTAGGCTGTTCAACTGAATATGAGTTTCCTCCTAATCAGAGCAGTTTGATGTCACCTGAGTTCAAGAGCTCCTCTCCGATTGGCTGCAGACAACAGGTGCCAGGATATAAAAGGTTTTTGAGGACAGAAAACTGATTTTCACTCCCCAGGAAAATATTAAGTATCTGAAACCAAGTCCAGGTGCCCTCGATTCAACTTGTCTTTGGTCAACCATGACCTGGAAGACTGAGAATCATCACAGACAGTAAAATGATCAGGGGACAGTGTGACACTCAAAAGAATCAGTTACAGTTTAAAATAATCCTGAAACACGTCTGAAGAGAAGCAGGGTTCATCTTATGTCAGGAAAGGTGATGTGTGTTCAGCATCTTGTCTAAGAAATATTTAAAGAATAAAAACCGAGTTCAGCCGCCTGTGTTGGGTGTATCCTGTATCCCACCTCTCTGATCTGCAGTCTGATTGTGGTTCCTCCATCTTCATCCGTCCGACACGTCTCACTCCCAGTTCACTGTAATCTCTCTGAGGCTCCCATTATGCTTATTCCTCATTAAAATTTTATCATCCATGGCAAATTGCAAAGATTAGAGAGGGAGGGAGGGAGCTTTCGGGCTCTCCAGCCTGTTCACAGATTTATTTATTGTTGCGGATCATCCGGGCTTATCTGCTCCCCAAAGCAAAGACAAGTTCCCATTGGATGGCAAAGGTCATGAAATCTGATCTCCCAGCATGCATAATGGTGGGGAAGAGGGAGGGAGGTGGAGCGTTTAGTTTGTCTAAAGTGTTCTCACCCACACATTAATATTGTAATACTTTAATATCATAAAGTTTTGTTCTGCCCTATTGATTTCTCAGAGATGCATATGAATATTTATGCTGTTGAGTGCAGCTTGTAAACTTTGAGTCAGTGATGCTTTGGCTAATTATAGGCTGAAGGCAGCACGGCAGCTGCAGCTAATGAATCACACTCCTACTGTTTGCCTCCACCTGCCTCTCAGGTTCACTGACCGTTAGCATGAAGCTGAAGGAGGAAGATGAGTAAAGATGGCGGCGGCATTAGCGGACACGTGAGGTCGACGGGTCGACGGCAACAAACTCACAGATACATTAAAGCTTTAATGAGAGCTAGTGAGCAACAAACTGAAACCACAAACAGTGTCAGCTGAGAAAGGCCTGAGGTGTGACTGTTTGAGATGTAAAGAAATCTTCATCAAATCTGAATTTCTGCTCTCGGAGGCTTTAAATTGAAACTTTACTTTGCTGCTCAAATCGTCTGCAGTTAAAAAACAGGGATCAAAGATACCAAATATACATTAAGCAGACTGAGACGTGGTCCAAAGCAGACTGCAAATATAAGATGAACCGGGGGGAAAAAAATCACATCTATTTTTCTGTTCTGACGGCCAGAACTTTTGGACTGAATCCAGCTGTTAAATATTTATTTCTTATATAATTTTGTTATACAGAATACATAACACGGTACAGATTCATACATCAAACACAGTGACCAAAAAGCAGAACAAAACAATAAATAACAGATGGAGAGTGTCTTCTTCTCATCCACATTTAGGACAAACAAAACAAAATCTTCCAAAACTTTAGGATGAGTTTTTACACTGAAGCAGCAGGTCACTGAAAAATATCATGTATTACTCATTACTCACTGCAATCGTGGAATCACTTTACTAATTATTTAACAGTGTAAGTAATTATCTGCATTACTTGCTGAGTAACTAAGTGTTCAGCTGCCCACCAGACTGAAACTCAGATAATTAGTAGGTGTGAACAGTATTTGTGTAGAAACCAGAACCAGCAGTTTACACACTGGTGTCTCTTTGAGAATGTGCAGTCATCCTGTAAAGCAGCAGAACCTTTAGACTGGAAGGTCTCAGGTGTTTCCTCCATGTGTCGTATGAACAGACCTGAGATCTGTGGCCACCGGCTTCATGAGAGGTAGAGATACAAGAGGACACTTTGAACCTCTCTCTGAATGTTTTAGTTGCATAATAACAACAATATTACAACATTAAAAATATTTTTAAAAAGCATTAAAAAAGCTAGTTCATGAAAGAGTTAAAAGGTACATTGCAGTAAATCAGTTTAAAAGGTTCAGATGTAAAGTTCTAATTATCCAGTTTTATTGTGAAGGGGTCATGATTGTAACAGGAAGTGGTATTTCAGAAACAGGAAGTGAGAGTGTGGGTAAATTTTAGAGCTCTTGACTAACGAAGTCTTGACGGAGAAGTGTGTGTGAAGTTAGTGTAAAACAGTGTGTATGTGGTGTCTCAGATGATCTGCTCCACAGTCTACACCAGGACACTCACTCTCCATGTTTTCTGGAGCAGCTGCAGATATTTCTACTATTTCTACTTTGACTGTTAGCTTCAAACGTTTATGCTAGCTTGTTAGCCCGCTGAGTGTATTCTATTAGCATTCGTTAGCAAAATGAATGGACTGTTAGCCTCTGTGTAGCTAAAGCAGCTAATACTCCAGGCTTTAGGCTCAGAGAGAAACCACACAGCTGCTCTTCACCTGAGACCGAGAGACGGGGAACATCTGCAGAGACAGCGCCATCTTTGGACACCTGGCTGCCATCTGGTTCTTCACCAGAGACCGAGAGACTGGGAGAAGCTGCAGCCTGGACTCACAGCTCAGAATGAAGGTACCACACTTTGATTTTGTTGATCTGAGACTGAAACGGTCAAATAGTTTTGGCCATCACAGATTTTATCGACATTTATTCTACAGTATGCCAACAGTGTGTGTGTATCTGCGTGTGCTTGGTGAAAGTTACTCCTTTTACTACAAGTATTTAATCATAGAATATAAACAGAAAGTGTTAAACAGAGTAGATTTGGTAGAGGTTAAGTTTAGCTTGACCAAAGTTAATCTTAGTGGTGTTACAGTCAGTCAAATTTAAATTAACGGGCTCAAGACTATTAAAAAGTATCGATAAAGGAGAAACAGGACAACAGTACTTCAGGTATTCTTTAGTTAGGAGTGGGTGAGCTACACACTAACCATTATCAGTTTTATTATTAGTTTTATTATCATTTTAATATTGTTATGTGTGCTGCATATTTAATGTAAATATTTTTTCACAAATAACTGGTAACTACACAAAAAAAGATGAAGAGAGACATGAAAAAAGGAAAAACCTCAAGCAGAGAACAAAGTGTCTGAAAACGGGACTAAAATACAGTAGCTGCTGTAAATGGGTCAAATTCCTGTGTATTGCATCATAAATAGTTTAGTAAGAGAACCATATTTCAGTGTTGCTGCTGTCTGTTTTACAGTTCATCTGATAAGATCCAGATATCTGCTAACAGGAGCATAATATCTGCCAACATTATATAATATCAGCTGTGTGAAGCAGAGTCAGAACAGGAATCACGGGCTGTTGAATCTCTCCTGCTGTTTGCTGAGCTGACGCAGAGCTGCTGATGTAAACACAAACTGCTGACCCGCGCTGATGGAGACGAAACGCCGCTCACTCCCTCCAACTGAGCGTCCTCGCTAAAACATCGCCTTATTATCTCAGACAGACGGGTTTGTGTGTGTGTGTGTCTGGACCTCTCTGGCCTCGTTCTGCCTGCCTGCTAAATGGCTGCCGGGGTCAGAGTGGACGCTCTGGTAATGAAGCATTATGGGATGAGATCAGCGACGGCTGGAGGAGAAGCTCGGTCTCGGACTCGTCTGAGCTCCTCCGTCAGTCAGGAGGCCAAAGTGAAAGCACAGCTGTTTACAGTCGGCAAAGCTCGACCTCTGCGGCCCCGTCAGGAGGAGAAAATGTGTAAATGCTGGCTGGGTGGAGGCAGCCAGCTGCTCCAACTGCAAATATAGTTCAAGGCTGAACTCTCAAAATAATCTAAATTGGAAATGTATTTTGTAAGTCTGAGTTTTTGCCATAACTTTTCACTTAATATTTAGGAATTTTAGTCTTAAAAATTGATATTCTCTCGACTTTCTTGCCAGTTTTCCTGAGGAACTTCTACTGGCAGGAGTTTAATTAAACTTAATGTGGATTCTCATGATTTCCGTGACCTCATTAACTGTTCACTTCCACATTTACACAGAAATATCAAAACCCTCACAGACAGATCACCATTAAATTTACTGAGAACATTCATGTTCCCCTGAGGATGAATCCTTTCCATTTTCACACATCGTATTAGCTTTCCTCTCGAGCCTCCTTGAGAATAAATCATCAGCTTTACACACAAGACACACTGTCTCATTATCTGACAGGCCAACCACCATGAAATATTACTGAGGACATTCAAGCTCCCAGCAGGATAAACCAGGCTTACTCATCTTTCTCTGGAAATTTTGTGTTGTCAAGTCATCCCATGATTTTCCCCATTATGTGTGTTTTCTCAACCATCCCACTTCCTGTTTTTCATATTGCCCTCAACCTTTCTTGACTTGTGCACGGATTATTTCTGATAAATTGCTGATTTTAATGCGTATGTTTTCTATTTTTATTCAGTATCCTCATGTCTGTTGTTATCCTCAGTCTGCTGTAACACAACAGTTTCCCTCGTGGAATCAATAAAATAGATCTACTCTGATAAGAAGCAAAAATAAATACACTCACATATACCTCATCCTGTTGTCCATCATAAATATTTCCTGGAACAGGTCAGTCTCTGTTTTTATGGGTGAACTCCGGCTGTAGGAGAGATGTGATCATTCATTGTGTTTTAATTGGGTCTTGTGGTTCTGCAGCTCCAGAATCAACTTGTGAAATTCTCAGCTTTTGTTTCTCATTAGGAGTGACAGACCCATCACTGAGTGCTACATTTGATTTTGGTAGTGTCAGTTTTCTCGACAAAAACATCTCAGAATGGACTCGGCATCTGGTCTAACCTGAACCAAAAATAGCCGAAAATGGCGCGATCCAACTGATGTGCGATGTCAGTAATTAAACAAAGTGTTGGGCGTGACGACTAATTCTGCATCTTGGACAGAAACGCTGGGCTGTTTGGTCTTCTTTCACCTAGTTTGACAATTGCTGTGCCCCATTGCCAACACCACGTTTATACTGAAGACAACAACACAACACACAGATGAGGTGGGGTAGGAGAAAAATACGGCTGTGAATTTTCTCATCCAGGAGCAGCTGTGGAGCTTGTGTGATGGGGTTGTAGTGGGTTTTGTTCTTTTGAGTGTGTATTTGTTGTAACACACACACACACACGCAGGCAGTAAGAGTGCAGATGTGCAGATTTGAGCCTGAGGTGACGACGGCTCATTGGTGATTCAGAGGTGAAGCTCCTTGCTGCACCAAACCTTTGTTTACAGATGGATATCCCTCTGGATCTGTATCGCTGATCAATATTCCCCCTGAAGTCACTCAGATGTGATCTGAGTGCCCCCCCCCCTTCATCCGTCCACCATGATGCCTCCCAGACTACGAATCCAATTAAGCACAGAAAACAAAAACAATATTTTCAAGTGGGGGAGCTGGAGCGACTGCATAATTTATGTTTGTCCTTTTTTTTCCCCCCTCATCTCTTTGAACGGGTCGAATAAAACCAACATCCATTCAATAATGCATGACCTGCGGTTTTGTTAATAGGCTTTGTAGTGGCAGTAATGTACTTCCCTACATGGCTGATGGAGATTATGGCTAGCTCCCTCCGCCTGCCAGATATCAATCCACCTTAATGCCCTCGGTGTCCCCTCGGCCCCGAGCCTCGACCCCAAAACCACACAAGCAAAGTGTGTGTGTGTGTGTGTGGAAGACAGAGAGAAATCAAAATCTATTGTACTGTGTGAGGAACTGGACCTGATTTCAACAGTCAGTCTTTGTATCTGACTCACTGACTCATCCAGTACAAGTCAATAGATACATGCTGCTGTCAGTGTATTGTTCAGACCTTCTGTATATGCTGCTGTAAATCACTCAGTCTATATACTGACCCATAACAGGATCAGTAAGTGGCTGAAGACAAGGAAAACATCCTTACATTTGTTCCTTATATGAGCATGACACAGCTGTATGATGTTCTGCCATGTGAGTTATTTCATAACGTTATGTAACCATTAGTTTTAAAAAAATCCATACTATGAATTCATTGTATAAATGGAGGGATGTGATTTTCCTGCTTTTCCTCTCTGTAATGTTTCTTGTATTGATGTCGGGCGAACGTTAGTCATGAGTTCTTCAGCTGAACCAGGACAGAGGTTTTCTTGGTACAAAAAGAGAGTTTTACTGTTGTTCACTGGGAATTTCCACTGACACTGTGTTTATGTAAGTGAACAATCCACGAGACCGTCGTCCTGGAAAAGTGAAAGAAACTGAGGCCACAGCTACGTCTTGTTGTTAAATGACCTCTAGCGGCTGAAGCGGGAACAAAGTAGTTGAGGTAGAAAAAGAGTGAGACAGTCGGTGTTAGGAGAAGTTTCAACCCAAACCACCATCTTTTCCTGAACCTAACCAAACTGAGACCACAACATTAACCAAATGTTTATTGTTATTACCGTGATGTTAGAGCTCAGTAACACCTGCTGCTGGTACCTGAGGGTAGGAACAAGTAACCTGTATGATCATTTAGGTTGGAGGACTTGTTACATTCCACTGTACTGTCCCTTATATAACCTACAGTGTATGTTTATACTGCTTGTTAATAATTGACAATAAGTAACTTAAAAAATATGTGGGTCTGATACATGAGGACAGAAACTACCAAAATGTTCCTTTAACGCTGTGAGGACAAAACATGGAGCCAAACAGCAGAAAAACAAACAGCAGCTTCAGTAAAGTAACAGGTGGTCAGACCAGGTGTTCTGAATTCTACCTGTTGACCTCTCCAGCAGGTCAGAGCTCTGTCCACAGAGGACCATCACACTGTAGGAGAGTTTAAAACCCTCACACACCCCCACACAGGTGTTTCTCAGTCAGAGCAACTGGAAACACCTGTGCAGGTGTGCACACCTGCTAACATTTTCATTTCCTTATAAACTAAAGCGTTAACTCCAATGAAACATGATTATCTGAACTCTGATCCAGGTCCAAATTTAAAAAAAAATTCAATTCAATTCAATACACTTTAATCAGATTATAAATGGTCATTTATTCAGTGTTTTCATACACTTTGTTTATATATGTTTCAGTTTTTAAATTCACTTTATTATAAATTACTGAACTGTTCTTAGTTCAGAATATTTAGAGAGGAAGGGAGGAAGTTTTTTTTCTGCTGTAGTTTTTGTTTAAGCCAATCATAGTGCCTGTTAATATGAATGTTTTCAATTACTGATAATTATCTATATTGCACTTCCGTGCATCACAGATTTTGTTTGTAAACTTTGGTGCCAATAAAGCTGATTGAATCGAAGTGAATTGAATAGAGCGAGGCAGATAGAGAAGAGGAGATGGGTTGTGTTAGAGGATCGTCTCAGCTAATCCAATAAGCGAAGCCTCTCCTTTCCTTCAATCTGATTATTCCAATAATTAAGAGAAATTGCTGGAGCGTAGCTTCAATAAGGCTTTACATATTCAGCAGCCGGAGACCAGTGCTGATATGTTCTGCTTCTGGACTCTGATTACAATCCTGCTGAGGAGGAGAGCTGACTGCAGTTCAGCCTCAGAGACCAGACTGACCGCTGTGGATCGACAGCAGAGTCACAGACACTGAATTCTAAAGTTTTTTAGATAAAGAATCCACAGGCATCTGATCTCAGAGCAGCCTCTCCCTCTGAATGATCCTGGGATGAAAGTTGCCTTCAAGTGGGACCTGTCGAGATCTAATTATCAACACAGGAAGTTTCCAACATGATTAGTATTCAAGCTGTTTACTGGACTGTGACACCAGCATTTATAAACAGCAACAGTTTGGTGCAAACTAGCTCATTTCTATGGATTTACTCTGAGAGGGAAACTATTTCTGTGCTGACCTTTAAGGGAACAGAGAACTGCTGAGTCCAAAATTAAACAGGCTACAGTATTAGCTGTGTCACAGCAGCTAATTTTATATAACCCTGCAGCAGCACAGTCTGCAGTCAGTCCGGAGACTGGAGTCCATGGTACAACTAAATCTATTGAATAAAACCACATCAGGCGACACAAGATCCAGCCAGAGCCACTGCACAGTTTGTGTCCATGTACATGAAATGTAATCTATTCATTTTGTTTTTACAACAGTGTTTGTGCTCAGATGAAACAAGAGTTACAAAGAGCTTTTTTTAAACACTGGACGGACGTGGTTAGCTATTTCCTCTTAGTCTTTATGCTAAGCTACGCTATCTACACCCTCACCTCAGCTGTAGCTGCAGAGAGGTAAAAGTTAAACCCTTCAAAAGAATTCTGCTTTGTCTTCAAACTCAGTTCAGGCCAATTCTCTACAATTCAGACAATAAGTCTCTGTCAGATCTAAACCAGGAAATCCAAGTGGTAAATCACAGTTGAGCGTACACTGTATTTCTAAGGTTACCTCCTGTCAGTCAGTCCGGTTTATTGGGTTCATGTCAGCAGACACAGGTAGCTCCCTCCTTACAATCTGTCCTTAAACAACACAATCAGATTTACACAGGCTTTCAGAGAGGCTGACATGAGACAGTGCAGGTAAACTGGAACATTTTAATTGGATGATTGGATGATTGTGGGCGTAGCTGTCAGAAACATGAATAAACTTCTGAAGCGATTTTCAAGTGAATAAAATGGGAATGAGGGAATTTTCAGTTTAAACTTCTTTATGAGTCATTGTACACATTTAAATTCAGAGCACCCGACACTTTCTCGTCTCGAGGTCAGACTGACCCTGATTATGAAACAATGTTATTTCTTTTTCTTTCTTTAACTGGTGTGAAAAAGTGAAAATCATCACAACTGGACATACAAGGTTTCACCTGGCAGCGAAACTAAACTCTGCACTTCTTCACAATCAGTACTTATACTTCAGATACTTGTACTTGAGTGCATTTTCAAGTAAAAGTGCTGAATGCAGAAGTATTTTTTCATTACCACTTTTAATAGGGCAGTTTAAAGTTTTTTTTTAACTTCTGGCCTGATGGAGGGATGAAAGGAGAGGAGGACAAGAAGGCGAAGAAGAGAGGGAAAGAGAAGTGATGTCAGTGATGCAGGTAACGCAGCGAGGCCAGATGGCAGCGGCAGCAGCGCTCTGCCTCGCTGATTAGCGGCGAGCAGACAAAGAGCGGCCATGTTTCACTTGTTCATCACTTAAGTGCAGAGCCCAAGGTGGAGGCAGAGAGATTTCCCTCGGGGAAATGTGCCTCCCAAAGATAAGGCCGAGGCCCGGATTGCTCTCCGGGGGTGGCGAGGTACAACGAGGCAGCCGGGGGATCCAAACCTCTGAAGAAAAACAAAATGAAAGAGGAAAGAAAAGACTCTGTGGTGTGGAACGCAGACAGCAGCGAGCAGCTCCAAGTTAAACAGTTAAACTTCAGCGAAAAGTTCAGTTTCCTTTTCCCATTAACTCCAACTCTGGGGAGACAAAAGTCCACTCGCAAGTTTCTGCCTGGAAGTTGTTCACTTAGTTTGGAGATCCTCAGGAGGCCGGCAGGATCATTGGGAGAACAATGACTGTAATATGCTGTGCTTGGCCTCTGACCTCGGCTGCAGCCAGACGCTCACTGCTCAGTAATTAGGATCGTCTGCTGCTGAGGATTATTATTACTGCTCAGCTGAATTCCAGGCAGCAGCCAACTGGACTCACAGAGAGGAAGCAACGCGAACGCCGAACATGTTCTCCTTGTGGCGAGCTGAGCATCTCCAAATAAGGGTGAAATAAAGGTGTGTGATTGTGGAGAAAATGAGCGTCCAAAGCTTTTGATTGCTGGGACACGTTCCCCTCCACTGATGATTGTTCCATTGTCAAGACTCTGATTTACCTCGGAAACATGAGAAAAAAACTACATTTCAGCGTGTGGTCAGAGATGAAAGTAGGTGATTGAACCAACAAAACAAAACCCAAACACACACACACACACACACACACACACACACTCCATTCTTTACCTAAAGAGAAGTCTATGCAGGTAAAATGTGAAAACACTGAAAAAGGTTTAATTCAGGTTGAACTCGTCCTTTTTACGACTTTATTCTGGAGCCTTCTACAGCTTCTTCTACATCTGGATATTTGTCATTTTGTTATGCAGTGATTAGTGTTGCTTCAAATCAGACTTCAATTAGAACACTTTCATGCAGTAAGTTACTCACTGGCGTAGTGCCTGAATGTTGACTGTGTAGTGTTGTCTGAAATCAAACATGGCTGCTGTGCATTTACGGAAATTATGATCACAACATGTGACCGTGATTGTCGGCCGCCAAAATACCCTCTAGCTGCTTTGTTCACTTGACGTTTTACTTTCTTGTCTGTGCCCCGTGTTTCATGTGGCATGTAACTTCCTCTGCCAGCATTTTCACAAGTTTGAAAACACGGTTTTGGTTCCTCCCCTTCTGCTATGAAGCTAAGATGGCGACCGTTGAGGATGAGAAGTATCTATCGTTCCACACTCACGATTGTGTTAGCCCAGTGCTTACAAGGCATGGCATGTTTCCATACTTGTCAGTGTGAATGTAGTTATGCAATCAAAATACCAAGAGTGAATGTGAACTGAAAGACAGAAAAGGTTTGACACCTGGAGCAAACAATCCAAGTGAAGTAAACACTGGGATGTGTTCTGGTCTTTTAACTTCTAAGGAACTGAACTTGTTCTCAGGATGTTGATGATGATGATCTTTCAAACAGCTGAGGTCTGTGACTGTATCAGCAAACCAAAACCATGAAACTGCAGCAACACCTCTGTCCACTGTTTAAAGTAACTCCATGACACTGGTCTCTGCTGGGGCCTCTGATACAAGAATATACTGCAGAAAACATTTGTGTCAACTTGTTGAAGATCTGAGGACAGATTTTGGATGGAACATCACTTTAATCTTGGAGAAGAGGCTGCAGTATAAATCACAACATGGTAATTGTGTTTAATTTTGGCTGTATTGTCAGGTAATTATTCAAAACATGATCATTTTAGAGTTATTATTCTGAATATCTGAGTCCCATCAGTGATGTTAAACAGTGTTTAGCAGCCGTTAAAAGCTGCTAATGGTCGTCTGTAGCAAAGGTTGAAGCTAAAAGGACGAACATTAAAGTTATTAAGGCAGAGTGAGCAGGAGGCTCCTTACAGCTCGAGCTGCTCCCACTTTTACATCCAGACTCTGCTGACACACTGCTCTGCTGGAAGCTTAACAGCTCCTGAATAGTAAAGCTATTTTAACACACACACACTCACACACACACACTTAAAAATCCTTGTAGATTGCATGCAAGACCTCTATTACTCAAACTCGTCCAACCACAAAATGAACAAAGTCAGCCGTTGTGCAGCAGCAGGCGGAGATGTGAGGCGAGATCGCAGCTGAAATTGAAATTAATGGCTTTTCTAATTGGAGCACATGTTTGTCAGAGTGACGGAGTGCCGCCGACATGAACTACATCCGCTCACCTGCCCCTGTCGGCGCTCTCTGCTTCCTCTGATTGGCCGCTGGCCACGCTCAGGACGGATGATGTCGTGTGTGATTACAGGGAGCTGCCGGGGATGTTTAATACGTCGTACTGAGCAGCCAGGCGGGGCCAGTCAGCTGGGCGGGTGCAGGTGGGGGTGTTGCACACTCCCTCACATGAAACCCTAAAATGATATCACACGTCATTTCTCCAGTTTCATGCTGACCGGCTATGTTTTATTGTTTTTTTTTCTTTTTGCTGCTTTATGTTTAAATGGACTCAAATCCCAGAGTATTTCTCTGCTAAATTCTTGAGAATGATTTTATACCAGGAGCAACAACAAAAGGCTTTGAATGTAAATCAGACAATTAAATGAAACTTTATGATAAATACCTAAGTATCAGTGTTTGGCTCATTTTAAACGTTAAACTCATTTCTCAGGTTTCAGCAGACGGTTGTTAATGTGATTTGAGCTCAGTCCATTTGTACAATATAAACTAAATCTGAATCTGCTGTATGCTGTCAGTGTGTTAGCACTGCCACTGAGCGTGTTAGCACTAGCATGATGAATTACTCTATATCCAGATAATTCAAACAATAATCTTTAAAACAAAAAGCCGACTCACTGAGTTTCAGCACTGCAGGCTCGGAGGAGTAAAGAGGTAAAGCAGGTAGTTTCGTTTAAACATCTGTCATCAAAACCACATGTTCACTAAGAATGAAACATCACATGAAATACACTAACAACAGGTGAGATAACCTGGGGTTTGCACACCTGAGTGTGTGACAATGTGTGGCATTCTGGGTTGGTTTGGTTAGAAAATGTCTCTTTGTCAAAGTGTGATCCAGCTTCAGTGAGGTCCCACTGTGATGTGTTGTAGTACACCTATATTTATCTGTTACAGCTGCCAATAGCCCACAGGCTATACTGATATCTGATACATTTTCTTTTATATCCTGTGTGTGTGTTGGGTACATTTACTCTAGTGTTGGTACTTGGTTGAAACTTTCTACATTTTATCATTTCACCTCGGAGGGAAATATTGCACTTTTTAATGCATTCATTTATTTGCTTACTACTGCTGATTCAGATTTTATATTTTAAGTGATATATGAAGATCACAATCTAATAAAATGCAGCAATTTAAGTTTGAAGTTAAAGGGGGAACTATGGGGAATATCAGAGGAGGAGGTGTTAAAACGCTGGGTTAAAAGCTGGCCATTTAAATCCCTTAAAATAAAATACAAACCTCATAGTGGTCAGCCTAAAAAGATACAGTTTCCATTGACAGCGACTAAATGTCATTATAAAACTCCTGTGAAAACCATAAAGTAAATATCATCATATCTTGTCTGTGCAGCAGGAGGAATCAGATACTCAGTATGAGTTTCCATCAATTCAGCTCGTGTCTGCTCTTTATCCGATTACAAACAGGAAGTGGCCGGCTGAGTGCTCACTGCAGGGCTGCATGAAGGGAGCATCAGTCACTGGCCACCATTAGCCACAGACCTGCTCGTCAGATTTCCTCCTTTAGTGCAATTAGACACACTTTGGTTCCATGTCCACGCAGCTCTGATGTGCAGTTACAGAGGTCAGAATGTTGCCTTCAGGCGCTTCTGATTTCCTGCCAATCGGAGGCCAGGACACAATTGCTTAGTCAGCCGTCTCATGGGAGGATCAGTGCATTTCTGTCCTGACAGAACAGCAGGGACTCTGTTAGGAGCTTCCTTCCTCACACTCGGCATTCATAAGGATTCAGTGACATTACAGAAAAATATGTACAATGGCAGTGTTTTGGTAGGGTAATAAGTTCTGTTGGTGTCCCCCAGGGGGCAGCACTGCTCATAACCCCACAACATAAACCTGTTGAACAGAACAACGTTTGAGCAGAATGTGATGATTCAGGTTAGAAATGGTTAATATTGTAAAGAGTTTAGCCTGTGGAGAAGAAATGAATTCCGTTAATAAATGTAATGAAATCGTTACCTGGTCAAGTGAGGAATTCGGTTCATCCTCCTTGCAACTCTATAGACACGATCTGTCATGAGAGCAGGTGGCATATTGTATATGTTCATTTCATGGAAATAATCAGTGGTTTTGCACATGAAGTAAATCAGATTTAGGTGAACTTCGACATCTGAATCCATCCCACTGAGCAGTTGCAAACAGTCTCTTCATTGCTGCCCATTGAGGGTGGTCAGTGTTTCACCAGTTAGCTTGCCAACGATGTTTCTTGAGGATGTGTGAATGAATTTCTCGTGTTATCTGTTCAGTGCTGCTGAAATATAATTGAATGATTAATCATTTCATTCTTGCTGAAAATTGAAAATGATAATTTATCAGTTAAAAATTCTGGACAACAGTTGGTCCCAGAGTCTCCAATCTGAAGATTTGGTGCTATATTCATTTCTTTGTATATTCAGTCTTTTTGTATTTTTGGGCTGTGGTTTTGAATTAACAAGTGAGAAATCACTTTGGACCCTGGGGAAACATGAGCTGAGAATTTTCTATTTATTTGACCTAAATACTTAACACTTAACTACTGATTAACAAAAATAATCATTAATTACTGCCTCAATCGGTGCCAGATTGGTTTCACTGGTGTACTGGCAGTGGTGTTCTATATTTTTAATCCCAGCTCTGGTTAAAAGCTCTAATAGAAAAGATGTGAATCCAATAAACACAGAAATAAAGCTCTCTGTGTCCAACTTTACACCTCTTCAACCCAGCGCCTCTCTCTCTCTCCCTCCCACTCCCTCTGCCTCTCTCGTCCATGTTCACTTAGCCTCCCATGTAACTGACAGGCTGCAGTCATGGAGGTGAACAGCACGGCAGCCATTTTAATACCAACAACTCCCACGTTCTGCCAATTAGAGCTGCTGGCAGTGTCTGATGATGGAGCTATTAAAAGAGACGTTCAAGGTCTATCTGACAGATGGATTCATGCCTCCTCTGTCTTAATAAAACCTGCCCACTGCTCCGCCCACAGCTGACACGTCTCACCTCCACATATAGCACCGGCGCCTTCGAAATGCAGCAGCACCCAGGTGGGAGGAAATAACACCTGAATACTGTGAATACTGTACACGTGTAGAGAGAGAGAGAGACAGAGAGACGCCTTCTCCATGTGTGGATGTAAACGTGTCAGACAGAAAACAATGGTCCCTGAAACCAAACACCAGATTTTAGGCAAGTTCATTAATAACAAACATTAATATCAAAAAACAAAAAACAAGTCTGATTTGAACAGATGGATGGTGATAGGAGGTGGGAGGAGTTAACAGTCAGTGGGCAGAGATGATTGTATTGTAAGTAGATGGGAGGAGGTGGGATCACCTATTGGGGGGAGGAGGATGTGGTGGGAGGTGACGGGAGGTGTGAGATCGTAAATGGAGGTGGTGGGGTGATGGGAAGCCTGGGATGTGGTGGAAGATTAAAGTAGGACGAGGCAGAGGGAGGTGCTGTGGGGAGACGGGGTGATCAGAGGAAGGAGAGGTCAGGAGGGAGAGGAGCTGATGGGAGAAGGTGGAGGGTGGAGGTAGGATGAGATAGAAGCTGGGATGAGGTGATGGTTCACCTCAGTTTTGATCAAAGTAATCCAACTGAAAACCAATAAACAAATAAACAATAAAAGCCTGAATCTCCACAGACTGATTATGAGTCTTGAACTTCCACATAATAAAACACACATTTTTGCAAACTAAACACTAAAAGAGTCACTTTTCAGGAAGATTGTTCAGGATAACCTCTGCAAATCGAGTTATTAGTGACACAACTGCATGATCTGAGTGGGACTCATCATTTAACATGTACAAAAGCATTGTAGCGTTCAGTGTCACCGAATGTGTAGCTGTCACTCTCATCTACACAACAGCTCTAAGTGTGTCTTTACCTCTGGCATCTTCTTGGAGAGAAGTTTAAGACCTGAAGACTCAATCAGCAGATTCAGAATCCACTCAAGGTCTTTGACAACACTGAATCTGTTGCAGGGAATCATTAGAAAGTGAAACTAACCACACAACATGTCGGATCATACAGATGGACAGAAATAAGCAGTTAGCCATGAAAAATGTGACAGGTTTCAGCTTCAACGTCTGTTTCTGTGACTGACAGCTCAACACTGACTGTCTGAATTCTCCCGCAGTAACCTCCGCCCATCTGGCTCCCCGTGCTGCACAAAACAAACACTCTTCAAATTTCTGCAAATAGCGCCTGACCCACCTACATCAGCAGGTGTAGTTTGTATATCTGCACCAGATGGTTCAAATTAACTATTTTTGACTCATCCACTCAAACTGCAGCCTGTCAGTCTGCAGAGGATCTCTGTGGATCGTACAAACTGTTCACCTCAGCCTTAAACCTTCTCTGCCAAGGATGTAAACATAATATAATGATCTCTCTGCAGTGTTTACATTTAATCACACACATTTATACACAAATAAGATACCACTGTGTTTAACACATTTACCACCATCTTTAACATCTGATTTCTTGACTGCTGCTTCCACAGTTAGAATCCAATAATGGTAAACTTCCAAAGTTAAAGTAAAAGGGTCCATGTTTTAGGTAGATTTCATGGAAATCTAGCTGTTGATATCTTGTGTTAACATCTTGTCCTAAAAGTAGCACCACTGAAAAGCTCCAATGGTTTCCTAAATGGGAAGAGCTGATCCCCAGGGGAGCATGAATGTCTTTATTTATTGGCAATCTGACCAGTAGTTGACCTCATCATTGGTCAGTTGAAACATTTTTGGCCTGTGGCAGTGACAGGAAAGGTCACAGAAATCAAAAGGGTTCATCCTCTGGGGAAGATGGACTTGCTCTGGAAAAATATGATGAAAATCAACCTTTTAAATTATGACATATTCTGTGTGCAAAGTTTACAAGAGGAAATGTCAGGAAGGTCACAAAATTATAAGGATTTATCCTCTGGTGATCATGAATTTTCTGTTTTCAGGTAACAATATCTTGTCTCTGACCTTAGAAATGAGAATTTGACCTGGTGGTGATGCTAAGGGAAAGATCAGGGGTCACTGAAACTGTGAAGAATCATCCTCTGGGGTCGATGAAAATACACTACTGTGAAAAGGCTGTTTCATTCCCTTTTCACTAGGCCCTGTTCTCCTACATTATCACTGTGTTGGCTGTTATATCATCAGTATCAGTCAAGTGTTTCTGTTAATTTGTCAGGATTTTAAATAATTAGTGGTTTCTCTTTGTTTGGTTCCTCTGGGTTGTTGAGGGGTTGACGAGCTGCTGAATCAGGGAGAGTGGAAACAGGTTTGCATCATTAGGTCCCCTCAGCAGTGAGGGACTGGACATTGTTAGGATGTGGAAAGATACAGACCCTGTTCTGTGGTAAATGACATTTGTTTGAACTTTGTGCATTTATGAATCATTTGTGTGGTTATAGTAGATTGTGATTGTCCAGTCACAGTCCAGTGTTTACAGTTGTGTGTTGCTCTGTGTGTTTGAAGAGCCCAGTGTCTGTGTAGCCTCCCCCATTCTTACCTGAGCAGGTGGTATGTTCCAGTTAGGTGAGGAGGAGGAGAGGGTAAAATGCCATTTAGAGCTTCAGGAGGAAGGAGAGTAGTTGGCAGTTTGCTGTGAGGCTGTAGATCTTATGTTTTGGAAGCTATGGTTTCTCTTACTGATGCTGAATTATCTTTCCTTTTCCCTTTGTTTCATTAATATTTTTGTTAATAAATATCACATATCATCTACCCCTTTTATGGGGATACACAGAAATCTAGCCTTTAGGTTTCAATACCGTATACAAAAAGTCTGTACTGGAACAAAAGGGTCCATAATCAAACTGGTTCATCGTGTAGAATCTGCACATTAAAGTTTAGTATCTCCTTTAATATTTACTGGGTGAAAGTGAAGATTTAGCCCTGATGGTGGCGCAGAGGGAAAGATCAGGGGATCATCAAAATACTTGCATTCATCATCTGTGGACCATATACATCTTGAAAATTTCATAGAAATTTAAATGTCAATATTCCATGTAAAAAAAGTGCTAATTTGATCAAACCAGTGGGTTCACTGCAGTTAAAAGTTCATAAAAAGTGAGAGTTCACAGAAACTTCATGGCTCTCGTCTCTTGTCTCAAAGTGTACATTTTGTCCTGATGGTTGAGCTACAGGGAAGATCAGTGGGTCAACAGAAACATTCGGATTCATTCTCTATGGATCTAAAATATTCACAGCAAATTTTATGGCACTTTGCCCAAACATCCTGACTCGCTGCTTGTGTATCAAAATAATCTACCACTGCAATGTTGTTATCTGCCTCTTCCCAAAAAGCAGCTCTCTTTACATTCAGTGATTCACTAACTGCTAGCCTGTCGTGTTGTTACCAAGGTACCCATTAGATATTTCATTTTTCTTTTCAATCACACCACTTTCATCCATCCCGTAGTAACCTTCAGCCGCAGACAGTTCTGCTGGGAGACAATAAGCTCTCTGTTCTTTTGATTCTTGGCTGTGTCTGAGTAGACGAAGCCTTTAATCAGCCTGGTCCAACTACACATGTCCTCCAATTTCACCACTTTTCATCTCCTGCCTTTGAAATGCAGAACTTCACTAATGGCTTTCACTTGTCACAGGATCAATACATTCCCTGTACATCCTGAGAGAATAACATACTATTAATTTGTTGGACCGCAGAGCTCATGACAGCGCTGTGTCTACCTTTTAAAAGCATTGCAGCACGTCATGTGTGGCTGTGATGTACTGTAAGCCTGAGTGACAGAGTGCTCAGGAAAAGGATGGCGAAGCTTGAACTTTAAACCTTCCATCTGAGTCCTAGAAAGGTCCCCCCTCCCTCGTGTAATCCATAAGCTCACAGCGTTAAGTGCAGAAGGATTATTAGCACAGAGGCGACGTGTGGAAGCAGATAAAGCCAAGACCATATGGGTGTTCAGCATCAGCTCTCAGTGCAGGATGAAGATTTCTAGGCCAGAGAGCTGTGAGGGCGAATACCTCAGCAGATGTTGGCTCGGCCGTTTGTCCGTCACATTCATCCGTCAACAGATTTTTCACTCTTCTTGTTTCTATCATTTTAGTTTCAGAGCATGAATGTAACGAAGAGAAGGAGAAGACATGGCAGCCAGGAGGGCAACAGCAATGTTTTGTAGATAAAATGAGGGACAGGTTATGTTGTATTAATTGTATTAATTCAGAAAAAAATCGCCTGGAAAGTCTACAACTCTCAATAATTTCATTGTTTCAGTAAAACTTTCATGATGACTTGTGCTTGCAATTTTATAACAATACTTGGAATGGCTCCTTCATTCCTAATCTTTTTATCTCTTTCATTTTCATTCTCGTCTGAATTCCATCTGTCACCAGATTTTGGCCAAATTCTGAGATAATTTCTGTTCTTCAGAACAAATGGAAAACTGAAAATGAAGATTAGGATGAAATGAGTGCATTGTCACACTGTAATATTAAATGTGCAAACTGGTTCTAGAAACTTACTAACCCTGCTAACTGTTAATAAAGGCTGAGTTCGAACGCAGTGTTGCACAGAAAATGTTGCTGTGAAAACCTTCTCGACCCTCTCAAAGTCTCTGCTCTGCCAAAAACCCAGGCAGGTCATCGCCTTGAAAGAGCAGCTGCATTATGATCATCTTCAAAGTCTTCCTGATGTATTTGTGTGAAATAAGAGGTGACTCCTGTGACTTATGTAAAGTTTGACTCAACAGCGTCATTGCTGAGATCTGAGGTTACCACAGGGTCCAGAGTCCAGCAGAGCGGGAGCACAGGCAGTGAGGCATGAACGGATTTCTTTAAAGCAGCTGTAACCAGTACTTTTACACACAGATACACACACACACACACACACACAAAATACATGTATGAAATGACAAAGTGAAGAAAATGCATTACTGTGAAAGGTGTCACTCGTAGCAGTGAACCTAATTATCAGCTGAATCTGCAGATATCCTCGGCTTTACAGAGCTTTATACTGAGTTTCAGCTCATTGATTTTCTCTGAGTTTACAGCAAGAAGCCACTGTCCTCTATCTGCTCAGCAGCAAACAGCAGACAGACACAGTTAGAGAGCAGCTGGGGAACATGGTGGAACATGTAGCAGCTGAAGAGACCGATGTTTCCCTCAGGAGGAGGTGGAGACCAAAACCAGAGCTAAAAAAGAGGGAACACTGGATTCAGCTGCTGGATGTTTAACGTAACGTCCAAATGTCAGATTTCTTGTTTTCCTCGACCTCCAGTGGCTTGACTCTACACCTTGTGGTGATGTACAGCTGTTGGGTGTCGGTACAGCTGCCACAAAACAACAACCGCACTGAGTTAGTGGCTGACGTCTCAGGTGTCTCAGCAAATGAAAACAAAGACATCTGAATGAACTGAATCATTTTTTGTTATTTGGGTGAACTGTTAAATGTGGAGATAAAACCACAGCTTGTCTCAGTCCAGTGTACAACACAATATGCTAAAAATACACACAGAGACCCTCTTGAAGGCCAGTTTGTGTATTCAGCTGTGTAGAAAAACTACAGCCGCTACAAACCTTCTCCGCTTCTCTGTCATCGCTGAGGTCGCAGAAATATTTGCATCTCTGTATCTGACCCTCGTCTCCTCTTATGTTTCAAATACATGCACATTAGACCTAAACTGTTTGCAGATAAAGCCCATTCAACTACAAGTGCAGCCTCTCCAGCTTTCCATCTTCTGTTTTCTGCTGTTTGGTTGGCTCACCCCATTGACTCGTCGTTCTTCACCCCATCCCCTCTCATCACACTTATGAATATTTTCACATTAGTCGTGGGTGGCTGATAAAGTTGCATTGTTTAATGAGAAGTTTTTATCGGTGGCGTCAGGTTGGTTTGTTTACCAGATCTCAGCTTGTGGGAGGCTGGCATCTGTTTCTCTCTGACTGGAAAGCTCTGAGTGTCAGCTTGTTAAAAAAACAACTCAACAATGGGTTGGAAAATATTAAATATCTACAGATGATTAGAAAACAAGGAAATGCATGGTAGAAAATTATAACAAAGCTTGATTGAAGAACTGCATGTAGAAAAAAGTTAGTGTGAGTTTGGTGAAAATGGTTCAGTCTCACTGACCAATCACAGACGCAGCTCAGCAGCTGAACTGTGGGTCTGAGGACGCACCAAACTGATGCGCTTTCCTTCAGTGAGCTCACACACACACAGACACAGGTCTTAAAATACAAATACTAATCTGCAGACTTCACCTTCTGGAGGTAAGGTCTGCAGATTCTCAACAAGAAAGCTGAAAAATGACACAGACGATGCCTCTCCTCTCTGCTCTCAGCCTGTGGTGGACATTGATTTCTATTGGTTTCTACTGCAGCCTCCTGTCTTGTTAGTGAAGCCTGTGGTTTCTGTTCAGGCTGGGGACGTCCCAAAGCAATCCACAGGATCAGGATCAGGACTGAGCAAGTATTTTTTTAATGGATCCTTATTGACTGCACGGAGATGGATCCATTTCTGATCCTTTGCTTATTGTAACCTTAATCCACTGTGGCCACACCTGCTGTCAGAAAAGCTCCATTGCAGCTCTGTAGTGCAAAGTGCGCAGACCAACAGCAGGCTGCAGAGGCTGGCAGGTCGCAGTCAGTGGTGGAAGAAACACTTTTACCTGCAGCAAAGTAGTAATACAAGAATGTAAAAATACTTTGTCACAAGTAACAGTCCTGCATTAAAACATTTACAAGTATTAATAAGCAAATGCACCTAAAAGTAAAAGTACTTGTTATGCAGATTGGCCTGGAGAGAGTCAGATTGCATTAAATGAATTGAAATATTCCTACTAAGATGTTTTTTGTCCTTTTTTTTTGATTGATTTGATTAAATGAAACCTAAATGCTAAAATGCTTTGATGATTTCAAAAAGCTGCATAATGTGTTGAAAATACACGAGATAAGCAGAGACTATAGCTGTCAGATAAATGTAGAACCCGGGGAAATGTTGTGGAGCAGAGGTATAAAGTAGAAAATGGAAATGGCGTACTTGAGTAATTGTACTCAGTTACTTTCGACCACTCGATCTAACCCCGCCCTGATCTGGCCAATCAGAGAGCTCATTTCTTTACCCACTATAAAACCCTCTTCATTACTCCTCCAGACGGAGATAACAACACACAAATATATACACACTTCCTCCAGCTGATTGTTTGTGGATTCAGGTGTAGAAAAGAGCAGGAGATGCTGCCAGTCTGTCTGCTTCCTCCTCTTCATCTTCATCTTCATCTTCTCCTCTTCTCCTCCTGTGATGAATGTTCTGCTGTGTCTTAGTGTAAGCACTATCTCAGAAAGCTCTGACCCAGATATTTTAATTGCTTATTCTCACTTACGGTGAGTCTCTATGATAAATAGCAGTTGTTTTTCCTGCCGAAGGGACTATTTTTGAGCCCTGCACATCACAGCGGGCTGCTGAGTGTGTGTGTGTGTTTGTACATTCAAGTAGGAAACATTCTGCTCTGTAATGAGGAAGCAGTTTTATGCTTGATTTTTAAGGACGATTGCCTCCCTCATCTGTGTTAGGAGCTCTCAGTAATGTACAGTTAAACTTTACGAATGTCTCAAACGCTGAAAAGCAAACAGATTAATCTGGAGGTGAAGTGGAAGAATCCGTTCATCTCCACACACAACCTGAAGGTCTCTGTGCTGCCTCTGACTGAGTCAGAGCAGTAGTGAAGGCAGTAAATGGAAATATGCTTTTTAATATTGTTATTTATTGTCCTTTCATCTATTTGACCTTTATCTAAATAAGATGCTCTTTATCGAGGCGGGTCCTGGCTGAAAAGGCAGAACAGTTTATGCTCTGCAAACCAACACAGAACCAACGTGCACAGAGCAGAGGGGAAAAAGTATAAAAGGAAGACGTTGTAATGTCCTGAAAAACAGCAGTTGAACATGCCTGATGCAGGCTCTGAAACGCTCATGACTTTGGGTTTAAATTCATTCAGAGTGACTAATGTCTGTAATTTCAGGGCTTTGGTGGATCATTCTGAGCAGATGGAGCTTCCCACATGAAAGTTTCTCTTTTTGAGCTCTGTATGAACCCTCAGTATGCACAGTCCTGAGAGCGACAGGCTGCAGTTTGACTTCTGACGATATGAGAAAATGAGGAGACGATGGCACGCTTTGTTATATAGAACAGTGATGGTTGTAATTATAGTATGTGATAAACCTGAACAGGAACCAACACACACAGTGAAGTGACATGAGAACACATAGTTTCTGGGTTTTATATGAAGCAGACAGGAGGTCCTCTGCAGCAGGTTTAAACTGCAGAGTGCTTCTTGGAGCCGCTGAGATTCTGCATTCAGTATTTCTAAACAAAGATTCTAAATTAACTCTGTTAATTGGCAACACCTGTGGTTGTGGTTATACATGGTAACAGACAGAAGCGTTGACAATTACTTTCAGTGTTTGCTTGAAAAAGTTGCAAGTTGTTGAATTGTCACACAATAATTTGCATATCAATTATGCACACATACATATACAAGAAAAAGCTGAAGTGACTCTGACTTTATCTGTAGTTATAATCTAAATCTATATCAACTTTTAATTTCTGAATCTGCTTATGAAGGCTGTTGTACAGACTGTGGTCACGAGGAGGAGATTCACACCTCATTCACGTTGCTGTCTTGCTGCTGATTGGTCGACTGTACATTCTACTGCCCTCCTCACTCAATCACCTTTTACGCAGCCTGTTGAAGGCGGGAAAGTTGCATTGTTATTTTTGTAGTGGAGGGATGAAGGCAGAATGGGGGAACAGACACCGACTGATACCAGTGTACCATCGAAAGCTTTGTTTGGTTCAGTGTGAACAAGCAAAGGCGACGTGATCAAGTGTCTTCTTAACGTCAATATAGTGCGATCTCTGTGTACATGGGGCTGCAGGCATCCTGAGAGCCACTCAGTTGTCAGTTTATTAGGAACACTGAAGTAGAATTCAGTCTAATCCAAGTGTCCTGCAGTAAGTCCTCCTTCATGAAGGTTAATATATAAATGTGCTGAGTCAACTGCACTGTTTGTTGTGCTGTTGAACTGCACAGTGTTATGTTGACAGATGTTTCTGTTGTTGACAGACCTCTTCGTATAAGACTAGGCTCAGATACTACAGCCCTGGAATAAAGAGTACCACACAGAGAGCCAATTACAGAATGAAAATACACTGCATGCCTGTTACTGAGAAAGTGCAGACCATAAACGATTCGATCTGAAACTTAATGATCATCACTTTAAGAATTAGACTTCACAGACTCAGATTAATTGAGCTTTGGCAGAGGTTCATTTTATCTTCTGGCTAAGTTTCTTATGAAATTAACATTAATCAGCTACAGCTGATAAAATCTGCCAGTGACAGCTGTTGTTTCAACTGGCAGAAGCGACAGATCAGTTCTGGGTAAAAATGACAAACTTGCTACCTGAAAGTTTTGTACATTTCTCTTGATTCACTGATTCAAAAGTCAGAAAATTAAAGATTTGATACCAGATCCTGCAAACTTGGACTCGGAGCTTCACAAATCGTGGCATTTTATCAACTTGGATTCAGTTAGAAAATGAACTGAGTCCTGTTCTCCAGAATTTTTCCATCAGTTGTCCACTTTGTGTTTTGCATTTTTAAACAGATTTTGCACCACAGATGTCCATAATGTCCAAAATGACACAGTACATCTGTTTCTGGTGCTGTGACCTTCAGGGGAGGTTATCACACACGCTGTCCACTGCTGATTCAATAATAAGAATTTGTTTATTTATACAGCATTCATCAAAACCAGCAATTACAAAGTGTTTTGAAAAAAGGATGAATAAAAAACTGCATTAAAACCACAGTTCTTTTCTGTAATAATCAGTATCCCTGTGTTCATAGACAAAGCACATAAGCCTGAGTGTCTATGGACACACAGAATAAATCATATGACTTTATAGTAAACAATAACATGCTCAAAATGCACATTGAAAGCTAAAGATGCAAGTCGGCATAACTGTGGTACTGCGTGTGACTGAGGACAAATGGCGACTGCTTCCGTTTACTCATATCTAACCAATGAGCAGACTGCATTTCGTCTTTGTGGCGCTCGACTGTTAAGCTGCTCTCATCTGCATTCCTGCTTAAAACTCTCCTTCCTTCCCCTTCAGATCGGAGGAGCACTTAGACCCTCCATCAAAGGATCTGCATTTGACAGATAACTGTAATTCCCTCCACTCTAGACTGTGTTTACTGACCTCACATGAAAGTAGCTTTGCCCTGTGCATTGTGGGAGATTTGCATCCTCTCTACTTTAGAGTACTTAGGAATACAGAATTGCAGTGTCATGTGTTTCTCTACACAAAAACTAGATGCGCTGGTGCAGCCAGCAGTTTGTGCCTGTGAGAGAAGTGGGATACTTGTCACAAAGAATTAACCTTCATTCTATGTGTGCGCAGGTTAAACTAAACTCAGACGGTCTGGCTTGTACTCAGGGTGGCGCTACAGGAAAACTCACACAGTGAAAACGTAAAGGGTTCATCCTCTGGGGACCGTGATCATGTACAGATATACATACTACTACAGTTCATCCTTAGTCATTAGTGCATTTCATCATCGTCCTTCATGGTTTGTTAGATCATTTGACACTGTGTTGACACTTGGGCCTCGGGGCCTCGGGGTGATGAATTGACAATGGGCTGATGAATAAGCTCTGTAATGTTTGACACATTGACTCTTACATACAAGTGGAATATTTTGGACTGATGCTGGCACCACCAGCATCAGGATTTATCCACTGGGGACTATGAACATTGAGAGCAGTTGTAAAAATGAAAATCTGGTCAATATCAAGAACCAAAAATGGATTGATCAGTGTGTCAGAGGAAAGGTCAGGGGACCACCAAAACCTCTACAAATCAATCTCTGGTGACAGTGAATATCTGTGCCAGTTTTCATGGACATATGGCTGTTAGCTGTTCAATTATTTTTTTCTGTAAAAAGCAAAGCTTTTAAAGATCTTTCCATGTTATTTTATGACGGGTCACAGTTTAAAAGCAGAGCACGGAGCAGAGGTCGTCATCAAAGGGACACTTCACATTCCCTGAGTGGTGATGAGCTCATCACAGCCTTTAAGGAGTTTAAAGACATCTATTTTTTCTTTTTTAAGGAGTCCGCTTCTTTGGCAGACACACCGGCCTCGGCACTGAAAACAAACACACAAAAGAAATGCTGCCAAGAACCTCTGAGCTGGAGGCAACATCCAACAAGAAAAGCAGCTACTGTAGAAACGGAGCAAGGAAATAATTCATCTGTCTGCCGAGCCAAAGATGTAACATCAAGTGAACTGATGCTCCAGTTTAACCCTTCAGATAAGAACTGTGTCGAGCAGTAGATAGGATTTATTTGACCATGTACTTTTTTGTGAATTTGAATTATCATCTCACAGAGATTGAGTTATCGATAGACTGGGAGCGTTTTGGAGCTGTGTGTAAGATAAGCTGGAGCTGTGATGATCCTCGTGAGCAAAATAGGTTAATGCAGAAGCAAACAACAGGGCTGGGATTAAAAAAACACAACAAATGTGGAAGATTAAAGCAGCAGCATCTCAGTCATGCTGATGCAGAAATCCTACTGGCTTCAAAGCATCCTCTCATTGTAGGCTATAAAAAGATTTACAGTCGTTTGCAATTTTGGACAAATTTACATTCAGGGCACCAACTTTATTCCAACAGTCCACAGCTGATAATCACCTTGCTATCAAGTCATTTTAATGTGTCAGTGAAAGTCAGTTGAAATACTTGATTTTCACAGTCTGGGTCGGTCAGGGTTAACCCTCTTTTTCCTCCTGGGAGTTTGCCCTTTCATAGAGAGAAATATCCAGACTCAAAATACATTTAAAAAAAACACATGAAGAAGTGGCTCTCCGGAGGTTAAAGACAAGGTTCGACTTTTGAAGTACAGTATATTAGATTTTGAGATATTAAAAAAGATATAGAGTTTTATAATGGACAAGAGAAGGTTAAGGTCAGGCCTAGAATTCAATATCCAGTACCATTTTGATTGATTTCAAAACTTTATATCAGAGCATAATTGGTGCCCAAATATTGGTATAAAGTGTTTTGGGTTGTGATCCTGTTTGAACTTTACTCTGAACCGTCAGTCAGACCCTGAGCAGGACAAACAGCCTCTGCATTTAACAGAGTGCACGGTGCTAACAGGGTTGTAGCTATGGAACTGGTAGAAACATTAAGTGCAGAGCGTGGCTCAGTGGAACCTGTTAGGAGACATTACTAACACAAAGAGAGGAGGAGGAGGAGGAGGCCTTGGAGGAAAAGGATGATGAAAGAGATGGAGAGAGTGCATGTGATTGGCTGACGTTACAAACATGTATCAGCTCCACAGCTTCAAGCTGTGTTATGTGCCTAGGTTTTACAGCTGTACTGATTACTAATGACATGATAGAGTTCAGCTTAGGCCTAAAGCTGAGATAGAACTATTAACCAAACTTTTTAAGACCAGACCCAAAAGTTTTTGTCAAATTCAAAACCCCAAACCCAACCCCAGTGGTCCTGGTGGGGACCCTCGAGGTGTGTCGATCCCCATCTCTCTTCCTTGTTTTCTTCTACGTCTCTACTATCACCCTGATAAAGGCATAAAACAAAAAACCCAAACTTCAGAATCAACAGAAACTTTGCAGCTTTGAGCCTGTTTCAGCTCAGTTATGGTTTAACGGCTGCACACAGATGATATAGTTCAGTCTGTTGGATCACTTGTCTATAAAAACCTCAAACAAAGTGAGACATTGAACAGTTCCACATATTTTTCTCAGGTGTTAGTAGAGACCAAATCAGAGCTGAGCCAAGTTGTGACCCTTAGTGGTCGAAGATCAGAGAAAAATAATGGTTTATTTTCCTGAAATGAACAGCACGTTAAGGCTTTAAACTCTGACAGGCCACATAATACTGTTCTCTGGCCATTAAATCAGCTTGTAAACAAACGCAGTGGTGGAGCAGTTTGTCAGCAGGGGGCGCTGTGGTCCGGTTACATGCTGGACCCATTAACCTGACTCACTGATGAAGAAACCCGTCTGGTTGTAATTATGATTCTGGGATGAGCTGAAATGATCAAACCACTGAGGAAATCAATCTGGGTTCCAACCACAAAATATTAAATTGTTTGGCAGCGTTCGTCCTGAACACCTAGCTTAAAACAACACGGTAATAATCATCTGTCTGGAGCATATGTATAACTGATCCATTACACTGAGAGCTGTATGTGGGCTATCCACCCTGCACCACACATATCACTCTCTTTACTCTGTTTAATCAAACTGGAGCCCAACACAAACAACAAAACGAAGGGTAATTGCGCGGCTGCCATTTGGACGGCTCTCAGACGCTTTCATTTTCATCTGTCCTCTATCCCTCCATCTGCAGCTTTCAATTACGCAAGGAGAAACACTGATCTAAAACAAACATCTGGAGGTAACACTGCATTTTGTTTGACTCAGACTCAGTTTCATCAGTGCTGAGGGCATATGGGCCCAAACAGAGCCGGTGTGTCTGAGGTGGGAGAGATACTCAGGTTATTTACCCCAATAAAAGCATAACAATCTAATTTTTACTCTAAAAATGAACCCATTCAAAGGCGAATATGGGTGAAAAATGTTTAGGTTTACTGTTTTATCGGCCTCTGAAAAACATGTCTGATTTTGGCACATGAGATAAACTCATAGAAGAGCAGAAATAAGTTGTGTAGTTCAGTCACCTTCCTCTTACCTGTACATTCATGAAGTTTAAAATGAGCGTGTTTTTTTCACTCTAGTATCAAACTGTTTATGCATTAATGTATCTTTGCTGTGCCTGGATTGAATCTGTGTGTTCAGTGGGTTGAACTGGTGTGAGCACACACACAGCTGGTGTGTGGTTCCACCTGAAACATTCAGGTGAAGGAACCTTTGAAAACATTTTTTCTGAGAGGATCAATAAGCACCTGGAATAGTTACAGCTTCTTCACCATGGTGCTGTGAAAAAAGGGGGGCCTGCATGTGTGTGTGTGTGTGTGTAAGTGATCACCTTGAAAAAAAAAAGGATGATGAGTGCTGATCAATAGACTTCATGATGACCGTACCAGAGGGAACAACTGACAACATCTGAGGACATCAGGCTCTCTGCATCAAGGGTACATGCTGGAAAAATAAACTCTTTGCTGACTTATATCCACAGTATGTGTCCCTCTCAGTGTGTGTATGTGCAGTGTGTGGTGTACAGTACAGTCCTGTTTATACATTAATATCTCACACACTGTTGGTTCTGTCGGCCCCTGAGGACTGATGGCAGAGTTGCATCATCTGTATTGATTATTACTGTTTGTGAATTAGCGAGGGGCAAACCGAGCAGACACCCGGTGAACCGAGGGATGCAGTTGTCATGGGAACGTCGTCGTGCTGCTGCTGCAGGGCAACGTGGAGAAAGCTGAACTTCTCAGTCAGCAGGTCTGCCCATGTGATGCCAGTCAAAGCCTTGGCCACGTTTGCTCTGCTCTTCCAAGGAGAAACTTTCTTCTCTCCCCCTCCGCCCCCCTCTCTCTCTCTCTCTCTCTCTCTCTCTCTCTCTCGCTCTCTGTTTCTGTTCTCGCTGCTTTCCCATGTGTACTGATTCGGACACTGTTGCCATGGAAACATAGCCGTGAGACTGTACAGGATGTGGCTGGAGCTCAGAAGAAGAGAGCGCTGTTTGTTCATTTAGAAAAAGAAGTTGGAATGGGTGAAATCCTTCTCTGGCTGGATGCAGACCTTCATTCATTTTGAGCTAAAAGACAAAATCACACGGAGGCTCAACAAAAGACGAGTCCATGTGGGATTACAGCTCCTCTGAGCTGTCTGGTCTCAATTGAAGTGTAAAAAAATGTATTTCTATAGATTTACTGAAGCTGGATCCTTCTTTATATTTAATTTGTGACTTAAAAGGAAACAGAAAACACATGATGGAGCCAAAACTGTCTTGTTCAGAATTTTTTAAAGATGAACCAAATGCAAAAGCTGTTTCCCTGACCTCTGTTAGTTTAAAGTTTTAAGTCTTCTTTAAAAACAAGGCAGCGAATGGCAAGGAAAGAAATACAATAACTAGAAATCAGAAAGGCAAAAGTCAAAGTCACCAATAAAACATGGAACAATCAGTCAACCTGATCACAACAAAGCAAAAGTTGTGTTTCGTTAAGTTCTTTAAAGATGAATCAAAAAAGCTGTTTCTCTGACCTCCTCTGTGCCTGCACCCAAACACAGCGAGCTCTTTATTTAGACAACAAAAGTATCATAAAACCACAAATTAAAGTCATCAGTACAACACAGAATAATCACTCACCTGGTGAAACTTCCAGTCACAACAGAAGTTCAGCGAAGCTACGTTTAATTCCACCAACTCCCTGATGATTCCCTGACCTCAGCCACTGTCACATCTAAACTAAAAACCACTCAGCAACTTTCTTTGTTGTCATTCGGTAGTCAGTTCCGTCAGTTCGGAAATATTTGGTCTGTGAGACGCTGCTGCATCATCAGAGTCATTAGGATTCAACCTCTGGGCACCATGAATGTTTGAACCAAATTTATTCACAGTCCTTGTCGAGATATTTCAGTCACATGAGCTGTGCTAAATCAGTAGCATCTCTGATTTGGCCCATCAGGGAAAAGCGCTTTTGATTTTGCATGAACAGTTTATTTAAGCACACTGGTCTGGAAAAACTGCAACAAACAGCTCTCTAACTTTGATTTATCTGTTGTTTGTGTGGAGTTTTCTTACTTATCTGTATTCAGTTTCTCTCTACCTCTCTGCTTCCTGCTGCTGCTGTAATGCTAAATTCTCCCTCTCGGGATCAATAAAGTTTTTCTTATCATATTTTGTAATTAGGCATGTTTCTTTAATGTTAATAATGTGGCGATAATTAGCTATGTCTATGTTTTCCTGGAGCGAATTTCATCTTTTAATATCTAATGCTCGGTGCTCTTCATCTTTCATTTGAAATTCAGGAATATTCTCTCTCTGACTCTGTCCTGACTGAACCTGTGCAGGAGGCTGTTGTTCCAGTTAAAATATTACAGCTATACTTTTAGTTTTCGCCTCTCTTCATGCTGCCCATGCAGAGTGTAAACCCACTGATGAATTCTCACAAGCTCCTGCTGATTTTTTTGTTCTCTCTTGCTGCAGCTTTGAACTCACACACTCCCAGAGACGAACTGCTGCACTGACTCTCCACTGTTTGGGAATTAGCAGTTAACCATATTTTTCACCTAATATGACTTTAACACACTGATAATTATCCATGCTCTGCTTGTAAACTTGTCTGTAGTATTAGGAGGAGGTATTTTAAAGCCTTGTGGTTTTCATTTCTGTCAAACATCAGCAAAACTGCATCATGGTTATGTTCAGGGGGATCTGGGGAGTTTGGATTCAAATAAAATGTTGTATGTCATATTTTTGAAATCAAGCTAAGTCTGACTTTCTACTGTAACTATGAAGAATCAGACTGTAGCTTCTCCTGCAGTGATGGATCACCTCACTCTTCTCTGAAATCCAGGGCTGAAGAGACCTGAGGTTTTTGAAGTCTTCAGTATTCTGCTGCATGTACAAAATTAACTAAAACCCCGCACTGCTGCTTTTCTTTCTCTCTGCACTTTTCTCTGCACTCGCTGAAGGCTTCACTGAACTATTATTTCTACTTTTTTTCTTTTTCAACGGAACGGGGGAATTGTTCATTCTCTTCTTGGGATGGGCTAAAAGCGGTGTTTCTGTGAAAGCAGGGTGGAGATTTATAAAGCTCCGGTTAGAGTGGGGATATGTTTAGGTTCAGAGTTTTGCAGGAGGATGCTCCGGGGGGTTTCGATGATAAATGGTGCTGCAGGGATGCTGTGTGTAGTTTGAGTGAGGGAGAAGTACTGTTTGCTGAATTGCTAAGATGTTTTGTTAATAGCTGTGTGTAGTGTGTTTCCCTTAGGGGGACAGATTTTGGGGTTGAATGCACTTTATGTACATGGAGGAGCAGAGCTGCTGAGTCTGACTGGTCACTGCAGTGCAGGCCTGTATTCACAAGACTAACAGCATCCTGTCATTCTGAAGATGGTAAAAATATCCTTAAAAAATGTACCCGACAACATAAAAATGACCAGCGGGGGAAAGCACAAATTTCCCCTTTGAGGCTGGAGCTGATAAAAAGTATCTTTGCCTTTATCCAGACTGAATTTTAGTGTGATTATCCCGATGCTCATTATCACAGAGGGTTTAATGATCCTGGAAGCCGCGGCCACGACTCGCTATGCTAACATTAGCTGGTCGAGCTACTGAAGTGCAGCTGGTTTATGGTGCTGAGTCATAACAATAAGCAGCACTGTCGGCTCGAGGGTCTTGTGTTCACAGGACGTGTTTCAGCCATGCGACACCACCTGTGCAGACGTTGTGTAACAATAGTATCGGAGTCGGAATAAAACAATTTCCAGTCACAATAATCTTTGCATGAAAGTTTAATGCTGACACACGCTGACTCTGGGAAATAGGACAGTGTTCCTGTTTTTATTTTGAAATACTCGCCTCCTGCTCGTTTCACATACTTCACTTCCTGCTCTCGTGTGTTTCCCGCCTGTGTGATTACCTGTTCCTCCCTCATGTGTTTCACCTGTGTCTCACCTAGAACATGACACCTGGAAATGTTTTTACCTGACTGTCCTGTGTTTGAGTCCAAAACAGACACAAAGCACATTTCACTGCCAATACTCAGAGACCACTTTTACCTTGATAAGACATTTGAATCCAGGACTTGAGAGTCTTTGTCTGGCATTGCTTGTCCTTCTTAAGTAAAAGATTTGAATACTTGAATACATCCACTGCTGCCTTCTCTCTCTAGCTCTGGACACCTGTAGTGCACCTCATGTTTTCTGAACAGAAGCAAATGAGCGGTGAGTGAATGAATTATGGGATGTCAGAATAACAGAAACAGGAAAAAAAACAGGTGGACAAAGGGAATCGACCTGCTGTTTCATCTGAGACCAATTCACTGAAGGAAGCAGAGTGTGAGCAGAAAATCAGCAGAATGAACAGCGAGAGCTGCTTTTGGGGAAAAAACTGAAATGAACAAAAAAAATCTTCAGAAGTGTCAGAAGAGGAAAGGACTGGGAGAGGGTTTGTTGATAGCAGCTTAGCTACATTAATGGTGGTGAAA
The DNA here is from genome assembly GCA_033238685.1 of Lates japonicus. NCBI lineage: Eukaryota > Metazoa > Chordata > Actinopteri > Centropomidae > Lates > Lates japonicus. The sequence goes on from BRZM01000136.1 coordinate 263,328, forward strand.
GGTAGCAGCGCTGTTTAGCTGATTAGTGTATTAATTGTTTGATAGGTGTGTTTGTCTGCAGCTAATCCCCTGTGTTTACAACAAAGCATGGATCCTAATTAGAGCCGGCTAATCACACCACAACACACGCTCGTCCAATCAAAGACTTCAGGAGAGATGGAGGAAAGGTGTGCTGACAGGTGGAGAGAGAAAGACAAGAGACAGGTCTCTGTCCACCCTCGGAAATCTTTCCTCTGTCTTTACTTCCTGCTTGTTTGGAGAGATCCAACCTTAAAGTAAACTGCAGCACCCTCGTCTTTTTATAAGACGACAGGAGAAGAATCGATACCAGATCTATGTAATGGAGTCTCCCTCTTTTGTGTCGCTATTGTGCGTCTACATACATACATTTGTCTTCCTCCACCAGCTGCTTGAGTGCTGCGTACTCCACATTATCCATCGTCTGTGTCAGAGAAGAGATTAGCAGTCACAGTGCATTTCAAATCGATCGGTGACAAACGATGAATGAACGGAAAAACCGGCACTGTGTGTTAATAAGATGTTTGGTTTTTTTTACCCTAAACCTTCACAGCAGCCCGACGCTCCTCGTCATAGATTCTCCTTATGATGTTTCCTCACTTACATGGCTTTTCTCTGATTGGTCACCTGTCTGAACCTTTTCACTCTCTGCTGGTTACATCAGGCTCCAGTTCAGCACATGAACACAAACACACTCAATTCACCACAATATCCAGCACTTATAATACTTTCTGTAGATGCAAAGTTATTATCATTACTATTATTGACATTTGTGTGAACAGTTATTTTGATCTATTCATGGTGGCTCCTCTACATTCTTGTACATAAGTGATCACTGAGACTCTTCACTCCTCAGGTGTTCCTCCTCAGGTGATAATTGGTGATAATTAAGGAAACTCCTCCCAAAAATTCAGCTATTTAGTTTTTACTTGAAAAGGGGAAACGTTATGTAAACTGTGGAGCAGTCAACAGTCCATTGTTTGTGTACTCTTGTAAATTCAGCATTAAAAGTGATGCATTCATTTTTATTTATTTCAGAAAAGACAGGCAGGACTTCTGAGTCCACACTGTACCTCTTTAAGCTGAACATTACTCCATCCCTCCTCTGTATGTGAGTAAATTCAGTCTGTGTGATTGGTTTTAAAATTAGTTTAGCTGATGACATCACATTGACTCTGCAAATCTTAATTCATCTTCCTCCTCTCCTCGTACATTCCTCCTCCTCCTCCTCCTCCTCCTCAGGCCTTTCAGCTGCTCTCCGTGTTTCTGGTCGACCTGCTGGATCCTTCATTCAGCTCCGCTCTGCCAACTGTCAGCGTGTCTGCTCCATTCATTCCCTCTCAGACCCACGACGTGATAGAAAGGTTATAATGGAATCATGCTCCATGTTTTTTTGTGTTTTTTTTCGTCACCCCTGTGTTCAGAGTTTCTTGACAGACACGTCACAGAGTCTTCCGTTTCCATGACAACGGCTGTAAGTCAGCCACTCAGTGATGCTGGGTCGGTTCCAGGGCTCCTCTCATCTTTTGTCTCTCGTGTACACGCCTTTTAACTCTGACAGCCGAGGAAGTATCTCGAGTGAATCAAAAAGATAATCAGGACCACGCTGGATCTGTGTGTGGTAATGCCATTTAAATGCACATCGATTTAAAAAGGCTGCGCTGCATTACCTCCTATTAATAATGTAAATAATAGACTTGATGTTCATTGTCATGCGAGTTTCAAGAGTCTGTTTAATCCCCCGGCACTGCAAGTTTGAAAAGAACAAATCTGAAATAAACAGTTCCTGCGGTGAAGCTGTAACTCAGTGACCTGTGTGTGGACGTTCAGTCTCTATCTGTGGAACAACTGAGTTTCATGCAGCCACTCTGTTGGAATAACGCTGAGTCTTCTCACCTGCCAACAGATTCAATAAACCTTAAAATATGAAGAAATACATAAAATGATGTGAGAGTGGTGTGGTATCTGTATGTAATCCCATGAGACTGCGATGATCAATGTTGGTAGCAGCTATTTTCATTATTGATTTATCTGCTGAGTATTGTTATTATCATGATTGATAAGTTAATTTTTTCATCTATTAAACGTCAGAAAACACAGTTTCACAGATCTGACAGCGACGTGTTGCAGTGTCTTGTGTTGTTGGACCAACAATATAAAACCAGAAGATTCAGTTTACAGCGACATTAAACAGCAAATCCTCACATTAACTCATCGTCTCAGCTGTAATGTTACAGTGAAGAAGACGACTGCAAGGCAAATTTAAAATAATCAAAAACTGACTGTGAAAATGTTTCCTGAGGAAGAAAACTTCAACAGGTTTGTTAGGAGTGTTGGACGTTCAGCCTTAAACAGAAGTGTGATTCAGGTGTGTGTGTCTGATTGAGGTCAATCACAAACAGCTGCTCGTTGATCTCCTCTTCAGAGCTGTGTCCTCTGTGTTGTGAGCTGTGAGTGTCTCTTCAGGACCCACTGGATGTTAAATGACACTTTGTGCTAATCTTCACACCATATGTACGACTGATGTTGATGTTTCCAGATAAATTAATGATCATCTGTGCACATACTCAGCTGTGGTGTTTCTGTCCGTTAAACATTTCCTTCTTGCTGAACATTGGTTTAAAGCAGCGTTGCACAGCAGGTTGAGGAGATATTTGCAGAGCAGGATGAGAACACAAAAACACACAAACAAATGCAAGCACCGAATCAGACTAAACCCAAAAAGTAGTGAGACGCCATGAACCCAGAAGCTTTTAATCCCGCCTCTAGTCGCAGCAGCTTGTAGAGGAGACGCAGTAGAAGAATCAGCATCTTTCTTTTCTTTCACTTCCTCCCAACAGAAAGCTGCATGTGTACTCAACTCTTCCTGTCGTCATCTTCGCTCCTGTTCAGCGAGAGGCAACTCAAGGAAAACTCCTCTTTCCATTCCTGCCTGGGGGGAGACTGCCCTCTGTCGCACGCTGTCAGAACTGCAGGATGATGGATGGATGGATGGATGGATGGATGGATGGAGGTGTTTTTCCTCTGGGACTGGGTTGAGGCTCTCAGTGAATCAGACCTGAAGACTCTCTGACAGACCAGCATGTGGAGATGCAGCTGAAGAATCTTCCTGCTACTGAAAACCAGAAATATCCAACTTTTTAGAAGTGAAGAAAAATGTCCTGTTGTAAACAATTTGAAAATGCGCTGATGAGATGAAGAGTTTAGTTAAAGTAGAATTTTGTCGTAAAGGAACATCTGATCCAGTCATGCTAACAGCTAGCTGTTAGCTAAATGCTAACACGAGAATACAAACATTCTCTCAGTGACAATGCTAACATACTGATGTTTAGCAGGTCAAAGTATTTTCATCTAGATGAAAAGTCAGAGGATCACCAGAGCCATCATCCAATGGGAAACATGAACCAAATCAGTCCATGAAGATCTGAACAAACTCTGCTGCCAGTTCATCCAGTAACAGCTGAAAGATTTCCCAGGATAAGCCAGAGGAAAGCTCACCACAGTCAGTAGGATTCATCCTCTGGGGACCATGAATGTCTGTACAAAGTTTCATGGTGATGGTTCCAGTAATTGACTGTCAGACCAACACGACCACATTCTCTCCCTGACCTCCACTGGCTTCCAGTTAGATTTCAAATCAACCACAGAATCCTCTGAACTATACAGAAACCCAGGCCATCAATAATGACGCCTCCGTACTTTGCTGATCTCCTCTGAGGGTTCAGCGATGCTAAAAACTTAGCATCGACCATGTGGTGAACCTGGGGTGACAGGACTTTGTCAGCTGCTGCTCCCTGTCTGTGGAACTCTGGAAGATCCTACATTCATTCATACACTCTGGCACATTGACTTCTGTTTGGATCTGAGTCTGAGACACTGAAAATGGATTCATTATTTTTGTCATTATAAGTGGAGGGGGGACCTGGTAGCCTCGGGGTGAAGACACTGATCATGAACCACTTCTGTTGTACGTCATCTCCCATCTCTCTCTCTCATTTGCTGTCATCTCTTCTGTCCTCTATTACATGAATATATAATAATAATCCTGACAACAACAACAGTAATACCAATGAGCTTTATTAGTGCCCATTTAAGACAGCGTCTGTTTGCTGGAGCAGCTGTACATGTATTAGTGAGTGAGGAGCTGCTGGTTGTTGGATGCGAGCGCAGCAGCTGTGATGTGTGTGTTTTTTTATTTTTCTGTGTCAGACTCCTCTGGGAGAAGGATCTAACATCCTGTACTGTATGTGCTCTTCTCACCACAACCACAGCGCTCAGACAGCTTTTTTTAACATCTCAACATTAAAAACAAACAGAGTGACAACAACTTCGTCATGTCGCCTTTTCCTTTTTGTTCCTCTCTTTTTTTTTAGCCTCTCTTTTTTCCCCCTTTCTCCCTCCCTGTTTCATTGATGTCGGCTTTTCAAGAGCACAGGAGTAGCACTCCAAAGAGTGTCGTTGCTGTTTTCTCTCCCCACCCTCTGCATCTACACAAAGAACGCTTTCAATTTTTAATGCACGGAGCTCAGAGAGAAGACGCCCCAAACAAGAGGGAGAGGAGTAGTAATGATGAACAGCTTTAAACAGATGAGAGGTTGTACTTTGCTTAAAATATCCTCTCTGCTTTCAGATAAAAAGAAAAAGCAGGATGCACTGAGCTGCAGGGATGTTTCCCAATTCAATATTCAGAAAAGTGTGTAATGTGTCTTATACAAATATTTGTTCTTTCTGGATTAACAGGAAGCCTTTTGTTAAATATTGTGATGACAGTGTGTGTTACCCTGAATGAACACATGCATTTTGTCTTTACGCTATAATTTTTAACTTTCTGCATAAAATGTCTGAAAACATGTTCTACATTTTCTTTTCTGTGTTCTGACATTATCACAAATGCTTCCAATGCTTCATTTTTAATTCTCATCAGACGTCTTAATCTGAAGTTATCAGAAAAACAAGCTGAGTAAACGTCAGTGAGAGCTCAACTCCACTGAACAGCATCAGAAAAAGCTGATTTTTACTGGATTTAATCACCTGGTCCTCTGAGGATAAAAAACGGAATGAACGATGGACGCTGGAGAAAGCGAACAACAACGGTGGTGAAGACAACAACTCCCTCGATCTCACAGCATCTCATGACAACGTTAACCTACATCTGTTTTGACTGAGAGACCCCTAGTGGCAGAAAATGACACACTGTGCCTTTAGATAATAAAAATGAATGGAGTGGTCAGGGTCGTTGTTTAGACACTGATCTGTGTCGACAGTCTTCACTTCATCAGCGACCTCGTGCACTGTTACCTGTACATGTGGAGAAATCTCTCTCAACGTTAAATCCATGATGCTATGATGATATGTAGGCGTTATATTCCTCCGGTGTGTGTTATTAATCTCAGAGAGTTTCGGTCTGGCCCTGCACTGTGGTGACCAGAGGATGTGACAATGTGACAGTCAAATGGTGGTTTCTAGAAGGACTGAGTGATCCTGTTAGAAAGGAGCGTCTGTGGTTTGGTCGGCCCGGCCCCGTCGATTTGTCTGAGCCCAGATGGCGGCTGCGGCGCGCTCGGACGTCTGTCCATCAGATAAAGTGGAGGGAGCCTGCTGGCTTTTCTCCACCAACAAAGAAGTGCTGATAGCAGCCGAGGCTTTCAGTGTAAAAGCGTCTTTTTTCCCTACATCTTCTTTCTTTCTGTGAACCTCCTGAAATGTGCTTGTCCCTGCTCGCTTTGTGACCATGTCACAGCATGTGGCAGGTACCAGCCCCCGACCACCACTTCCTGTCAGCAGACAAGACGAGGACAAAAGGCCGCAGTGCAGTCAGATGAGGAGATGTAGTGGAGTAGAAGTGTTAACCCTGCAGCAGAATAGCTTCGCTTCACGAGGAGTAACAGGTCGCAGACTCGACCTCCACTGAGGAAAATTACAAAATAAAGGCAATAGAAGCTGCAGGGATCAGAGAGAGGATGAAGACAAGTGTGAAAAACTGCATCTGGAGTCGAAACAACTCTGTGCACAGGAGGAAGCAGCTGGTTTTTAAAAGCTCCTGCTGCAGGAAAGTTAGCGGTATTAAAAAAACCAACTAAGAAGACTAATAAATCTTGATGAGAATGAAAGTGTTTCCTCGGGGGCATATTTAGAAACTTTCAGAACAATAATCTAGGTTTTGAAATCTGTGCATTTGACCTATAAACTGCTCAAACAACTAATTACAACATTACACACTGACATTGGTGTGTGAGCTGTAAATTGTCTGATGTAGTGATGTAGTTCGGCCTTTTCCTCACACACAACAACTAACATCCAAAACACCCTCACAGGCGACACTGCACTTCCTCTGGTCCTCAGTAACACACCTGCCGAGTTTAAAGTCGATCAGATGAGCGGCTGTCAAGAAATTCAAAATACAGAGATTCCTGTGTTTATACTTAAATATGTAAAACCATCTGTGAGAAGTTTGAGGTCATGGACAAAACACAAGGACAACACACTCACCTGCAGACTACCACTTTCTAAATACCTTTGGTGAAACATAAAAACATGGCGGCCTGTGCTGCCCTGGTGGAGCTCACACATCGAAGCTCTTTTGGTTTTTTGCTCAGTTTTCTCCATCGATCCCGACTTGGAATGAGAATTTATTATCTGAGGAAAAAAAGGTTTTATACAGAGACACAGAGGCGTTTTTAAACAACTTTACCTCCGTCCACAGGGAATCACAACACCAGCCAACTCCTATGAATCAGGTCCAGTTTAACAAAGTCATCGAAACCTAATTATTTACAAGTGAAAACGTTTATAATAATCCTCCACTGCATCGTAACACTGAGGTTTTGTTGTTGTGTGTATTGATTGTGAGTTCATCGTGAAACATTAATGTTGATTATATCAGCAGGTCAGTAAAGAAAAGAGAAAATTCCCACTGAGCTGAAACCTTCCTGTGCTTTCTAAACAAATCTCCCACCATCAGCTGCTCAACATAATAAACTTTATTACAACAGCACTTTTCAGAAGCGACAACAAAGTGTGTTACTGAAGACAAGACTGAATAAAAACCACTGAGATGAACAGTAAAATCCAGTTTACAGAGGAATAAAACGGGCAGATGCAACAGGAGCAAAAGACATAAAATGAAAACAAATAAAGAGCTGTTTGTGTTTTAGATGGTGAGTTAACAGACAGGCTGAAGCTTTATCTCTCAGGAGACCAGTATCATCTGTCCATCAAATTTACTGAGAGCTGATAGAGACTCTGACTGCTGAGCTCAGCTGAAAGCCGCTGACTGTGTGTGTGTGTGTGTGTGTGTGTGTGTGTGTGCTGATGACCGCTGGGCTGCAGATCAGACTGAGTGAAACAACACAGAAACCCTGAGTCCACTCTGTGCTCTGCCTTCAAAAACATTATATAGAAATTATTTCGATCTTTTGGGTTTTGCAGAACATCACTAACCTGCTTCCAGACCTGTTTTTATTGGGTGATTTTAAGACGCTGTTTCCCTGAATGAGACTGACACCGCTGCTCAGACTGTTGTAAGTCAACTAACAGAAATAATGACTCCTGAAATAATAGTTCAATATTTGGGGTTTTTACTTCAAACTACGCACCAGCACGTCTACAGCTCATTAATTAACACAAGACATCTTGTTTGTTTAACCTGTACTTCAGCAGATATTTAAAAACCATTAGTGCTTCTACACGGAGTCGTGTGCCTAACAGTCAGTTGGTAAACATCCAGATGCTGTAACTTCCTGCACTCGTTATCACAGTGAAGTTGCCAGGCAACCAGCATATAGTGCCTTTGTAATATTAATAATTTAATTAATAGTTGTACCATCAAATACGGACCTGTGTTACAGAGCGGGATGCCACCTGTAAGGAATGTATACATTCATATAAAGAAACATTAATCAAATTTACATTGCACCAAAAAACAAAAATATATAAACGAACACTTTGATTTTTTCCAAACAAACAAAAATCTTTGTTTAAATCAGTGTTGGTGAGCAGTACTGTCACCTGACACGTGTGGCCTATCGACATGCTGATTACTGCACAGGTGTGCTTTGGACTGGTCACAATAAAAGGCCGCTCTGAAATGTGCAGTTTAATGACACAACACATTGACACAGATGTTGTGTGATTCCAGGGAGCGGCTGTCAGCAGCTGAACGTCCAGCAGAGCTGTCGACTGGAGAATGAATGTTTGTTCCTCCACCATAAACCAGCTCCAGCGTCTTCACCTGCTGAAGCGACAGTTGGTTTACACAACCAAAGAATTTCTGCACAAACTGTCAGAGAGTGTCCCAGAGAGGCTCACTGTGTGCTCACCTGACCTCATGCTCACCTCTGATGATGTCTGCCACTTCACAGATGAATCCTGGTTGTCAGTGTAGTGGGCAGGTGGCAGACAGAGTGTGTGATGTTTGGTGGTTATGCTGTGGGGAGCCACATGTTACAGGCAGTGACCACAGGTGCATTTTATTGATGGTAATTAGAAAGCACAGAGATTGTTGTGACATTCATCCACCGACATCACCACATGTTACAGCACAATAATTCATTGCCACATGTTACAGGGATCTGTACACATTTACTGGACACTGAAAACATCCCAGTTCTTGTGTGGTCATCACACACTGTATGTTTGTGATCTGAATATACGACAGCGTGTCCACCAACACTCAGCATTTTGTGTTCTTACAGAAAGCCTTAGATCTTTTATTCCAACTCCAAATAAAAGTCACGTGTTTCTATTTTTGTGCAGAGCAGGCTGCTGAACACAAAAACAGTATTTACACAAACAGTCCTCACACAGGTGATTTGAGCTGCTGCTGCCATGGCAACATACTCTCAATGAAAATGCTAACATGCTAACATGTAGCTTGTATAATCTTTCACCAATTAGCATGCTAGCGTGCTAACATTTGTCAATTAGCACTAAAAACACAGTACGACTGAGGCTGATGGGAACGTCAGAGGTGAAAGTCAAAGTGCAGCTTCGCTCAGTAAACAAGAGGATTCCCCAAAATGTCGGACATTTCTCTGAAGAGCAGGAAAGTTGGAGCAGTTGCACGATATTACAAGTGCTAGTTCTGTCAGATAAGGGAAAAAAATTCCTTCCAACAGTTCAAACAGAAAAAGAAAAAACCATACAGTACCACAACAAAGCCTACAGCAGCCAGCTATACAGTGCAGCAGCTCAGTGCTACTGTGGTTTATAGTTTGCATTGGCTTGCATGATCAAATCCAACTGTGTCACACTGGCTTCACTCCTCCAGCTTCTCTCTGCTCGCTTCTCCCTCTGGACCCAAATGGGTCACTGAAGAGAGGCTCAAAGTGAGAGCCCAACCAAAATATTTGAAAGTATTTCCTCCAAAAGGAAAGAGTCTGTGTGCATCAGGGGATAGTAGGGAGAAAAAATAGAAAGATTTATTCTAGCTTTTTGTCATGGTTTCAATCTTTCGTATTTTTGTGAGCTCGGCCCTTTGGGAGCGTTGCCGATGGCGCTGGACAGAGCTGCCCGGACAACAAAAGAGAAGTCTTTACTTTTCATCCTTCCTGGCCTCACTCTCCCGGGGTTAAGATGACCATCGATCGGCCGGGCTGATAAACACAAAGAGCTGCTGGTGGAGGCGCTCACAAAGCAGTCCAGCTCTGCCTGTCAATTACCCACAGTCTCTACTAAAACCCTCTCAGTCTGTGTCTCTGCTCTCCACTACATCTCATGTGCTTTGAATGCATCGTGCTGCCATGCTTTACATCAGTGCTCCTGGCAGAAATATGGTCACACGAGGGGTTTGAAGGACGTTCAGAGATAATGCTGTTTATTCTTCCCTCTAAAAAATATCTTTAAATTCTGTGCAAAGGGCTGAAAGAGCTGTTTCACAGCTCAGAGAGCGGTTTAGAAGTTTCCCCCTCTCTCATTTCTGCCACCCACTCCTCTCATGGGAATCTCTCCTCCCAGTTCCTCTAGACCCACCAGCATCCCCCGACCTCCTCCGTCTCTGGCTTTCGCCCCTGTTCAGCAGAGATCACATGCTTGCAAATGGGCCCCCTGGCTGGGCGGCTTGGCGGTTGGAGGGCTCCCTGGTGGATCCGCCAATTAGCCCCGGCCCCCGGCCTCAGAGAAGTGGAGCGAGGCCGGCAGTGCAGAGAGCTCCGTGACGTCCCCAGAGTTTCCTTTTAACGGGTGACCGCCAAAGATGGGTCGAGGAGAGCCGAGGAGAGGAGAGAGGAGAGAGGGGGGACGGGGGCGAGGACGGCAAGGATAATAGATGACCCCTTTGTCTGTTTTGCCGCTAAGGATTTTGAATCAATTGCAGCTTGTGTCGTCCTGCCAAGCCCTGCAGCTCCAGCTCGGGGGGAAGAGACGAGCAGCAGAATGTGGAAAATGTTTGAAGGAATCTCATCGGTCTCTGTGAGGCCAGGTCGAATTTAATGAGGATTCGTTTGAAAATGCTTCCATCTTGGACCAGTCAAATGAAGCTTTTCAACAACATTTCCAGGATGAGTCAATTAAGAATCACTGTTCTGCTGGTCGCTCAGCTCTCTGTCTCCTTCACCAACAAATCACTGACCGATCTCTGTGTTTCTGTTAGCACGACGACTGCACCAGAATTTGTCGGTGTACTGATACTTTTACCTCAGTGAAGGATCCCAATACATCTTCCACCACTGACAGAGTGGATGTTAGACCCTCCTCTTGTTCAGTCTGCTGCTCACATCACGTACTGATACTGACCTCACCTCTTTGGGCGGCCGTCACGGACATATGTAAGAATATTAGAGGCTTTAGTGAACTGACAGAGAGGAGAGACGAGTGGTTCTAACCACTAAGGGGAAAGATCTGTAAAAAGTAATTGAGAGAGCATTGTTTTTGTTTTGAAACCTCACAAAAAGAAGCCGTCCTGACTCAACAGCCTGACATAACACCAGGTTGCTGAATCATTCAGGATTAAGGCTCGGCTGCAGATGGAGAAGGTAGCTGCTCTGAAGCGAAAATGACGGAAAAGAAACAAAAAACAAATGCTGAATGTTCTGACGGAGACAACAAGCTCAGGTCCAGAAAAATGTAGACATCAAAATTAATACTGGATATAACCTGGTTCTAGACCTCAGGACCGTCTCAGATTTGTTCAGTGGTTCACGTGGGTCTGGTGTTGAACCAGAACCAGGCGACAGAACTATGTAGGATCTAGTAGTTATTTCCTGACAGAACTTCCTGTTTGTGTTGACTGATGTTGAAAACACCTGACATGGACACGAGAAATCCAAACAGAGAAAACAAATTATTGGTCAGTGTCAGATTCAAATGCAAACAGTGCAGCTTGTGAGCGCCCCGGTGAGCTCGCTGTGTGAACGAAGGCAGCCTCTGGTGTGGACGCTGCTGTTTACACTGGACACACACAGAGAAGTCAAGGAGGTACCTATTTACCCACAAACCCCAGCTCGTTAAATCAACAGTTTCCACTGAGCTCTCTCAGGAAAAGAAGAGAGGGACTGAATTAACGAGAGCACACAGAGTCAGGACTCTGGCGCAGAGATAGCAGAGTGCAGAGGTACAGTTTGCCCAAAACTCTTTATGAAGAGGACAATGAAGGAGCAGAATTAAAGAAAGTTGGAAAGCCGAGATTAGCCGAGGCTGTGGAGAGACAGGGAGGGGAAGGGAACAGCTGGCAGGGACAGATACTGCTGTTTCAGACCTCTCCCCAACCCCGGCGGGTAAACAAACCGGCAGTCTGTTTGATTTATGGAGAGCGTCACTGACCGGATGGCCATTATTGCGACTGAAAGAAGCAGGAGTGAGCGCCGTCGTCATCAGCGAAACGTGTCCATATACTGCAGCTTTTCACAGGTACAGTGGACTTTGTCTTGTGCTCTTTGTCAGCTTGGCATCTCCAAACAGTTTTCTGATTCAGCGGCTGACAGCCGAGCTGAACGCAGCCGCTCCGACGCGCTGTAAATCATCAGCGGCGAACACAGAGAAGCTGTTTGGCACCAGGAGACACGTCTTTGTGTCTCCTCACTGGAGACTTTGTGGAGTGATTAATCATCACACTCCTCAACGTTAGGAGGTAATTTATGGCTTCAATTCATGGCCTTTATCATTATGTGCGGGTGGGCGGGTGGAGGGGAGGGTTCGCCTCAGCTCCAGAGCTCAGACTGAGAAAACAACTGATGTTCATTGTAATGCCTGAGTTGAACTGTCACACTGTCCTTTTATTGATCGTATGTCAGTGTGCTCCACGTTCATGTGGGTCCCCTGGGCCTCGGTGAAGGTCCATCAGCTCCACACAGGCCCCAGAGGTCACTAATGGCTTCTAGGTGAACTACAAGTGGGGCCCTGTGAGCAAAAGAGGATATTTTCATTCTGAATGGCTGAAAAGAACGGAGGCTATTATGTGGTTCATTTCCATCATCTGTTTTTATGCACATTTAAAAAGCAGATTTTTTGTTTTTTAAGTTAATTTTTTATAAATTAAAACAGACTTTTTCTGCTTGACGCTGTGGCACCTTCTTCTTCTACTGTAGACAAAACATAGTGACATTGTTGTCATGGTTACAGACCTCCACTCCGCCAGAGAGACCAAAGAAGAAGAAGAAGAGGAGCAGGGGTCCCAGTTGGTTATGATGACCACAGGGTTAGGGTGTCTGTATGATATAAGTCAGTAGAGACTAAAAACGAAAAATGACACAAGAAAAGCAAAAAATGTGAAATGATTCAAGGTGTCATTCATGTTTTAACAACACAAAGACAAAAGTGGTGCAGTGGTGTCTGGGTAGATATACTTCCTCCACCACCAACAGCCCCCCAGCAGTGCTGAGGCTGCAGGTGTAACATTATCTAACTTTACATCTGTCTCGTTGTCTCCTCCCAGAGATGATTCATCCCCAGTGTCCCCAGTGAAACATGCAGTTTGTGGAGTTACAGCAGGAGGAAATCCATCTATTTATTCTAAATTTTAGCAGGTAACTCTCACTCCAGTCCTGCAGTCTGCAGCAGCGCAGGAGTCTGGATAAACTCACTACGTCTCTGTTGCTGCTTTCTCGCCCTGGTTTCTTTAAAAACATAGATGTTGATTTAATGGTCACGTGACCCAGAGCAAGATGGCCGCTTGAGACTTCGCTCCGCTTCAGAGTTAAAAACTTCATCTTAATGATGCCTAAACCGCAGCGTGACAAAGATTTCCCTATTTTTTCATCCAGAAAAAAGGAAAAACACAGATGTTTTACTGTCAAAAAACCTTTACCAGATTAAATAAAGAAAAGACATGTTGTTATCACAGAGCTGACAACATACTGTAGCTTCTGTGTCATTGTGTAAGCCCTTGACCTCTGACCTCTGCAGCTGCGATGACAATGAGTTGCAGCTGCGAGACACTGACATCAGCAGTGGCTCAGACTGAAGGATGTACAGAACATATTCAAGATGATCTGTTTTATCTCTGTGACCTCCCTCCCTCCGTCCCTGCTCCAGAAACACTCCTCCGGTTCACCGAGGGAGAGAGATAAGATGTTCTTCATCCTGCCGGCGGGAGAAGAAAAGATGGAGTCCATCGAGCTCTCATTCATCACTTTTAGATCAGTATTGATCAGCTGGCAGGGCAGCAGCAGCGGCACAGAGATTTACGCCGGCCTTTTACCATGACGATAGGGGCGTTTGACCCATCCAGCGACTAAAAGCCTCTCAGCTCGCCGGCGGCTCTATCATCTGCCGCGCCCAAACATGATGGCCAATGAGATACGCTGATGTATCAATCATCTGGAACGCCGGCTTCTCCTCCTCCTCCTCCTCCTCCTCCTGTGGCTGGTTGAAGAAGCTCCTGACTCTGCTCTTCTTCTGTGTTTTTCAGTGGTTTGTTGAACGTGTGCACAGATAAATATGTCAGCCATAAGCACCTTTTACAGCTCACATATGCTTTGGAACAGATTGGACATCAGGGCGTTTTACAGCTTCCACAACAGAAACCAAATTGTCCTTTAATATAACACAGGATTTATGGACACTGCTGACCTCTTTAATCAGCAGTGTGTATTCAGCGAGCTGCTTTATGGGCCTCTCTGTGAGTCACTCCGGACCTGATTTGGATCTGAAGTTTTGCTGGCGCCGTCACATTTTATCACCGTGACGACTGTCAGCACAGCGGACGTCTGCTGGTTAATGAGATGAGAAACAACACGGACGTCAAGGCAGAAACCTGAGGACAAAACTCAATAGCACTCGATATAAATATTGATATCTGTTTTCAAGAAGTTTTCCTGCACACACACACACACACTTCCATTTATTTCTACACAAACTAAACAACAACTAAAAATACCAAATGTGTTTAATATAACATCAGAAAGATGCTGAAAGGATCCCCTTATTAAAAACCAAACTGAGTCACTATCACAGGTGAGGAAATGGTTCCAACAAATTTAGTGACATCAGAACAAGAGGTGTGACGAGATCTCACGATATTAAAACTTACGATATTTCTAATGAAGGTGAAACGGTGTTTCACGAGTATCCAGCTGTAACTAGCATGACTGATGAAATTAGCACAGAAGATTCCTCCACCACTTTTAAATCGTTTGTGTGGCAACATTTTGGGAACCGAGTAGAAAAAATAAACTGTGACAGACAAGACACGAACAATATGTAAGTTAGCTGAACACGGCGGCTAACAGGAGCGGCTAACACCTAATGTTGAATAAGGACATGAATGTCTCTCAGTCCGGCCTGTGTAGCTCTGTGTCATGCTTGAAGAAAACTTTGGTGAGTCTCTGTTTCCACAGTTGTTACTTTGATTATTGTTTGCACTTAAAAAATAAGACATAGAAAACTAAGATAAATGTAGTTTTATTTTGCATTTTCTGTTTATGGAGCTCAGTTAGAAGGTCGCACACAGCCTCGGTTAGAAGGTAGAAACTCACACAGACACATTTCAAAATGCTCCTGCAGTTTTTTTTGACTGAATCTTTCCAGCCATAGATTTAATCACTGTTAAAATCTCGTATCACGTATCGTCACAGCTCTGGTCAGAACAAATCGTGAATGACTTTTAAAAGCTCGTGGCTGTAGTGAACATTTCAGCCTCTGGAGGATTCTTCAGTTTTCTCATTTACTTTCAGTTTGTGAAATTTCACAGGAACGTTACAAAGTGTGGAAGTGATATAAAACACTGGATGAGGATAAACACCTTCTCCTCTCCCTCCTCCAGCCTGACTCCTCCGGCCTTTTCCTGCCGCCTGATGCCTGTTGTTTGTGCTCGTAGGTGATGTTGGAGCTCGCTCTGACTCACCTCCGCCCAACTCCGCCCGACAGCTCGGCGTGTTAGAGCGAACGCAGGCTCCTCTGTCGCTGAAGTGTTTGCGTGGAGAGTCAGGCGGCTGCCGGTCGGACCTCTCAGCATCCTGTTCGAGATGAAGGTGGGCGGACGGTGTCGCTGCGTGCTGCTACAGTGCACATTTCATCTCTTCATTCAGTTTGTGATTTTTGTTTCTCGGCTGCGAGGATGGTAAGAGTCTGGCATCGAGACTGAAACAACACTGGCAGAAAAAGAAAGAGAGAGAGAGACTCAGTGTGAATGTGTGAGGGAGCTTCTAACGAGTACAACCTCAGCTTCTGAGTAAAAGAGTTGTGTCTGTGCGAAAAGGTTTGTGTGTTGGCGAGTTGTGAGAGGCGTAAATGGGATTTAAAATGGAAAAATTTCACTTTGAATTTTCAGTTATAAATGTTGATTTTCTCACCTGAAATGATGTGAATAAGAAATAAAACAAGTAAAACAAAACTGAACTTGTAGTCGAATCAGAGGAGGCTGAACAAATGTCATCTGGATTGAAATTCTTCAAACAGATCTACAAACATCTTTGTCATTTACAAACCTCTCATCAGCTTCATTAAAGACACTGATTAAACATTAAAACCGAAACAACTCATGGACACAGGACCTGCTGGGGGAGGCCCCTGCCATTGGGGAGTGCTGCAGACAAATAAAGGATCAACATTTTTTCCTGACATATTCTTCCTGCTTGTTGGAAAACGGCGCCTTTGTTATCCACAGTGTCGACCACCAACAGTTACATTGCAGATTTTGTTGCAGAAGTTCAGAATCATTTCAGACAAGAGGCTCAGAGGCTCCTTGTCTCTTCACAATCCTCAGATTTATGCTTTTTGTAAATAAGGGCGTTGTGGTGGTGCAGTGGTTAGCAGAAGGTTGTCTCTGGGTACTCCGGCCTCCTCCCACAGTCCACAGACGTGCAGGTTTATTGGTGACTCTAAATTGCCTGCAGCTGTGGTTCTTATATCCTGGAACACTCTCCTCTCTACTCACACACACTGTTGTAGAACACGTACTGTAGCACTCACATGCCAACTAACAGCATTTCTGATTCACCTGACTCATTCTGAAAAGTACAATACATTACATCCCTGTATAAAAAGTGTAGGCTGTACAATAATCCTTTAAATAAAGAGTGAAAACTGTCCAGAAACAGCCTGCTGTTCAAAGATTTACCTGTTTACAAGATGGGATCCCCCACCTCCCAAAAATCACAGCACTGTTTCATGTACGTGTGAGTAGCAAATGTATTTCCTCTCTCCTCCTGAGCCTGGTGCAGCTGCCTCGCTCCTCTCCATCACTCTAACAGCAGTATCTTCAGTATTTTCCTGGAGTTTAAGCGGCAGACAGGCAGTTTAGGTTCGAGAGGATGAACACTTAAGGGGAAGATAGTTTTCCTCCAACTCCGCTTTCATCATCCGACCAAGAGCCACACAGCGAGCGAGGATTAGATCCACCACAGAGAATTTCATCTCAGTCAACCTTTTTTCTGTAGTTTCCTGCTTTTACTTTTTCAGCGGTTTGCGAGCGGGCGATCACAGCCCTGATCAGTTTCAAGCACTGACAGAGTAATGGCTGCTTTCAGCGTCAGTTTAAATCATGAGCCCCATTTCCTGTGGGTGATGAAACTGTCGTCACTGAAGAAGCTCGTCGCTTTGGAGGAAAACCTGTTACAGTCCACATTATTCACAGAGCTCACACTCTGTTTTCATCTGACTTTAAACATTAAACTGCAGCTGCTAAACATCTGGTGTCAGATCCATCATATTCACCATCAGCATTCAAACTCACAGAACATTATTTTAACTTCTAGTAGATGAAGATACCAACGATGTCGAGCAGTGCAGCCATCTTCTCTTCCCACCTTCGTACAGCTGCAGGTTTGAAAAGTCTTTAACAATTTCAGCCTTAATGAGGCTTTGGTAGAGTTTCAGTAGCTGACAAATCAACTCTTTTATTTGTAACTTATTGTAGTTTAAAGCTGCAGTAACTCAGGGAAACAGGAAACAGCTGCTGATATCCACATCCAGCAGCTACAGAGCAACATGATCATTCATGTGGAGTGGTGTTTGCATCCACCTGATCAATCTAAGTCCAGTGTTCCCTCTGTTTTATCTTTGTTTTTGTTCTCTATTAACTCCTGAGGGAAATCTCTGGCTCTTTAGCTGCTAAATGCTCCACTGTGTTCACCAGCTGGTCAGCCAGCGTCTCTCTGCTGTTTGCTGCTGAGCAGGTAGTGGACAGTGGCTTTTAGAGAGTTCCCTCTGAAGACAGCTGCTGCTGGGGATGGAAATGATGCCCTGAGAGCAGTGAGAATGAAAGTTTGTTGGAACAAGCTGAACTGAAACTCAGTGTAAAGCTTCTCCAGGGTTTTTATATGGGAGCATGTCTGTGGAAATACCAGCTCCACAGTCAGCACCGTGGACTCAGTGACTCAGTCTGCAGATCATGGGAACCAATCAGTTCTCAGTGTCGGCCCAAAAAATCCTGGCTGGAGAGTAATTAGCAAAGTCTGTAGTGATGGAAAGTACATTTACATGGCATAAGAACATCTCTGAGGTCATGTGACCTGTGTTTCACGCCCATCAGAAACAACGTGGGACTGATTTACTGAGAGAAGTGAAGGACAACACTCAGGACAAGTTAAAATGACCCTTGGAGAAATATGTTATCTCCTTCCTGAAGGCTGGTACCAGTCAGTACCAGTTCCTGGTTCCATATGGACTGATGTGAGTACCCTCTGTGGTACCTCAGTACAGTATTGTAGTCCTGATCACAGTGTGTGAGAACAGTTGACAGTATTTGTGGAAGCTCCGGGGCCCAGGGGGCTGACTGACGGCTCTCTGCTGGATGTGACAATGTTCCTGAACCATGGGAACTCGTTAGAGCACATTCTTACTCTGTGTGTGTGTGTGTGTGTGTGTGTGTGTGAACCTGGTTAGTTTTTCTGGTGTGCTGCAGTCACACAACATGTGTGTGTGTGTGTGTGTGTGTGTGTCCTTTAGCAGGAAGCAGCAGCTCTGTTCTGTTTGTCTGTCGCCCACACTCTGCTCGCTCACTCCGTTCAGCTGGTTTTCTGCTCGCTAATCAGGTAGAGAAGCTTCCTGCCGGGAAAATAAGAGCCGACTCTGCCCCGGGAAAACAATTCAGCCATCATCCCGCCATTACAACGATGGCCACAGTCCTAATTTATCTCCCAGTGTGTGCCGGTTGGTTTTTTTTTCTCATATCGGAGGAGAATTTCCGAGCAGAGCAAGCTCCGGCTCTTAATACTCTCTCGTGCCTCGCTCACAACAAACAAATGAGGACAGCAAATCTTTGCTGCCAAGTAGATTTACTTTTATCTGCAGTATCACCTCGCTCCCCGACCACTCATAAGATTAGAGGGAGCAAGCTGCAATACTGGATCTGTTTTGTCAGCTCTGACGATGCTGTCCTGCTGCCTTCTCCCCACAATAAATCTGGAAGGTTTTTCTTCTCCCTTTTTACAAAGCTGTAATCCCCCCACCCCCCATCCACCCCCCATCCACCTCCTCCTCCTGCTCCACCTCTGTGAGAGGGGAAAGTAATAAAGTGGATGTAAAGGATAATGTTAAGGTTTGCCATTTGGATTTTGTTTCTGGTGTTGGTACATGAATAGTAACTGATCAGCCACAACATTAAACCACTGACAGGAGTGAAGAACACTGATCTGGCTCCAGTCCATCGTTCTGCTGGGAAACCTCGACTCCTTCCTTGACACGTACCACCACCTAAACATCCCCCCCATGGCAACAACACTCCCCAATGGCAGAGGCCTCCCCCAGCAAGACCGTGCTCCCACAAACACTGCTCAGGAATGTCTCGAGGAACACAACAAAGAGCTCAAGGCCTCCAGACTCCCCAGATCCCAATCTGATTCAGCCTCTGTGGGATGATCCGGAACAAGTCAGATCCATGGAGGCTCCACCCTGCAACCAACAGGGCCAAAAGGCCGCTACAATGTCCCAGTGCCAGACACAACTGGACACCCTCAGAGGTCATTTATGTAGCATGTATTGGACACTGTTTTTATTTTACATCCTTTTTTACAGACTTAGTTGGGGCATCAGAAACAAGCTGCGAACACAACACTAACAAATCATCATCTTTATTGTAATGTTCATGTACCACCATGAGCTGCAGCAAAATTTATGGATATTTAACCAATGAATTGCTTTATAATAAGGGATTTGTGGAGGGTGTTTACCTAACACCACCTTACCTTACACTCCATAAACATGCCTCACACCAAAAACAGATTTTTCTGCTTTGTAACTTTCCGGATGGAGGCCACCTGGAAGAGTTTGGTCTTCAGAAACCCAACACAGTGGGGGATTTTATTTTGTGCCTGCATACATCAACCATGTCATGAGAAACTGTTTTGTGGGTGGTGACGGCCAACTAAAGGTGGCCTCCCCCTGCACTGGGGAGGAGCAAGGAGGAGTGGCGGAGGGAGGTTGGGTGGGTGTGTCCCCTGCCTGGAAATGAAGCCATTTCAAAGGTCCATAATCTGTTTATGTTCCTGTCGTCCCGTTTCTGTCCGTCGGATCGATCCAAAGCTGCTTTTCCCGAGGCCTTATCATGGAAGCCAGAGGGGGAGACCCAATCTAATTCTGCACTCCAGCAATATTCCACAAAGCAATATAACCAGGCTGCGATCATATCACATCCAAAGGGAAAGAGCAATATTTTTCCATCATTCTTCTCCTCTTTCTCTCTTCCAATCCTCCACTAATGCTGGCCTTTTTTTCCCTCCCAAGGCTTCCCTCTCTTATTGGACAGAATGAAAGGACTTCAGTCAAGTGCTGACGCTCAGTTTCACCACGAGGCTGGTGGCTCATCTAAAAGCGTCCTGTGGGGGAAATAGTTCCTCCACACCATCTGTCATATAATTTGATTAATTAGCCGTTGGTACCACTGTTGCCCCCCGCAGTGGGACTGAGGGTCGGCACTCGTCCATCCCTCCATCCCTCCGTCTGTCACACACAATATCTCGGATGCTGCTGATCAGATTTTGATGAAACTTCAGAGAAGGATATTTGTCACAGCTCCGAGTCTCAGCTGGGCTGCACCAATATTCAGTGTTTTACAGTTCGATTATCTCAGACAGAATTATATCGATGTTCTGTGTGATTTTACCTCAAATGGAGCCACAAGTGGAGAGTTGGTGGTTTAAGCACTAATGACCCAAACACATGAAGCAGGTGAATAATATGTCACAATAAGAATTTTTATTTAGTTGTAAATACAAGGGGAGTTTTATTTGCCCAAACTGGGTTTATTTATTGACTCACAATATTAAATTATTAAATCAACAAAAAATGAATCTGCAACTTTGATCTTCCATTAATCATCTTCCCCCTGGGATAGACAGAAAATTAATCAGTATTGTAAATTATTGTTATTTGCAGCCCTAGCTAAAAGCTTTACCTCCTATAAAGTCTGAGCTAGTCAAATTAAACAATTTGTGAGAAGAAATTCACTCTGGTCGAACCTTTCTTTGCCTAATTATTATTATTAAACTCTCTATAAGTCAATATTCACAGAGTCAAAAATAGAGATAACGTTTTTGCTATCGCTACATAGCTAACAGTAGCATTAACAGCTGTTTACTTGTCAATCTAGACAACGTTACAAATTTAGCATCAAATTTTATTCTTTTACTCATCAAGAGCTGAAACACCAATGTTTTCCTTTTAATTCTATCACTTCTCTTCTTCTAATGAAGTTAGCGTGCTAACCAGCTAGCCCTGCTAATCTCATCACGTTTCAACTGAAGATGTAACTCTGTCATATTCTAACCTACGTATTATAAACACAACGATGGCTGAAACACCACCCGCTCCTGTCAAGACACCGTGTTCAACTGCAGAGAAAAATTATGTATAGTCTCTTTAAAAGAACATGACAAAATGAGAAAGTAATTGCATACCCTGTTAATTCTCATATATCTAATTGAGAATAAATTAGCTAGCACTTTGTTTTCAGTCGTATAGTTCAGTATCGTTCCAGCTGGAACTAAATTTACCTGCGAGCACTCGACAGTATAACTTTAAGTGAAGTTTAACATTTATAATTAGTCAGATTTTTTTTTTTATAAACGGGTTAACAGAGATGATACTTAGCAATCAGCAGGATCATAATCCCCTGGAAGACCTGGTTTAGTTGAACCCTCTCTAAGCCTCAGCCCAGATGCTAAGTCAACCAGCTACAGCCTGAAGGAGTCACTGCATTGTTTGTGAAGGATGGTGTGTGCCATGTTTTTATTTGCCTGTGTTTGGAGCCTCTTCTACAGTTGGAACAGTGTGTTGGATCGGTCTATCCCTGCAGGAAAACACACTCTCTCAGATCTCAGCTCTGTCTCCTGGCATCAGAGCTTCACCTGTTCAGAAACAACAGGTTCATCACTCAGGTGCACCAGCAGGCGAGCAGCGTCCTCCGCTTTGTGCTCTGAACATAATTTCAGTTGATTGCGACATTCTTTTCTTATTAATGTGTCTTTTATTTTGGCGGACGAATACTCATCCCACCTCCCTTCCCACCGGAGAGGGTTGGCTCTCTCCATGCCAGTGGCTGTGAAAAACAGCACATTTTTCATTAACAAGATTACCGTCCAACAATATAAATACAGACGAGTATGTGTGTGTTGTGTTGTGTTGTGTTGTGTTGCCCAGGCTGCCAGTGAATTTAATCACTAACCATTCCCTTTTTTTTCTCTTCCACCGCCAAGACGTGGAAGCCAATCAGCCTACTCCAATATGTGCAACATCTCGGTGCCAGAACTGATTGAGAGTCTCAACAAGCGAAGGCTCAGCGGAGGAATGTTCTGGCAGCCTGCAGGCTGAGGGCGTTCGTTTTGTTTCCTGCTTTAACTAATTCAGCATCTTTTCCTACAAAAGGATTTGAAACACTGGACCACAATGAGATGACTCACCTTCTGAGCTGATTCTCCATGCCCAGAAAATTTCACCTGTTAAATAAATAAAATGTCCCAGAAATGACTTTACTGTATTTTCATGTAAAATAATGAGCAGAATTCTTGTCCCTGAGTCCCTTTCATGACGCCTGCAGATCTTTAAAAAGAAGTCTGTTTTTGAAGCTCAATAAAGCAAAGCTTTAATCTGAGCTTTGCAGTGTATAATGTCTGTATATATCTACCTTTGATTTCAGTCTGTATACTTCACATCAGTCCTGATTTCTACAGCTTTATACTTGTTCATATTTACTTAACTGTATTCACGAAAGAAAAGAAAAAAACGATTGTGTGTGTTAGGACTTCCACTGATTGGTAACTGAACGCAGTGCAGACAGAATGAGTGAACATCAGATAGTGATAAATATAATGAGCCCATTTAAAACGTGTGTACATGTGTGTGGATTAGCTGATGGTCCCACATGCACTGCCTGTCAATAGGATTTGATTAATTTCACATTTGTTGCAGAAGTTTTAAAATATGCACCAGTTTAGTTTAATGTCTTGTGTCTTGTCGACGAGTTCCGTGTCAAAAAATTCAGACCTTAATTACATTCTTCCCTTTTCTTAAATAAAGTTGACTTCAATTAAATGAACGCACTACAAACTAATTCACAGACAGAAAATCTGTCGACAGGCAGAATTATTCTGAGCAGAGCTGAACTCGTCTCTGGGCGTTTAATGAAGCTGCTGTGCTCACCGTCGTCTGCTCTCCATGAGAACTTAGAGGCAATAAGGTGTAAGCAATCCACAGAGGGTGGAGGTGGGTGGATGGGGGTCAGTGGCAGCCTAACCACAGGCATTACAATACTATTGATGAGTGTTGTGTTTGTAAGCCGTGACAGTGAGACAGCATGAACAACAGCAGGACGTGGATTTCAGCCATCACTCATTTTATTATTTACACCTGTGCTTTTCCTACAGTGATGCTTCAGAATGTCCCATGTGATCAGTGAAACTCCGAATAATAAGACCGGCAGATTATGTGGTTACAACTCACCCTCTGGGGGTCATGAATTTTTACAGCAAATTTCATGAAAATGCTGCCTGTAGTTGTTGAAATGTCTCACTCTGAAGCGACATGTTGGACTGACAGAAAGACCCACTTCACTGCTCCAGCCCTGCTGCCGGGAAGGATAAAAATATGTGAGTGTGACGGAAAGTGAGAGGAATTATTATTGGACAGTGTGAAATCCAGAAGGACCGCTAAACTGAGTCCTGATCTGAAGGGCAAACTGTAATTAAAACATGAAACGTGGCGTCTAATTTGTTGTGGAAATGCCTCTGAGGGCAGATTATGAGGAGTTTCAAATGACACACAGAAGCGCTTCGTTCTCTTGTGACCAAGAAAATGTGCTTCTGTAAAACTGTCTTAAATACAGAACAAGTGAAGACACAACTGTGTTAGAGGGAGAAATTATTCAGAGCAGCGGCTCATCCTTGTAATACTGATGGGGTTTCATCCTTCCTTCAAACCAAAGCTCACATCCTGCCACTGAATTTGTTTTAGTTCAGAGAAGGAAAATGAACAAATGAGGAACGCAGCAGCAGCAGCAGCAGCAGCAGCAGCAGCGAGGCCAGATGTTGATGAACCTACAAACTGACAACAGAAGCAGAAACGACAACTTTACGTGTCAACACCCACAAAACAATCCAGTTATTTTTCTGCTTGATTGACGGATTCATTTAAACTGGTGTTTGAATCTGCAGGACGCCGCTTATTTCGCGCCGCAGCTTTTATTTTAGTCAGGGATGGATGTGCTGTTGTCTGATCATCAACACACATATTGTCTTTTCCAATATTATTTTTCCTGTGTTTGTGCCTTTGTTAGATGAAGCAGTGGCAGCAGAGTGACAGAGACGTCACATGATATTGATCCTTGGCTGGACTTTTTATTATGACTCTTTGTCTCTTAACAGTCACTCATTCTGTGTTCTGTGTTCTCTTTCACTTTATCTGTCGAGTCTCTGCATGTGAGTGAAACAGCGCCCCCTGTGGTCTGGTACACATCAGTCACTTTGTGCAGACACCTGAACTCATCATAGCAGGAGAAGCACAGGTGGAGCTCCTCGCAGTAACGATGGCTCTGCTCCAAGTGTCCCAGGAAACGTCTCCCTACAACTGGCTCACCTGAATGGCAGCCATCGTTAATATTATTGAATTCACCTGTGGTTAAACAGATCTGTGAGCTGCTCTTCACATGTGTCACAAACCTGCACTGAACTGAGCCACTTGATAAATGCATCTTATTACTTCTGTGCAGACGTTTTAAATTAACAGTGACAATATTCTTATTTATGACGTCATGTGAGCACGATGTTTCCTGCGCTCTCTGTCAGGTCTGTCATTCAGTTTTAAATGAGATAACCTGATTAAACAAAGGTTACTCTGTAACTCTGAAGATGAGTGTGACCCTCAGGCACCAGTGTGGATCCACTCATTAGTTAATTACCAGGTTTCCTTGTAAGTTATTTGAACAAACTTTTTTTGAGTCGTCCTGGTGCGACGAAGAGGAGACACAGCTGATCTCCGTCTCCTTTAATGAGCTGTCAGTCAGCATGCTCCACCAGCCATGCATGTTAACCCACACTGTTAGAACTCCATGTGTGTGTCCATGTGACATTCTCATTAAGGCCAATGTACTGATTGTCACAGTGACAGCTCTCTCTGTTAGTATATAAATAAGATCAATGCCAATTAGTAGTTTGCTTTATCTTCATGTATGTTGTATTTATAGTCCCTGTGGTGGAGCTGTGGTGCTGTAGGTCTCTTGTCTCCTGGACATTAACTTTCTGAATGTGATAAATGAGAGAGACTGTGGAATAAACCTGGTTGGTTTCTTCTCTGTGGAGGAGCAGCGATTGATGAGTTTTATGAGTGTGACGTGCAACACTGAGTTATTCCTCTCAGTCTGCAGCCTGTTTTTTTTTTTTGTCATTCTGACAACATCCTTTGAACTCGTCTTTCTCCAGGTTGCATCAGCGAGATGTGAAGCAGATAAATGAATAATTTTTGTTAGAATTGTCAAAAACTGTCGCAACCTTCATGTGATGGGTACTGAGACCTCTGTCTGTCTCTGTGTGTGTGTATATATATACTGATTTTGACTTTTACAGTTTGTTTTTTTTGCTCCTCTATGCAAACTGGGTTAGAAAATCACCCCTGAAGTGAAACTCACTGAAGTGAAACTGCACTCAGCTTTAGAAACAAAAACATTTCCAATCTTAACGTTTGGTCAACACATACATCACATTAAACCAAGATTAAAGGTTCCACGTCATCCCAGCTCTGATGGTGCTGCCAACACCACCAGCACCAGACACACTAACACATGGAGGCGGTGGTATTCCTGCAGCTCCCAGTAAAATCCCTGTTTTTGTCAATGGAGTCTGGTAGTGATGTGTAGAGATGTTTCTGGTTCTTCCTCATTAATAAAAAGGAATCCTATCATGATGTTAGAAGAACAATCTGAGTCTGTCAGCGACAAAAACAAGAACTTTAGTGGACGGACTTTGACGTGTTGGATTACACTGCAGCAGCTGTTGTTGGTGGAGGCTGGGTTCACTGTTCAAGCCCAGGTTCAAGCTAAGCTAGGCTGTCTCCTGTACCTGACATGACGTGACGTTGATATCCATCTTCTCCCCTCCCTCTGAGAAAGGAAGAAGAACAAATATCTGACTCCCAGCTGAGCAGAATTAAGACAAGTGTTCTGGTTCTGGTTCTGGTATTCTCTTGTCCAGAGCAAACAAACTTCACAAAAAGCTTCCTGTTTGTCACCTGACACACAGCCACACCTGGACATTTCCACTGAGTCACAGCTCTTAAGTTCTTCAGCAGCAGCAGTGATGTTTTATTCATCGCAGGCCGCCGTCACTGTCGCCCTGACGGCGTCCTGGTCATGGCGGTCTGACAGGGACAAAGCGGGGATTGCTGGGTGTCTCATTTCCCGACTCATCCTGATAAGGTTTAGTAAAAAGGTTTAAATGGCAGTGACAGGTGTCGGCCTCCAGACTTCACTTTACATCACTCTCCTGTTAATTTTTCCCCCTGTTATCTCTCTCCTCCTATTTGTCGCTCTGTCTCTATTTCATTCCCACTCTCTTCCTCTCAGTCTCGTCTGTCTTTCATTTAGAGAGCCCCCCCCCCCTTTTCCCGCTGATTGTTGTGGCCCCAGGCGATGTTGTTGTGCTGGTGGTTGTCAACATGCAACAGAAAAAATATATATTCTCAGCTGTTTTATTTCTTTTCTTCGTTTTGCCACAGTATTCCTCCCATGCTTAAAGGATTAGATTATTTTGGTGTGACATCCTCAGCTCTTTCTTTTCTTTCTTGTTACAAAAAGCTCTCTGGAGGAGGAGGAGCAGTAAATCTGTGTTTTTCACTCAACACTTGTACTGTATTCTGTTCAGATGCTCTTTGAAAATTTATGACAATATTGACACTGACAGGGGGAGAATCTTAACTCCGCGCCTGCAATCTGGAGGTGGAACGAGTAATGAAATATGTTACTTAAGTCATCAGACGCCGCTGCAGACTGCCAAATCAAACCATCAGTTTGTAGATTGATTTCCAATCTCACAGCAGCCATTGGCTTCAGTTTATTTCCATGAAAATTGGGTTTGTACAAACTCGTTGCTCAAGAAGCAAATAGTTGGATGAAAAAATTAAATCTAGAAAACAGGCAATCAGCAAAAAGTGGACGCTGTGAGAAGCACCATCAGTTCAGATGTTTAGCTTCAGAATGCTAATGTGCTAATGTTTGCATGTTAACATTATGTAATGCCAAATCCAAGTTTGTGTTAAAGGTAGAGCCAGCTCTCCTCTGATGACACGATGCCAACATCAGCCAGCTGTGTTTGCTTCAGTGTAAACAAGCAAAGATGTCCTGATCAACAATATAGCACCGTCTCTGTGTAGAAGGGCCCACAGATATTGTAAATACCTGCACTGGTGTCTCCAGTTGGTGAGAACAAAACGTCATGGATTCATCCTCTGAGGACCATGAATGTCTGAACCAGATTTCAGAGATAACCGACAAACGAGGATGACTGAACACTGAGCTGATGGTTTTATTATTGACGGTTTGACCACACTGACCCGATGGAGTCAGATACATGAACAGTAATATCATCAAGCTAACTGGTTAAATGCTAATGCTAGTCCCACCCGAGCTAGCTGGCTTCCTGTCTGCCAGTCAAACATAAACCCAGGTCTTTGACTAAAACCCAGCAGCCTGTAGGACAGACCTGTACCTGTGCACCTGGACAGACGTGGTTTCCCCTGGACTGTGGTTTGAACTGGATTTTGTGTGACTGCGTACGGAGGCCCGGCGGCCCTGATAGCATGAATACAGAGTGGCTGTAATTTCCCTCGGGGCGTCAGACCCGCGTCCTCAGACCGACAGTCATCAGAAAACAAACTCCCATCATCACTCGGAGGATTAAGCAGCCGATCCTGGTTCAATACTGCTTATTTAATCCACGCTCTCTGTGTGTATATGTGGAGGTGGATGAAAGAGAAATATGTGTGTGTTTTCTTTTGGCGCTTTGACCCGTTTCATTTGTATCCACAGAAATATTAATAACACAACAGGGATATGAGAAGGTTTTTACCAGTAAATTGATCCGTATGAGGGGAAGCAGCTGCTGTTTGTGAATCAGAAAACAACATTTCCCTCTAATGAGTAATAACTGCATGTATCAAAAGGTCGGAAAAACATTCAGCGTGCTTTAATGGCAGAAAATATCAAGCGCGGAGGTATGCAGTGTTAGACTGATGCACCGCAAAAAAACATGTCACCGTCTTAATTTAAACTCTGACTGAATGAAATCACATCAGCATTTGTTTTGAATATACAGTGACCTTTTCAGAGGAGTCTGTGGAATATATGAGTCTTTCTTTAAATGTCTGGCTCTTAATACAAAGAAGAATGAAGCAGAAAGCTCCATTAGCATCAAGTAAATGATGCACAGTTCAGCCGTGGAACGTGACTGAAGACTGAACTCACTTCACTGGCAGCCTCAGCACACGACAGCCTTCGATCTAAAGTTCAATATGTTCACATATTGAGTCCAGTATTATTATCCTCTGACTCTTCATGCAGCGCCACCAACAGGTCAACTCAGTCAAATGTTTCTACTTCACTTTTTCAGAATCCAGTTAACGTATAACAAACCTCAATATCAAGATGCCAGCTAGTTTAATGGAGCTCTATGAAGAGATGTTATGAGATAAAGAAGTGGCTTTAGAGGAATGAATCATGTGCTGCTGCTTTAACAGTCTTAAACATGACTCACACAAACTCGCTGCTTTTCTTAGTTTCTACCGAGACGTCATGTCTGCAGAGAAGAATCTGTCTCTTTCTCACAATAGCTCATCGACTCTGCAGCTGTAAATGTTGTTAATGAACAAATATTAGTCCCTAAGTGCTTTTCATAAAAATAAACAATGATTAAATAATTAGAAACAACATAAACATTTAATCTGATTTGTGTTTAGCAGCAACAGAGTCTGTACACTTTTCAAAATCTTCTATAAATTAGAATGAATCATAAATGAATTAATATAAGCTTCTTGTACATGAGAGAATATATCATGTATGAAAATATCTGTCTATGCATTTAAAGTTTATTTGAACCTGGGCTTTACATTCCTGTGTTTTTGAGTCTGGTAGTAGGGTTGTATACTGTACCTGCAGTATATCACACATGTGTAGTATCCACTTAAGGACACAGTGCTCTCTGTGAAGATTATATTTGTCTTGTTCAGTTCCCAGCAGACGTCTCCTCCTCGGTTGAAATGGAAGTTGCGTCCTTGCTCGAGGTGGACATGTTTTGCAGTGCAATGTGTTTAAGGACTTAAACATCCAGAGGCAAAAGTGTTTTGCATTAAGCAGCTCTGGGAGTGTGTCAGGAGGTCAGGTGATGATGGTTTTAATGATCTATCAGATCTATAAAGAATGGCAGATGCGGCAGGTGTTAGGAAGCAGCAGCCTGAGGGGCCGAGTCAGACCATTCCACACACTGAATATTTCATCTTTACGTTTACTTAAATCACCGGAGCAGAAAAACATGAGCGTATTGACATTTGCTGGATCCACTTATTGATCAGGGGATCACATCTGCAGATGAAGCACTTTACACCTTTAGTATTCTGAACATCTGCAAACACCTGCGTTAGTCTCAACTGAAGTTATTTCACCATAAAAGTGAAGTTTGATCTGAGGCCAGGCTTCACATCACTGTGGATAAATCTGAAACCAATTACATTTAGAAGTCAAGTAGCATCACTTCACACTCTGTTCTTGAAGCTAACTTGTTAGTGATGTTTTTCGTGCTTGACATCTTGAATTTCTCTGATGTTCTCTGCAGCTCTTAACTCTGCTGTTTGTCGTCAGGAATGGGTCTTTGCGTCTTGAACTTGCCACTAAGACCTCGGTGTAACGGACCCAGGGAAACTTTTCTCTTCTTCTTCTTCTTTGTTCTCTCTGTGTAATCAGGTTTGTTTCCCAGTTGCTCACTTCTCGGCTCTCGCTCCGACCACAGGAGTGTCCTAATAAGTGAGAATAAAGAAAATTAGAGGCAGAGGGAGTGTGAAACCTGCCTTGTGTTGCACTTACACTCTTGGCCCTTCTTGTTTTAACCTTAAGTGCAGGAGTCCTGTGACAGGCGGCTGGTACGTACAGTCGCAGTGTGAGATGAAGTCGAGTCAGCGAAGGCTCGGTGAAGGTAAATGAGGATCATCAGACGGCCGAGGAGACGAAGCCTCGCTCCTCTGAAGGTTCAGTGTGTGACGGCGGTGGCAGCTCCTAAAGGGCAAAAGCCTCAGTTTGTTCCAGCAGCTACGTCTGAGTGTGTGTGTGTGTTTCTCTGTGGGCTTCATTATGGTGTGTACACACACAGAAGACAGAAAGGTTTCATCTGATTCTGTTAAATACAATTTAGTTTTATTATCAGTAATAAACATCTGACAGAGTATGATCCACTCTGCTGCAGGTTAACACCTCTGTGGTCCCCGCTCACACTGTTGCCATGGTAATACTAATTTTCATGTATGTGTTGCCCGGTAGTTTTCCAGCTATCTTAGCTGCTTGTGTAAATAATTCATTTAATGTTGTAATAAACTGTAATTTGCTTATGAACTCCAGATGACTCTGCTCCTCTGGTTTCGAACGTGACTGCAGGGATTTACTTACATTCAGACAAAAGATCATTCGAGCCAAAACTGACGCTGGTGATTTAAAGCCAAGCTCATGTCAGGATGGATGGTAGAGATGCAGCGTGGGTTACAAACACTGCATCCATCATGTTTGAACTCAGCTTCGGCTCCGTGTTTGTTTGGTCGAACAGATCAGACCGGAGAAAAAGCTGTAACCTGGTAACTCTCATCCCGAAGGTGTTGACCGGGGAAATGGCGTCAGAGCAGCACTCCTCTGTATGGAGCTGGCTTTATGAGCAGGGAGGACCTGTCATGTTGAAACAGAGACACTGTCACTGCAGAGTTTCCCTTCAGTGGGACTGAGACGAGCAAATCTTTCTCCTCCACCAAACCTGGATTCATCATCAGGCTGCAGCGCAGTGATTCATTCATTATTTGTGCTCTTTACATCACTCAGGCTTCATGTCATGTTCTCTGTTTTTTCTATTTGTTGTTTCCTGCTCCTGTGACCGCTGCCCCGCCCTGATGTCCGCCCTCAGTGTGTTTAGTCTGTGTCAGCCGTTTGCTCTTCAGCTGTTTGACCTGTTCCTGTTTCTGGTTTTGTTTGTGTGACCGTCTGAACTGAACTGCTGCCTCCAGTAAAGAGTCGTCTCTTCTCTTCCAGCCTCGTCACACTCACATTGTTTATAGTGATGTAGGATTGTGTGACACTGCTCAGCGATGAAAACCCGTGTCATGAACATACTATATCTGTTCATTATGTGTTTGCATATACATGAATGTTGCATAAACATTAATAAAGTATTGTTTAGAAAGTTTTAAGTGATACGTCTGTGAAAAACAGGCTTCAGTGTGTTCTGCCCTAATGTTCTGACCTTTGACCTCCTCCCTGGCTGAGGCGGGGAGCTTCCTGTTGACCTCTGCTGTTGATTTGTTTGTTTGTTGTCATCAGTTGTATCCCTCGTGTAATGACCTGCCTGCGTGTTGTTGTGAATCGCCCCGAGCGTTGATCAAGGTCTGCAGGTCAGCAGGGAGCTGAGAGCTGCAGAATCGCCCTTTATTGTCGGTTTGTCCACATGTGGTGTGTCGTCTCCCCCCTCCCACTCCGCCTCCTCCTGCTGGGACCGGATCAGAGCATAAATGCATCACAAGCAGCAGCAGCAGCAGCAGCGTTGTTGAGGTCACCATCAGCAAGTTTACATTCTGCTTACACCAGATTAACAGGACAAATCAGTAAACTTCCCCCTGCTCCTCGACTGCAGGCGGCAGCAGCAGCAGCCTGTGAGCCATCTGCAGAGCTCTGCTCTGGGTCTGTTTGTTTATGTGACAGACACCTGCCAATACCCATCACCAATCAATACTGATGGGCTGAGAGCTGTGCATTATTTTCAGGTAATGACAGAGCTCCAGCCTCATCTGCATTTTCAATTAATACTTGTATGTGGGAGGCTGCAGAGGAGGATTCATGATGGTGAAGTAATAAGTTAAGTTTCTCTCATTACTGTAACAAAGCCGCCATTTATTAGTAATCAGTAATTACTACTCTGCTGTATTTGTACTTTGCTACATTTAAGTGGCAGTCATTAACAGAAGTCACATGATGAAGTCAGGATGATTTGATAAATGGGACGAATGAAAGGAGCCGAATCAGCAGCTGCAGCAGAGAAGAAGCTGCTGGTGAGTCGCAGCAGATGGAGGGCAGAGCTCCAGAGAGCTCCGTGTTTGGAGAGGTAACGCTCTCAGCTGCTCTCAGCTCAGTACAGACACTAAATGTTTACATTCACTGACCAGGGGTCAGCGGGACACAGACCTGACGTGGTGTCCGTACGTTTCATTCACTGTCTGAGCTCTGTTCTCTTCTCTGCTTCGCTCAGTCTCCGAGGCTGCACGGTGCCTCACACACAGATGGAACTTAATAAATACCTTTACATATTTAGCTCAGCTTGTGGGAAGACTCTAAGAATACAGTAACAAAATCATCAGTGTGTTTGTTCTGTTAAACTCATTGTGGGACGTCGTCATGAATGTGATTGTGTAATGGATCCTGCAGCCTGCAGGGGGCACCATCAGGAGCTTCAGTGAGGATTTTTGAGCTGCTCTTTTGTTGTGTTGATGTTGCAGTGTGTGTCTGTCTGTTATTCATCTCGTCCAGAGCAGAAACAAGATTTATTTTTTTTTATTTCAGTGGGGTTCAAACAAAAAATAAAATGTAAAGTGAAATATATTATGAAATGACAAAAAGAGTTTCATCTCTGTTGCTCATTCTGTGTAGATATGAAGTGAAGTCTTTTTCCCTCAGTTTATTTACAACAGACACGTCTCAGGGCGTTTTATTATTATTAGAAGTTAACGACTGGTGTCAACTTCTTTCATGATGCATTCATTTCTACTTCCAATTAGCACTCTACCTGACAGTGTTTGAGTTAATGACGCACTGTTCATTCAAAGAGTGGTTAATGGTACTTGTCAGGTATTAAACATCCTGTAAAGGAGGTATGTGCTGTAGCTGACAGCAGAGAAGAAGAAGGAGAAGAGAATCAGGTCACTGAGGTCGACCGGACGTCAGAACACAACGCCACCCTCTGAAATTAGCACACGACCTTTAAAAGCATGCTAAATTAGCAAAGCTGTCCAGTTCATAAAGCCTTGAGGTAAGCATGGTAAGATGTACTGTCCTGCCATTAGGGGAAGGGTGGAGGGGGGAGGGTGGAGCTTTATTTAGCAGGTGCAGTTTATTACCCGTCATCAAATCCCCCTCCGAACAGGAACAGCTGATGTTGCGGAAATACGAGGAGACCCAAATAAGCTCAATCAACAGAAGTGATAATATTTCATATCCTGGAGTGTGTGTGTGTTTTTCTCCTCCAGACAGGAGCCCATTTTTCAGCCCCCTCGCTCGTCACCCACGGCGACCTCTGCAGGGTCACCCGGGCCCCTGTTGAGAAGGGACGGCGAGCGTCACGGTGCCTTTGGAAATCCAGGGCGCCCACTCCGTCCGTGCCGGGGATCCCAGAGAGCGCGCTCGGCCTCGGTGCCACTGGGGGAGGAAAAGAGGGAGAGTTCCCCTTTTCTGTCCTTCCTGCTGCTCGTTTCCTTTCCTATCTCAATTCCTCACATCTCAGAGAAATTAGATACAAGAGGTGAGAAAGGGAAGAGAACGGAGGGAAAGAAGAGCGGTCACTGGTCAAAGAGATGAGGAAGGAAACAATAAAGAAAAAAAGGCATGGAGGAAAGGGAAAGAAAGGACAAAGGAAAGTTGAGAGGCAGAGAAGTGGGAAGCAGAGGAGGAAGTGGTGGTGAAAAAGAGGAGAGGACGGGAGAGAAGAAGAAAATGATGCATTAATGAAGAGGAGATGAATGTAAGGAGGGAAAAGGAGAGGTAGGGAAGGATTAGAGGATGTGATGAAAAAGGGAGAGAAAGGAAGGATAGGATGGAAGGAAAGGAAGGAACGAGTAGGAGGATGTAAAGGAAACAACGACCTCTTCCCTTTAATGGCTGACGAGCTGTTTCCGTTTGTTTCACGAGGCCTGGTGTTTCTGAGTCACTCTCTGTCACCTCTCCTTCACAGATCTGCTTCCTCCGTCGCTTTTTCTCCATCCAAGACACGTCAGAACCTCATGGCGAGCGGTTCCTCTGCGGTGCCGAGTCGCTGCAGACTGTTAGTGTCAGTATGCAAAATAAGGGCAGCAGATTCATTCACATTCACACACCTCAGTGTGGTGCAGGTTACACTGCATGTGTGTGAGTTTGGAGCGCAGAATGGCCCGTTACATTTTCATTTTCCAGTCTAAAGGGTTTAACTGACACTCTCACACTGTAGTAGAAGCTTAAATTTAGGAATGGCAACCGTGCAGGCAACATCAACACGGGAGCCAACACACAGCAGCCTGAAGAACAGCAGGGGAGGATATTAATAAATAACCATGTGTATAACTGTCATTCATTACACTCTGGGTCTTTTTGTACCTTTGTCTCTCAGTAATAACACCAGGCTCATTGATGAGATGAAGGAACAAAGGTTGGCCGACGTTAGAAACTTTCCTACTGGACGCCGTCGGTCCAACAACTGGTGATTGTCGATATAATGTTCATGCAGGTGTGTGCAGTTCATGTTAGCTCAGGCTTGGACTTGAGCTTTGGAGGTTAGTCATTCCCCGAGGTGAAATGATGACAGCTCAAGGTGCACTTTAAAAAATGGTGCTAATGGTGACAGGAAGGTTTTAAAGCCTCTTTTAGCTTCTCGTTTTGTTTTTCTGGCACATGAACCATATGATTGACTCTCAGCTGTTTTCATGAATAGATCTCTGATGGAGCCACTGTCTGTTTAGCAGCCAGAGATTTCCCTCAGGAGGTGGAGGAGACCGAAACAGAGCTAAAAGAGAGGGAATACTCATGATGATGATGTTGCTCTGTGTTGCTTCATGAGGTGATGATATGAACACAGTTTGCTTTGATGGAGCAGTGTGAGTTATAAAATGATTAATGCAGCTTTAAAATTGATCAAATTTGTACCTGAACCTTTTTTCTGTCTCTGGATGAGAACAATAGAAACCGTGAACATTTTTCATCTGTGTAAAGTTTAATCTGTGAAGTTGGAGTTTATAGTTGGAAGATGTGTTTGATGTCTTTCCAGGGGGCTAGCAGTTTTCCCCTGCTTCCAGTCTTATCGTGCTAAGCTAAGCTAAACACACACACAGATCCGAGCAGATTTCCTTCCTCTGCTGAAGCTGCCGTCATGGTCGACGCCCACATACAATAACCGTGAATTTGATTTTCACTCATCAGCAACGGCTCATTAAAAAGTTTAGATCAGGCTGTTGACTCCCTAATAGGCCTCCTGCAGCTCTTTAAACGCAGCTTTTGCCAACAACACAGTCTCGTTGTCAGTTTTTTATTCATCTTCCTCTGAACCAAACCCTTCCTTTAGCTCTCACCTTGGAGAATTCCCAAAACATCGCCCACTTTTGTTCGTCAGATCAGCGAGCTTGCTTTTCTATTTTCTTCTGTCTTTTTTCAGAATTCTTCTGTGATTGAATTGTGTTTTGCAAAATACCAGAGGCAAAGGAATTTTCATCCCTATCCGTACATGAGAGCACACAGAAGCAGCCATTTACGATAGTCTAATGGGAATGTTAAGTACAAGCAGGCAGAGCCGTCTTTTATCTCGGGTATTTACAACTCTGTCACAACCAGCAGGAATTTGGAAGCTGAGGGGAAAAAGCATCCTTTTTTTTGATCCCTGCCCGGATGCACCGGCTTTCATCTCTCTGTGCTCTTAACAGAAAGGCCTGCTGTTTGTGGAGGGAGAAATGGAATCAAAGCCAGTGATTAGAATGAAATATTTGCAGAGGTTTGGGGGGGAGGGAAAAAAAGAAACAACATGAAAAGAAGAAAAAAAATTGGAGGAGAAAGTTAAATTTACCATCTCCAAAAAGTTGTTGGCTGCGTGTTCGCTGCAGGAGCTGTGGCCTCCAGCAGCTCCCTCTCATCACCACGCAGAATAATCCTCTCTTTGTTCAGAGAAACTGAATTGTTGCTTTAAAAAAACCACACCATCGTTCTTTCCATTATTTCACTCTCTCAGCAGCTATAGGAGGCCTTGAGCGGTGGTGTTGTTCTGCGCGTTTCTTCACAGCCAGGACGGTTCTCTGTGTTCTGTCTGATATCCATCCACACATCGCCCACAGCACCAACAAGGCTTCGGGTTTTCCTCTCTTTTCGACCTGTGCACCTCGGGGCCTCTTAACCCCGAGGTTTGTACGACGAGATACAGTAGCTTACTGCAGGAGGTCAGGTCTAGTTCAGCCTGTGGAGTGTGTGCGCGTCGCCCAGTTCCTGCAGATAACGTGGAATTACATGGTTAAGTTGTCCAGCCAGCGTGAAGGGGGAAGAACCTGAGGGGAGTTTTAACTGAATGTCAATGGGGAGCTCTGAGCTTTAATGGAGGCCACTGGAGGTCGACGGGGAGGAAACGGAGCGGAAGGTCAAAGATTTTCTGAGTCAAGTCAAACCGCGTGTGTGTGGGGTTAACTTACAGAGGAAAGAGGCCGGAAACAAGAAGGAGAAGAAGAAGAAGAAGAAGGAGAGGGGAAGCATGGCTCCCCTGCCGACGAGCGCCGCTCTGCCCCCCTTGATGCTAATCCTCTGAAAGCTGTTTTCTAGCGAGGATTAGTGCCAGCGAGAACAAGGCTTAGAGCTCTCCGCCGAGTCGAGATGAGAAATCGAATACAGGTGCTTGTCGGGGGCTGAGCCCGATGACTTTTCTGTGTGCAATATCATACAGGGGGGATAGCTCTCGCTGCACCAGCTGGTATTACATCCTTCAGGGTGATATTGTTGGAATTCAGGTCAATGCTGACTCGTGCAGAACAGAGAAAAGAATCCTCTGAAGCTCAGTGGATCCTCTAACCCAGAAATCACAACTTCCCCTCCTTGCACAAAGTCAGGTTATTCTGTTTTACTGCTGCAGGCAGCTTTCATTATTATTACTGCTTAATCTTTCACTGAAGAGCTTTCTAATTGTTTGGTTAATCATTTGTGCTGTTGAATGCTGTAAGTAAGGTTAGGGTTCGTGCCCACATGTGCACATCTGTAACTCCCTGAAATCATCCTCATACCGGATTAAAACACTGATGATTAAAATGTGTCATCGTCTGTTCTTCTGTTGATTGATTGAGTGATTTAGGAAAGAGGTCATAGTGACTGTTATATATATAATAATATATATATACATATTCACAGGTGTTTGTAGTGTGACCTCAGTAATAACTGAAGCAGACTGTGTCTAATAAAGGGGTAACACAGTGTATTATCTGCTGTTTGATTCCAGAGCTCTGAATTGTTGCCCAAACTTTGCTCTGTCGGCTGTTTTCCTGCTTGGAAAACATATGAGTCAATCAGCTGCTGATTACGATGTGATGATTAGTAATGATGGGGATTAAGAATGGGTCTGTCATCTTCCTGAGCAAGAGCCAGAAACATGGCCAAAAACTATTTCTTTTTACTGTTTCTCTGTTGTTATATTGTCAAAGCGTCTTTGAGTGTCGTGAAAAGCGCTATAGAAATGTGATGCATTATAATTATTATTATTATTATTAGTTAAGCTCCACAGAGCAGCAGCTTCCTATGAGTCGACTTAGTGAAATAAAACAAACGTAAAAAAAAGATGCGAGAGAGTAAATCTCACATTTCCATGTTTCCCATAAGCCACAGTAGTCAAAGTAGAAGTTCTCTTTCTGAATCTGGATCTCTCTCAATTATTGATGTGGAGCTGATTCTCACTGCTGCATCATTTAAAATGAAGCCAAAATGTTTTATTTCAGCAGCTTATCTAGAATGTAAAATGTGAATCTCCATAGTAACCACCGACTCCAGCTGTCAGACAAATAAAGTCAAGTAAAAGTACAACAGTTCCCTGTGAAATGTGCTGGAGGAAAAGTGGAAAGTCTCCAGTATGGAGATACTTGACTAAAGTAGCAGAAGCTCTAGACTGCAATTACAGTAAATGGAGTACTTGAGTATTTGTGGTGAAGCAGCAGCAGCTAATGAGCCTGCTCTGCCTTCCCTCTGATGATATTTGATTTTAAACCTGATGCAGCAGAACATACACCCAGCATGTTGTACATTATATAAAAATAAACGTGCTCTCTGCTCGTCCTTGTTCAGGGGATTATTTTCTGTCAGGAGCTCGTGTTTATTTTTTTTTAGGCAGCCAGCTGGTGCGGTGGTGTGTGAAAGTGTGTGTGTGTGACTGTGTGTGTGTTGCGTCCCCCGGGGTCGGCGGCTCGGCACTTGTAATGCATGGCTGTGCTCACCTGTTCGACACGGGAGACGCATCGCCTCCATCGCCGAGGCCGCAAGACGGATGAGGAGGAGAAACAGCAGCATCGGCGCTCCTGGAGGTGACCCAGCTCCGCTCGGCGCCGCAGCCCGGCCGGGCGGGAGGGACGGCGAGAGGAAGGGCGACGGTTCAAGGTGCCTTTGAGCAAGGCACTGAACCCAAAACTGTTCCCAGCGGACAGCAGGAGACTGTGGCTGCGACCCACTTCCATACCTGCTACTAAAACTGTATGTATGTATTATATAATGACGGTGACAGTGCAGTTTCCCAGTCAGTATCAAAGAAATTAACACACTTAAGTAAGTCAGGAAGTTTTTTACTCACAGGTTTGGAACTTTATTACAATTTTCAACCTGAAAACTTTACTATTATTGAGTAAGAAGCTGTTCTCAGAGGGTTAGTGTTGATGTTTTTGTTTTCTGAGGTGTCTCAGTCCATTTGGAGACAAATGGAAAACAGCGTCCGTCAACACCATCATCAAAAATCCAGTTTCTGGATCCTGAAGTGTGAATATCCTGTACGCTCAAAACACGCCTAAAACAGAAACTTCCTCTGATGTACTGAGATTATATCAAGTTTTATTTAAACTAAATAAGACGAGTTTAAAGAAATGACTTGTGTCAGAGCGGCAGAGATGGTTGCTCAGGTGATGAGGTGACTTCTAGAAACACTGAGAAAAGGTCAGTCTGAGGATCTGTTACAGTGTCTGTATGTCGATCCCCCAGGCTGGGATCAGACTACACGATACCAGCCCCAAAATGCCCCGATCAAACATCCATGGGGTGTCAGGAACATCCAGTATCCTGTCCTGTGTCCTGATACTGCGTCTGGAACGCCTCATGAGGTCTGGACAGAAAAACAAACATGTTTTTGTCTTTTCTCGTCTACATTAACGACTTCTACAGGAGGCTTTGTAAAGCTGAGAGGCTTCATCTTGACCACAAACCACGGGCCACGCTGCAGCTGG
This sequence comes from Lates japonicus, assembly GCA_033238685.1. NCBI lineage: Eukaryota > Metazoa > Chordata > Actinopteri > Centropomidae > Lates > Lates japonicus. Next base: position 302,622 of record BRZM01000136.1, read on the forward strand.
TCAGGGTTCGATCCCCGGCTGGTCCCGTCCACATGTCAGAGTCATTAACAAGTTTTCTGTAAATGCTTCAAGACGAAGCAAATTACTGCGCCAATAACAAAGAAAAGAACAAGAATAATAAGAGTTTAATGTTCATAATATTAAAGCTAAGTGACCTGTTAATGTTTATTTTTGCTGTGTCCTGTAATGTCCTGTGTGCAGTGTGGCAGGCCTGAGTTCAGCTGAGTGTCAGTGTTACACCTGTAATAACAGTAATAACTGTAACGCTGCAGACGGCTCGGTGGAGGTTTCCTGCTGAGGTTTGGTTGCTGACGTTTCCCTTCCTCCTCTCTTCAGTTTTCCATCGGTGCTACAGAGCAGACTGAAGCCAAAGGCCACAACCCATCAGCTCCCTCATCAATACCTGATAACCTTTGTATGAGAAACGCACCACGCCTCCATCTGTACAAATAAACAACACGTCCGATCAATAGCACCCTGTTCGATAAAAGTAAAAGTGCAACAACACATTACGGACTCCTGCTGTTTTTTAACTTTGCAATTAGCTGAGGCCTGGTGGCCACGCCCCCCCGCTGCGGCCTGCCAATCACAGCCTCCTCCCCCTCAGCTCCTGCTCCCCCCCCACCGCCCTCACAGACAGCCAGCAGCATCAGCCTGGTCGCATCCAGCCTTCGCCTGCTTGGTGACGAGCTCGCCACTCATTACCGAGCAGTGGGCGGCGCTCTTCGTTAGAGTCCTCATTAACGAGCAGCAGGGCTTCTAATTAAACAGCTCAGTGGCTGCTAAGTGGCTTGTCTTTATTTTCCTGGGCAGCACCTGAACGGGGTGATTTGTTTGTTGCACACCCCGACAAACACTTCCAACTCCATTCACACTGCTTCGCTCCTGACATCCACTGTTCTCAGTATTGATGAGCCAACACGTTTTTTAACCTGCTGTTTGCTGCTGTGTGTGTTCAACATGGGGACATGGCTGACAGCTGAAAGAAGTTCTGCTGCTAATGAGCGCTGGGTGCCTGATTTATTATCTCAATCTAAAGTTACTCTTTAATGGTACTTGTGTTGGTCTTATAGAAAGTAAAGAGGTCAGACAGTTTGAAGTCATGCTACAGTCACTTCAGAGGCTACAGATGCTGATTGCACCTACAGTATCAAAGTGTTCAGAGAGAGATACTGTACATTCACACAAAAAAGAGGCCAAGCATCCTCTGTTTGAGCATTTGAATATTTGCTGCTTTAACCATTTGACCAGTCGACTTTTTGAGCCCTTTTTAAACTGCTAAAAAGACACTGAGTTCATGGCCCCCATTTCATTTTCAGAAAGTAATGAATTAAATGAAGTTTGTTGCAAACATTCCTGGTCCTCAGAGGACGAATCCTACAGAGGGTTGAGAGCCAAAAACAATAGGATTCATCCTGTGAGGACAATGAATATCCTCAGCAGATTTCACAGAAATTACTTGTTAGGGACAAAATATTGCACATATTATTTTATTTTATTATCTTTTGCACATATGTAAAGTTGGTTTTTGTGTTTGTGTATTTTAAAGTATTGTGTCTTTTTCTAACAAAATTTCGTTATGTGCAAGCATAATGACAATAAAGAATTCTTGATTCTTGAAAAGTGTTGGTTACAGGAACATTTGGGCCTGATGCTGGAGCTGGAGTAAAAGTCAGAAGTGACTGAAGTCTGTTTAAAGTGTTTTCAGTGGAGACAATGAATATCCACAGCAAACAGCGTGGTAACATCTTAAGGCGTCACCACGGGTTGAACATAAAATAAGAAAAGGATTTCATACCTTCCCAGAGTCATATTTTGAGGGGCTCCCTTTACTTTTTCCTTTTAGGACAGCAGTGCTATATTCGCTGACAACATGTAAAATGTTCCTGAAAGTGAGTTTCCTGAATTATTTTTCTATTCTGTTGTGTAAAACATCTGACAAAGATCCATGTCGGCAACATTTAGGGAATAAAGGAATTCAGACGTGCTGCTCAGCCCCAGCACTGCTGCTGGGATGAATGCACATCGTTTCTTCCCCGCTTCATTTCAAGTACCTGAAATCTCGAGGCGAGTTAGGAGAGGAGAAGGAGAGGAGGGAAGGAAAAAAAAAAGAAAGAAAGAAAAGGAGAGAAGAATGTCTCTGACTGTCAGGCAGCGTTGGCCGTTTATCCTGCAAACCGGCGGGCATGGAGCTGTGAATAAAGGAAGCGGGGGGAAAAAAAGAAGCCGATCCCATTTCATCTCTGCGGGAACATGACAGAGGAATAAAAGCAATACTAAAGTTCAATGGGCCCTGCAGATTTCCTTCCACATGCAATTTGTCACAAGCAGCGAGGTCCATCCGCTGGAAGGAGCCGGTCCTGGAGCTTCACTACTGCTGCTGCCACTGTATTTGTTACAATGCTGTATTGTTAAAGGAGGCACCGCAACCTGCACATACGTGTGTGTGTGTGTGTGTCCGTCGTCATACTTGGGGACCACAGTCACACTTTTAAGAGCAGCCCCACATTAATCTTGTTATAGAGGAAAAGCCCTGGTGCACCAGCCTCTGTGGGTTAAGAGGTTCAAGTCTGTTGTGTTTGACCACACCCAGCTGTGATGTAGTGTTTTCCTGTTCATGCTTCACTGCACAGGCTGTGGACAGAGCATGGGGCAGCCACCAGGGGGCAGGGTGAGCGGGATTTTTAACCCTTTATCGGGCACTCATTGAAATACTTGGAAATTCAAAATTTCAACCCTAGAGTGTCGTAGCAGGGCACAACAAGACTTTTTTACTTTTGTGACATTTTTGAAAATATTCAATTTTCATGTAGAAAATCAAGATCAATGAAGTTACCATATATGGTTCCTTGCCCGTCTAGGGTAAAAAAAATTCAAAAAGGTGTATATATAAAAAAAATAGAAAAACACGTATAAAGTTAAAGGAACATTTATTTTTAACATGTTTCATTTTACATAAATAACACACATATATTTATATATAACATAAATAACAAATTATATATATATATATATATAACTAGAACTAGCAGCTATGGCTCAGGCATATATATATAGAGATATAGATATATAGATATTGATTCTCCGACCTCACTGGGCCACGTAGCAACGCCATTTGGATGTCCGCGGAAGTTACCATATACAGTCACTTGCCCGATAAAGGGTTAACGTCACGTCCTAACGTACTAACAAGTACCGACCAAGTATGAGCTGAGTACGAGATGGTACCTGGTTACACAGAGGAAGAACAGGTGTTCAGGGAGCAGAGACTCCATTCTGTTATTTCACGGTCAAATGTTTTAATCTTGATCTCATGTTTTAACCTCGTCTCATGACAACATTGTTGATTTGTGGCTTAATATTGAAAGAAATTTAGCCAAAGAAAAATATTAATTAATACCGGTTTCATTTAATTATTTCTGACATTTCTGTTTGTTTCATGTTTTATTTTTTGAGACAGTTTCAGTTTCAGTTCTGAAGCTGTTGTCAAGCCGTCACTTGTGGTTCAGTCTAAATTTGTTGTTCTGTAATAGTGAGGCACAACTCTATGTTAATCTCTAAAGCAGTCACTCCTGTGACTCATTCATGGTCGTACACGAAGCTGAGAGTTTTATTCAACAGACTGTCGAGTCTTTTCTGACGCTGACCTCAGGGGAAAATGTTTTCTTGGCTGCAGGTGATTTTTTGTTGCAGTACCACAGTTGTCCACTGGGGCAAAATTACAGCAGCATCTGAGCTCTGTCAGTGTGCACAGAGGCATGCTGGGAGATGGAGTGCTGTGTCACACTCACCCACACACACACACACACACACACACACACACTCAGCCCAACATTTTTTAAGGGGGCCTCATTTCTCTCTGTATCTTTAATGGTTTAGGTTTTGTCCTTTATTGCTCTATAAAACACTGTGTGACATACTTATTTAATTGAAAGTGCTAAAGTCTAAATCATTGTGACTTTTGATGAATCAGGTGGACTAAAAGCAAAGATGGCAGCCACTGAAGGTCTGAGAAACCAACACACACACACACATAAAGAAGGATGATTTTATGTTGGATTGCAGTAATAAATCAGGCAGCGGTGAAGGTGTGTGCAGGTGAGGCAGACAGCCAATAAAAACACAGAGAAGAGCTGTTTAACCAATATCTGTTATTGATTACAGCTGATCAGTGACTCCATCGTGTGATTGTACATTTAATTATATTGATCAGACGTTTTTGTTCTGAACAGAATTCCTGCCACAAAAACAGGAATAATTTTAAACCACTGAAAAAATTAATTACTTTCCCTTCTCTCTCTCTCTCCCTGTTTGTCTCTGGGCTCGCTCGTCCACTCTGAACCTCACCTGCTCCTCATCATCTCATCAGTGTGCAGCACTTAAATCCTGCTTCTCCAGCTCTTTCAGTTCGACTGTGTGGCACCAACACTAAGGTCTGCTTGTGGGGTTTTTAACGTCACATCTCTTGTACATGGAGAACACAGACAGCAGCTCTAAACTCTGCAGGGATCTTAAACAACCTCAGTGCCCATTAAACAAAGGTCATTAACATTAGGATTCCATGCACTGACTGTGTCTGGCTACTGGATATTACCTGCTGAACATCAGGAGCATGTTAGCATGCTAACGTTAACATTGCTCTGCCTAAAGGCCTTTTTACACTGAGGGCATTTTTTCATGTGATTAATTCTCACGTTGTTTTTGTTCTGAGTACTTTCACACAGAACACAAATATCACGTAGTAAAAAGGTGAAGTACATTTTTTCAGGCTGCTCTGGGTCGAAGGATCTGGTCGTCTGCTGTGTTGTTGAAGTGTTAGCTTAACATCTGAAAGAGTTTTCTGTTTGAAAAGGAGACACAAAGAGCAGCAGAGTATTAGACGCTGTTGTTGTGCAGATGTAACTGGTGATGTAGAAATAAACATTGTGAACTGAGCATGTGAGCACAGATAATCTTTTTTCCATAAATGTGAATACATGTGTTATTTCAGGATTAATGGTACACTGTGGATGGAAGCGCTCCACTGCATGGTTAACCATTGTAATGTGGTCAATAATAGGAACATAACTGGCCATAATAACAGATTGGGAGTCACCTCAAAAGACAACAGCAAATAAATATCATGTAGGAAACAGTGCTGGTGGATCCACATGTCAGCAGTAAAGGCATTACACAGAGCAGCCCTCCCTCTTCTTTCTCCTCTCTTCATCCTCTCCATCTCTGTCTTCCTATCTATAGCCCAAGTGCTGATTAACTCCCCATGAGGCTGAGGGCTTGAACACCACTGAGGCCTCCAAATTAAAGACCTCTCTTCCCCTTCCTGTGCAATCAGCAGCTCCTTCCTGCTCCTCGCGAGTGATGTTGAGCTTCCTTTCAGCTCAACGAGGAAATAAGCTCAGTTTTTTTTTTCACCCTCTCTTCCTCGAATTTTTGTCTGAGTGGCGAGTGAGCAATCGGTCGAAGTGACGGAGCTGCGAGGAAAGAGGGCGGCCCCCCTGTCGAGACACAGGAACCTTAATTTACAGCGAGGTAGCACAGACTCCTGAGTGTATCTGAGCTGTGAAGATGTGGTGGCCTTTAGCTTCCTGCTGCAGAAAGGCCGTCACATGTAAGATGCCTAAAATCTCCAGACAGGAAAGGTATGAGCGAGGGCATCAGTTAAAGGATAACGGGTGTAAATGATTGATAAGGACAAATATCTTTGGAATCGGTGCAGTATTGATCGAGAACAGTGAACCCGGCCGCTGGGTCAAAGGTCAAAGGTGGACAAAACAGACAAAAGAAATACACAACGAAATGTGGAAATATCCCTTTAATGCTGCCGCCCACCTTCATCTGATTGACGCGTGTGTCGGCCAGTAAACGTGAGCGCTGAGCGTCGGCGTGCTCTCTGACCTCAGCAGATTGTTTGGCTCAGGCTCAGCTTTCATCCTGAACTCCGGGTCACAGGAGTGTTTGTTCCGGCTATTGTCTGCTGCGACCCCTGACCTCTGACCTCATTACTGCTGCTGCTGCTGCTGCTGACCTCTGAGGATCACAGAGTCGGTCTGAGTGTCGGAGGAGGAACAAAGCCACAAAAATAGATTTTATTGAACCAAGTGCACTCACCTGCCAGACACTCACACACACACTCACACGGAGAGAAGCTTGTGTGAAGCCTGCGGTGTTTAATTACAACCTCTGCCAGAGCTGTTTGTCCCATTAAATTATGCATTAGCATTAATTAACATTAAATATGACTGTAATTTAAATAAAATGTGAACTGTACACAGTGAGGTTGCATTTATAAATGAATATTTTGTTTTTCTTCTGCACCAAGTCACAGACGTGTTGTCAGACTTTATTCCCAGGAGACCTGCTGTTATTATACGGATTCATTTTTAAGACTAAGTGACCAATGCAAACACTGGTTAAAGTTTTAATCCTGTTCACTGCTGAATTATATTACACTGATCTTACTCTGGTCTCATCAGCTCTGTAGTTGCTTTCACATTTACCCTGTTTGGTTCAGTTACATCGAACCCTGGTGGGTTTTCCAGGTTAGCAGTCAGTCAAAGCCTGATGTGGACCAAACTACTGGACTCTGCAGTTTGGTCGTGATCTGAAAGCAAACAGACTGACCACAGTGTTTGTGACTGTAACATGAGCTAAACTGCAGATTGTGAGAATCAGAGCAATCTCATAATTGATCTGTATAAGACGTGCGTATATTTATGGAAATCATTTGGTAATCATGGAAACACACGTGTGCGTCTGCACATGGCTGCAGGGATTTTCCCTGATCAATCAGTCAAACACTGTTAACATGCTGCTCTGTGTACTTCATGGCACTTCATTAAGTCCACTGAAGTGTGTCTTTTGTTCTCTTTGTTCCACACAGAACATAAATGCAAACACTAGAACAAAAACAACACTAAAACTAAACAGTTTATTCTTTTCTCTTTGGTCCGGATCAAATGAACTGAACTTCAGGTGTGAGAGTTAAACTGAGACAGGTTTTATCATCTACTCACCAACATTTATTTCATAATTATCCATTTTATTATCCCATGGATGAAGGAGCATTTTCTCTGCAGATGTTCTACATCATGTGTTTCCACTGCTGCTGGAATATTTGTTTCGTCCACTGGTTCGAACAGGTTCAGATGTATCAGCAGCTGAGTCCTGAAGGAAACAGAACACATGTTCTTGGTTTGTTCTGTTTTCACTCAGGTTTCTGTCAGAGACACTTTTATTTTAATGACACAGTGTGATTCATGAAATGGATGAACCTTATTCTGAAGCGTGACAGCTTTACACCGTCAGTTCTGACTTTCTACTCTCGGTTAATACCATCCATGATGTGAGTGTGTCAGTGTCGGCTGACAGCAGGGGGCGCTGACGCCGACGCTGCTGATGCCGCTTTGTTTCTCCAACTCTCTACTTTTGACACTGCAGCAGAATTTTGATGCCAGTCACGTCTCGAGACGCTGCCGATGGACGGAAACGTGCTTTAACCTTACTGCCTGTCCATTTATCCACCCACTCCCCAAAACTCCACGTCCTCAGCTGGATTAGTGGGCTACGGAGCGGGTTGAGTTTACCTGACCTTTGACCCCGCCGAGCGCTCCCTGAGCTGTGTGTGGGTTTAGCTCGGCTGCAGTAACCCATCCCTTACCCTTCTTCCCGTCGTCCTGCTTGACTCACGGTTTGGTTTCCTGAGATGGTCTGTAGTGCGGCGGCGCTGAGCGGTGAGGATCGGGGAGACCCTGAGGTTGTGCCAGTCTGAAGGTGGAATGCTTTGATTATATGATCTAATCCTCACTATAACATGCCTGGCGGCCAGGCAGGCGTGGGCGGTAGGTAATGGTGGTGGTGGTGGTTGGAGGGGGGGGTTGTTGTTGTTGTTGGATGTTGCTCTCACACATCCCTCTGACACAGGTAGGCGATTCATCCCCGGCTGGACGAGCTCCAGGCCAGAGTGGTGAGCGTGATTCACATCAATCCAAATTCACCTTCTTTATTTCCCCCACAAACCTTTTTCTTTTCAAGCACCACTTCTTCTTCTCTGGAACGCAGCTCTGTTTGGCACTAAACACCGCGGCTCGCTGTGTGAATGTGTGTGTGAATGTGTGTGTGTGAGCACGGTTTAATCCCCTGCTACCCAAAGACCTCTTTTTTTTGTAAAAGTGGATTTCAGTTGAGGAGGAGAGCGGAGCCTTTTCTCTCTGTTTTTTTTCCAGAGCTTCTGATGTCGGCCGCCCACGACCGCGGAGGATTCGGTCCAATCTTTGTTTACAATGCAGACACTGCTGACTTTTTGCTCTTATCCAATTTTTCAATTATGTGTCCTCTGGCGAATAGCAATTACAATTCACTTGACGGAATACGAGCATCTTATTCCCCCTTGTGTGTGCCGCGGTGACGTGGATAAAAACATTTGTTATCTTTAATATGACTACAATGTTCATCCCTCCCGACGGGGCTAACTAAACAGAGGCTTATCTATAACTCTGACACCACAATCCATCTCTGACATGGACAGATGCAGTGCATTAGGCTGATGCAGAATGCGCAGCTCTCTCAGGCCTCCCCCACATGCTCAAATAAGCGTCTGTTTCAATTATTTTACATTGGAAGTCCGATTTGTCTTACTGTCACATTGAATTGCAGCGGATGGTAAATTGATTGGAGTATATTGGATGGCGGGGCGAGTGACAGGCCAGCCTCTAGTTAAAGATGGAGCGATGTGCTGCCTCTTCCACACTGCTACATCTCACACTGGATATATCCTCGTGTCTGCATCCTAAAAATAATCTTTATTTTACCCATTTAGTCTGTAAGAGCTCATCTTGTAGGAACAGTCTCAGTTGTTTTTGATACAGTGCTCCTGAAAGTTGGTGGTATAATCACAAACTTTGTCATCGCTCCTGTGAGTTGAGAGGAAATTTTAAAGCTGCACTAGTCGATATTTTTATATTCCCAAACTTTGTAATTCTCACTAATATTTGCTTGTACTTCACAGATTTATGAGACAGTTACAGTTTGCTCTGTGATCTCACTGCAGCCCACCTCACAGATCCAGTTAGAAAAGAAAGAGAAACATCGAGCAGTTGATGAACAGAGAGATTTTTCTGTATGCTGGTGGAGTAATCAATCGGTCTCTTTGGTGAATTCAGTGGCTGTGGTCATCGAAATAAGATTGATATAAAATGTTAAAGTTATCCTGCTCTTTTCAGTTTTCTTTGCAGTAATTAAACCCTTTGAATTACATATTAGTGTGTCACCTATTGCAAGACAAACCACCTTTTCCTAAACACATCCAAATACTATAGAAACTATTTCTGTTCTATGTTCTGGTGGATAATATTCTGCTGTTTAAACATTATGTTGGCTCAGGCACACTGACTGGACAGAGGGATTTAAACCCTGAATCTGAGGGGAAAGGATTTATTCAAAGAAAACCCCTGTTAGTCTCCTGGGTCAAACAGCAGCAGGAGGATTCACATTCAGATGTTTCAGGTGAGCGTGAGGCCGCCATGCAAATGAAAACCTGGAGCTCTGACACAGGCCGGAGGAGGCGGTCACCTGTTCGAGGTCGCTGGAGAGCGCCGCGGCACTGTCACGGCCGATGAGAGCAGAAAGACACTAAGATACCGCTCCCCATCCCTCCCGCCGTCACCTGCGGTAAGGAATTAAAATGAAGAAATAGGGGAAACATCTTAAGCTCTCACACAGCTCGGCGCTGGATCATAAATCAGCCGGTCAGTCATCGCTGCAGAGAGCAGCTCAGATGAATCATCTCCTGTCACCTTCTTCCCTTTTTCTTTTAAAGCTCCACTATCTCAGTCATTAGCCTCCTGGCCTGCGAGAGGTGAAAGCCTGCGTGTGTGTGTGTGTGAGGCAGAACACATGCCAGGATGATCCTTAACTGTGGCCAGATGTCAGACCTACCCACTCAGAGCCAGACTCTGTGAACGCTGCCAACCTGGGTGATAAAGTAGCGGTCGATTAAACCGCCATTCCATGGTGTGATGAGAGTCGATGGTCTGTGTGTGTGTGTGTGTGTTCTGTGGGGGTGTCTGCTGACATGGCAGCCGCGTGGTGTATCTGAAGAGGCGTGGGAGGCAGCTGCTGCTGTATCTTGACAGAGGTTGGTCTGATGATGGGAGTGAGGAGGAGGAGGAGGTGCCATGTACAGTCTATGGAGCTTCCCATCCTGACCGTTCACCCCAGTCTGTGTCTCCCATGTTAAATCATTTCACTCAGTCTGTTACAAAAGCTTTTTTCGAAAATAAATCCATGACAATCTTTGAAACAAACCCCCAAAGGTTGTTTAACAACGTGTCCTGGATTCTGTGATAGTAAAACTTTAATTCTTCGTTGAACAATCAAACAAGTGGGAGTTGCTGTACCACACCACCCCTGTTCGAATAATACAGAATCAAACTTATGGTTAAACATGGTTTTGATGGATGAGAACACTCTGAGTCGATGAGCGCCCAAGTGTTCAAATAGGTAAAAGCTGTTGCTTACCCAGCACAGTAAACTCATTTGACTTAGATGAAGCAGTCATCTATCAGTGTTCGACCGAAGATCCAGACTTGAGAGGAAATTTTAAAGCTGCACTAGTCGATATTTTTATATTCCCAAACTTTGTAATTTCAATAATATTTGCTTGTACTGATTTATGAGACAGTTACAGTTTGCTCTGTGATCTCACTGCAGCCCACCTGACAGATCCAGTTAGAGGAAAGAGAACATCGAGCAGCTGATGAAACAGAGATTTCTGTATGCTAGGAGGTAATCAATCGTCTCTAAGGAATTCAGTGGGCTGTGGTCATCAAATAAGATTGATATAAATGTTAGTTATCCGTTTTTCAGTTTCTTGCAATTAAACCTTGAATTCATTAGTGTGCCACGAAGACAAAAACCACCTTTTCCCTAAACACATCCAAATACTATAGAAACTATTTCTGTTCTATGTTCTGTGGAGTTAATATCTTGCTGTTTAACATTATGTTACCGCGTACACTGACTGACAGAGGGATTTAACTCGAATCTGAGGGGGAACTGATTTATTCAAAGAAAAAAACCCTGTTAGTCTCCCTGTCAAACAGCAGCAGGAGGATTCATTATCTGACGTTTCCAGGTGAGCGTGAGGCCGCCAGCAAAATGAAAACCTGAGCTCTGACGTTGTAATGGAGGAGGCGCAGCAGTCACCTGTCTGCAGGCCGTTGGAGAGTTTCGTGGCGACTGTCAGCGCCGACAGGCAGAAAGACACTGGTATACTGGTTCCTCATCCTCCCGCCTGCCACCTGCGGGTAAGGGAATAAACAGCAGTAAAGCTGATTCTGCTTCCCGCCAGCTCGCGCTGAATCATAACCAGCTGCCAGTCATCGCCAGAGAGCAGCTCAGATGAATCATCTCCGTCACCTTCCTTTTCTCTTTTTAAAGCCCAGCTATCTCAGTCATTAGCTCTCCTGGCCTTATGAGAGGTGTGAAAGCTGTGTGTGTGTGTGTGTGTGAGGGAGAGAACACATGCCAGATGATCTCTAATCATTAGATGTCAGACTTACCTACTCAGAGCCAGACTTCAGAACGCTAACCGCGATAGCGAAGGGCCGGGATGTGCAAACCACATCGATGGTGATGAGTCATATCGTGTGTGTGTGTTCGTGTGGGGGGTGTCTTTGCTGATGGTTAATATATGCTGCGGGTGTATCTGAAGAGGGCGCGGAGGGCAGTTGGCTGCTGTATTGTCTTTGATAGAGAAGGTCTTGATGATGGAGTGAGGAGGAGGAGGAGGTGCCATGTACAGTCTGTTTGGAGCCTGATCCCCTGACTGTTCACCCCAGTCTGTGTCTCCCATGTTAAATCATTTCATTTGAGTCACACAAAGCTTTTTCTCTGGAAAATAACCATGACAATCTTTGAAATAAACTCCCCAAAGGTTGTTTAACAACGTGTCCTGATTCTGTGATAGTAAAACTTTTAATCTTCATGTTGAACAAATCAAACAAGTGAGCTGCTGTACTGTACACCACCTCTGTTCGAATACAGAATCAAAACTTTGGTTCACAGGTTAAACATGGTTTTGATGGATGGAGGAATACTCTGAGTCGATGAGTCTATGCCCTGTAATAGGCAAAAGCTGCTGTTTACTCACACAGTAAACTCATTTGACTTTAGATGAAGCAGCTATTCTATCAGGGTGTTCGACTCTAAGATCCAGACAGCAGCATCGATCGCTGTCTGACTCTTAACAAAGTCCACATTAGCTTTTCTGTTACCGTCTCACAATGAGTTACCAGGTGTGTACTGCTACATTAGCAAGTCTGCTAAACAGCTTAAATACTTGACTGCACCTTTCTCCATACAGACCTTAATTTTAGTATATCATTTAATATGCGATATGATTTTGGAGACAGCATCATTGTTTGAACGAATGGCCCTGTGTGATTTCTGATTGTTATTAGAACATCTGACAACATTATGGATGTGGATTCTTATATAAGTAGTTTGCTTTTTGTGAGGTACTGATACTGAAAGTCACAGTAACACAAACACACTAACAGATGGAGGCAGTGGTATTCCAGCAGCTCCCGTGTTCTGCCTTAAAAATTCCTGTTTTTGTCAATGGAGTCTGGTGCTGATATGAAGTGGTATTGTTATTTAATAAAAAAGGCATATCTCTGTTTCTGTGATGATGATGATGATGTCTCCTGCAATAAAGAAAAATATGAAATGATTTGATGATAACATCATCAAATATAGAACAGTCAGTGGATGTTTACACATTTCACGAGCACAGACAAAAATAATGATCTTTCACTGCAGGTAAGAACAGGTGATCACATGCTCCTCCAGCAGTGAGTTACTGTTTCCTTTGTGTGTTGCATCAGAGAATATACAGATTAAAAAATCAGTCAAATCTGAATGAGTCTGAATTGAGACACTGAGCTCAGTTCTTGTTGGATCAAAGTCATGTCAATAAAGATTAATTAACTGGATTGAGAGACAGACAGAGGTAGAGAGTGACAGAGGGACAGAGGAGGATTTGAGGAGGAGGGCATGTGTGTGTGTGTGTGTGTGTGTGTGAAGCTCTCATTCAGCCTCTCTCGACCTCCCGCCTTTATTTTAAGCAAAGGAAAGAGTACCCGCCTGCAGTCTGCCTGCGTCCCACTCGCCGCCTGTTCGAAGTAATCTGCCATTTCACCCATTTTTACCTGATTGCTTTGTTGAAACCTGAAGTGACACCGAGGTTTCCACGCCGGATTGAATGTAGATGCAACACAAAACACTGTACACCCACAGACTGAAAAATGAGGAGGACTGAGCAGAGGAACAGGAAAAATATTCTACATTCTCAACTTAGAAAGAGAGCTAAATTGATATCTGATAAATGGTGTTTGAAGAAGTGGAGAGGATAATAAGAAGTTGATGACCTTTCATACATCACTGATCCAAACCTGTACAGCAGAAAGGATATATATATATATATATATATATATATATATATATATATATAACCAGGTTTAAAAATACCAACGTGTAATAGAGCTGAAGAGTTAAAAGGCAATGCAGTAAATCAGTTTAAAAGGTTCAGATGGAAGTTATAATTATCCAGTTTTATTGTGAAGGTCATGATTAACAGGAAGTGGTATTTCAGAAACAGGAAGTGAGAGTGTGGCTAAATTTTAGAGCTCTTTGACTAACGGAAGTTCCGACGGAGAAGTGTGTGTGAAGAAAACAGTGTATGTGGTGTCTCAGATGATCTGCTCCACAGTCTGCACCAGGACACTCCACTTCCATGTTTTCTGGAGCAGCTGCAGATATTTTACTCCAAGTTTGTCCCATGTCGGACTGTTAGCTTCAAACGTTTATGCTAGCTCGTTAGCCCGAGTGTATTCTATATTATACTTGTTAGCAAAGTGAATGGACTGTTAGCCTCAGTAGCTAAAGTAGCCAATACTCCAGGCTTTAGGCTCAGAGAGAAACCACACAGCTGCTCTCTCACCTGAGACCGAGATTTGGGAACATCTGCAGACAGCGCCATCTTTGGACACCTGGCTGCCATCTGTTCTTCACCGGAGACCGAGAGACTGGTCTTTGGACGTTTGGTCTGAATTTGAATAGTATGTGACTCCATTTACTGAACAGAAAACGTTACATTCCTAGAGACTGTTGTTTTTACTAGAAGTATTTAATCATAGGATAGAAACAGCAGTCTGCTGGTTGTGTTGTTAGTGTGCAGTGCAGCATGTTAGTTGCTTAACTGTTTGAGGTTAGGTTTAACTTTAACTCAAGACAACTGCAAATCACTGTAAGAGTAATTCCAAACTGGTTGATGGTAGAAATTTAGCAAAATATTTGATTTTACTATTTGAAGATTCCCTGCTCTGTGTTTTCTATCATCAGACTGGATCAGATAACGCTGACAAACCCACAGACAGTATCAGCCAGCTCTGCAGATCACCTGATTATTCAGCCTGTTTTAGGTCGTAGTTTTGGTTTTGCAGCACATTTACTGTCTGGTTCAGTCTCACTGCTCCTTTCCAACAAATGAGCTCCGGTTCAAAATTAGATTCACAAACAAGAACAGAACCTGCTCTTTGTTGGTACAGTTGGGGTAACAGTGTTTCCTGCAGCAGTAGCTCTGATAAATCCTGTGTCCACTACCTGCTCAGCAAACAGCAGACAGTTCACCAGCTGCTGAACATAGTGGAGCATTTAGCAGCTGAGGATTTCTCATTCTCTCTGTTTTTCTCTGGAGCTAAAACAGAATGAATGTTTGGACTTAGATTCATTAGGTGGACACAAACACCAGTCCAGTGAGACTTTGCTCAGTGTCTGCTGGATGTATAAATAGGCAACTACTAACTATGACTTCATGTGGTGATCATATCTCAGATGTTGTGTTTTCAGTTTGTTCTGCTGCCTACAAGTGGCCAAGAATAGTAATTAGTCCAGCTCTGAGGGAACATAAAGCTGTTGGTGGTTGTAGATAACTCTTAAGACCATCAGACCCTTTTTTAGTTTCAGTTAATGTCAGTAAAATCAACTTGCAGAGACTTGGAATCGGTTTGAGTTAATAAATCAGCATGTATTGTTGTCAGAGTTACTGTGTTGTTGTGTTCAGATTGATTAGGGCATCCTCTTAGCAGCTGATTGGCTGACTAATCAATCATGAGATAGTCAACTGGGAGACAAGGAGTCTTTTTTTTTATAAGAAAATGAGCGATGAAGTGTCTCTGGCATCACAAGAATACACACGAGTATGCTTTTGTCTTTAATGAGCTCTAGATTTGAAGAGATCCTCCTGGTAAAACAACCTGATAGATTTTAATCTGTCTTTTGATTTCTGTGACTAATTAGTTTCAATTAGACACAGAAATCTGAGAATTATTAGTCAGCCACGGCTTTTGAGGACAGACTGTATGATTAGATAATTCTGCACAGTATTACTGCATGACAGCCAGAACCAATGGACAACAATAAAAGCAGGTGATGCTGGGTAATCTGGGTAATCAAGCTTTGTGTTCTTCATGTTGTCATATATGTAAAAACACGAGTACGATCCACTGATTGCTTTTATAACAACACACATCACATCAGGTCAGAACGACAGCAGTGGAAATTAATTTTAAACAAACGCACCCACAAAGTCAGAAATTGATTCATATCCTGGTTACTTTACAGATAAGTGCAGGGTAATTTGTTTACATGCATCTTCATATCCTGAACACTAATAGCTTTTTGTGTATGAATGGACAAAAGCAGCTGACTATTGCCATGGAAACAGTCCAGGAAACAGAAGGCAGTGCTGCAGAGCAGAGTGTATTCACATTAACATCAACATGTGAGAGCGAGGCCGGTAACAGGCTGCTGCAGACAGGAGGGACCGTGTTTATAGATGTTGGTACTGGGCGATAAGACCCGGCTCACAGTCGCTGTTCCACTTCATCCCAAAGGTGTTGGATGGTGCTGAGTTCTGAGGTTTGTGCAGGACAGTCAGGTTCTTCTACACCAACCTGGGAAAACCATTTCTGGTGACTGAAACAGGAAACAGCCGTCCCCCAGGCGGTGGCCACAAAGTTGGAAGATATATCGATGTTTGCAGTGGCATTAAGATTTCCCTTTATTGGAGCCCAGGGGCCCAAACCAGGAAAAAACAGCTCCAGACCAAGAGTACACTAAAGTATGTAGACAGCCCTGTCCTCATACTAATGCTCACATATAATATTTCCAAAATAAGAGCAGTATCTGATCAACAGAAAAATGTATTGATCATATACAGTTTACTCAGATGTCAGAGCAAGAATTAAGGAGCGTAACGTTATGAGTTATTGGTTTTTAGAAGGAATCTGATCAAATAAATAGTTCAGTTATAATGTCATTAAGTCTCTTTAACGAGCACCTGTTTCTTAAAGGTGTGAGTGTGGGGTTGGCCCCTCGTATGTGACTGCAGGTGAATGGCTGAATGAGTTTATCAATATAATATTGAGCCCAAAAGGTGTCACTGAAATCATACAGACCTGTCACTTGTTTTACTTCTGTTTCCAGTATTAGAAAAAAGTTGGTCAATCACTTTTTTTAGCTCCAGAGAAACAGACAGTCTCATCTATTCAAGGTGAAGCAGATACTTTATATTGACGAACAGACTTTAGACTGGGAGCTCTGCCATTTTTACCAAACTCATCCTGTAATGTAAGGAGTGAAAGGGGCTGAGGTTATCAGCATGTGCACATTAAAATCAATCATGGAAGGTATGTATTACATTATAGGCTGGATGATAGATGACTGACATGATCCACTGATCACAGATCAGCCCCAACATTAAACCACTGACAGGTGAAGTGAATAACTCTGATTGGTTCCAGTCCAGCGTTCTGCTGGGAAACCTCGGCTGTTACTTTGACATCATCCACCTAAACAACTTCATCATCTAGTTTTCTTGAGACATTGAACTATTTATGTACATTTCAAGTTGTCAACTGTTTCATTGTGATCGTGGCTGAACTATGTTCTCAGGGTTTTAATTGAGATCTCAAGATCTTATCAAGGTATTAAAGCTCATTACTGCGAGTTAATTGGCTCATCATGGTAGGATATCAAACCATTTGTCTTGTGATTGTGATTTAAGGATCTCATAATCTCAAGATATCTATGGTATTTTGTGATGATGACGTCGATTTTGAAAATCACCCTGTTATCTTCTAATCATGGTGGAATAATCTCTTATCCTGAAATATCAAACCATTTTCTCCTGATTGTAATTGCATATACTTGATATTTTGAGATAACAAGCGATGCAAGAATTAAACTCTATTTACTCTTTTCTGTGGGTGGAACAAGAGAGAAGTGTATATGCTACTCAACATTTTAATTTGATTTACAGTGCATGGTCTCAATATTTGCTAACAGCTCAGTTTTGACTGTGATTTCAAATTTTCTTTGACGTTTAGCTGGTCACAGACAGGTCCTCTTCTCACTCTGTTTAATTCATTTTGCAGAAGTACTTAAGGCAAATGCTCACTCTGTTTAGTGTAAAAGGATTAATTGCAGCAGATAGAAGCTTGGGTTAAGGTTAGGGAAAGTGTGTGTGTGTGTGTGTGTGTGTGTGTGTGTTATCAACTCAACTATTCGACTCTGAAGATGAAAGATTTTCTCTCTCAGGAAACTTTTCTGTACAGACAAACTCTAAGCACAGTAAACTCTGAAATCTGAGGCGCAGCCGCTGGCGAGCGTCTACCTGCTGTTACCTTCTGAACTCCAAACAAGTGTTGGAGCATGCCGATGTGTCGCCCTCCCTCACCCTGATTTCCCCCGGCGAGGCAGCCAGCCTATTTGGAGTCTCAGGTCGCTGCTCTGGCCTTTCAGCTCCGAACCCTCAGTGGGTAAGAAGCGGGTCCCTGTGGCTGTCTGCCTGCCCTCAAAGGAGCCACCAGTGACCACGGTGGCGGCCCGCTCGGACTAATGAGGTCCCTGGGTACATGCAGCCAGCAGGACGGCACAGAGAATGCAGCTCGCTGACTCAGTTCCATCCTGCCTGTAATATTCTGTAAGCTGCTCTTCAATATGATGCAACAGCTCTGCTCTGCAGGCACACGACACTAAACCAGAGTTTAGTCACTGAGACGCCTCCAGAAAAAAAAACCCCAAGAACCTCGAATGAGCAGAGATTCAGTTTATCTTCACTTAAAACTCCCAGTTTCTCAGTTTCTGTCCTATAAAGCAGTGGTTCTGAACACACTCTGAGGACCTCTGACATGCCCAAATAACCCCCCCCCCCCCGAAGGAAACTCCCAGCAGCTCCAGCTTTACACTTTGGCTTTTGTTCTGATGAAACAATCAGCATGTAACTGGTTAATTACTGAGGCACACAGATGCTGCTGGGCACCTTTGCTTCTTTATACTAAGCTAAGCTAACTACATATTTACTGTGCAGACATGACAGTGGTATCAATCTCGTCATCTAACTCTCAGCAGCTATTCTTTAAACATGCATCTTTAAAGAGCAAACAGTGATAAACAAAATACCACAGAATCTGGCTGCTGATGAACAGGCAGCCTGAAGAATGTGAAATGCTTTGATTCACAGTGGAGCTGCGTTGGAGGTGTGACAGAGGCATGGTGTAGCAGGAATTTTGATGTCGATTTATCTGGTGGAGAGGATGCAGTTTGGTGGCCTGTCTCACCGCCTCAACAGCTTAGCTTCCATTTTAATCAGTACAGTTTTCTATACCAGCCACATCATGGACCCTGCTTTAAGAGTTTAACTGTGGAGCTGGAAAGTTTAGAGACTGGAGGGTTATTTTCTGTGACGTATGGGGAGTGTAAATGGGGTCAAGGCTTAGGCTCAGCACCTGGTCTGTCTGAGGGTTGTCAGCCTGTTTCCTGAGAAATGAATGTTGAAAGATTCATTGAATGTACAATTGATGGTTTAAATATCTGAAGGGATTCTATTGTTTTTAATTTTTAATGAGCCAGTCATTATCTGCACACGAGTGCTTCATACAAACCTTGCAATACCATCTCAGACCACTAGGGCTTCGCCAGCTGCTAGTCAAGAAACAATGCTGTGAAGTAACAGTGGATCTCAAACTGAATTCAGCCCTTTTCCTCTGTAGATAAGTGGCTCCTCTACTCACATTCTATTGTGTTTTTTATTGAATTTTTAATCACCTCTAATTACCTCATGAAAATGACTCGTTGCCTTGAGAGAGAGAGAGAGAGAGAGAGATAAAGACAGAGACAGTTTGTGTTTTGTTCCGAAAGAACAATATTAAAAGTAAGTGGAACATCAAAATGTAGAAAGCTGCTGCTGTGGATGGATGTATGACCCCTGGGAACAAACTGTGGCAGATCTTTTCTGTTCAACACGTCCCTTAATGTTGACCTTTTCCCAAAAAACCCATTCCCACCAGAATCTCTGACGGCACAACAAACGGCAGTCTGTGACGCAAGACAATGACTTTTCCTGCTTCCATCCTGCACTCCACTCCCGAGGCTGTTTGTTCCCTCTGCTGCTCCGTAACATTTCATATTTTTAAAACGGAGATGGATAGCAGCAGGGAGGGGGGGGATCAACACAAAGGTCAGCGCCTCACCTCTGGCCCCCGGCAAAGAGTGTCACAGAAATGATGTGGCCGCCACTGTGCCATTAATTCCCATGAAAAGCACAGGTTGGCAGGGGAGGCCGCCATCCCCGCCTCCCCTGCCCCCTCACCCACAGACAATTACAGGTCATCTGGGCTCGCCGCCATGCTGCTGTTGTCTGTGGAAATTGCAAGCTGTTGCTTAAGAGCCCAGGAGAGTGACTTTAATTAAAGGCTGCAGTGACCGACTGCTGCTGGCAATCAGCAGACGCCTGCTCTACCTGCTGCCTCTGTCTGTCTGCTGCTCCCCTTCTCCCTCTCTCTGAGCCATCTCTCCACTTCTGATCTGTTCTTCTTCTCTGTCCTCAGCTCCAGCTCTGCGTACGCTCCCGTTACTCAGGTTATTTTAGGTTCCTCCTAACAGTTAGTGGCTGCTGAAACTGGTCAGTCACTTAGTTGAGTCCAGCGGCAGACATTTTAGCAACTGCCAAGTGTCAGGAAATTTCCTCTCTCTCTGACCACATTCATTTTTTTTTTTTTTTTTTTTACCCTCACAGGACCATTGTCTGGAAAAAAGAAACATTTCCACTTCCACATCTCCAAATCTATTGACTGTAACGATGTCAATGTCCCCACTGTGGGACTAATAAAGGATTATCTTATCTGAAGTATTTTACTGTTGTAACGTACTGAAGACATTCATGCTCCCCAGAGGACGAGCCCCTATTTGACTTTGGGGTATCTCAGGTAAACCACTGCTCAGATTTCGATGAAATGTAAAGAGTACGTTCATGATTGCCAGAGGATGACAGCTACTTCTAGAGAAGGTTGAAGACATCCTTCGTTAGATAAGTTCCACACCTTTTCCCATTTCTGGAGATCAAACTGTTGAAAAAAAGAACATATTAATATGAGCAGATTATTATAGTTTATTCAGCCAAAATGATTAACTAGTAAATTTAAATGATGTCTTTTTAAGTGGCTGGCAGCTGCACTGTTGTCTAATGGGCGGTGTTGAATGTCCACATCAAAGTACGTCCACTGAAAAGCCAGGCTCAGATTGTTGTTATACAGTCCAACAACTCGTCTCTGTAGGAGACGGACCATTTAGATCCAGAAAGCCAAAAACAGACGTTTTATCACTATGTTCAAAGCTACCACACTCACTGACAAGAACAGGGGTTGCTTGTTTTCTTTCTGTGTGGCACTTTCACTTGAGTAAAGGCAGCAGCAGACCGGCAGCTCCCATGTTGCTTTAATGGATTTGGAAAGACATATTTTAAAGTACCACATGTGGCTGGAGGGTTTGAATGGTCCACGTCCTCGTGTCCATGTAATATAAGTTGCTGTGGTTGAGACAGGTTTTTTCATTCGTTTTCGTTTGAATCAATTAGTTGTATTTATGAGTTTTATTTTCAGCATTAATGAACAGTAATAACTTCAGCCTGTGCTTCTGTCTCTACAGTGATTCGGTTACTTTTTTCCTTTCTGTCATATTTTCGGTCTAATACCCACCCCTCTCTCTTTCTGTGACTGTCTCCTTTCTGGCCGTCTCTCTCATTTTCTTCCCCTCACTCTCCATCTATGTGTGTGTTGGATTGATTGTACCTCAGGTTACATATTCCGTCCACATTTCTGATCTCTGCCGCTCGCCTCTCCTTCACATTCGTCTCTGGAGTGCCGGCCGACCGTGGGCTATTACTGTCTCATTAAAGGGAGGCTGGGGAGACGCAGGCCTGATAAATCAATCAAACTTCCCCTCGCTGTGCCAGAGGGGAGATGGATCGAGATGGATTTTGTCCCAGCGAGAGAATATCCCAGGGTGCACCTCTTCCAAATGGTGTCAGAGGATGTATATGCTGAGGCAGCACGCTGACTCCAACAATAGCCGAGCTTCTATTTTCATACATTTAGTGGGATTACACTGGCAGCGTAGGGACAGTCTGTGCTTTCATTATGTCGTATCACACACACTCAACATGCATCAGGGTCAAAGAATCCTGGTAATTAGACAGAAATAACTGCTGTCATCTGAGGGGAGCTGCCTCTAATTCTTCCTCTAGACATTTAAACTTATTTTACTTTTCCACTGTTGGCAGTCACACTGGTTTATGTAAGAGATAAAAATGTGAGGGATAGCTTCTGGGCAAAGAGATTATTTTAAGGGAGGATTTATGGCCATATAGGAATTAAGTAAGGTAAGAGATATTTTAAGGGATTGTTTAGACTTTATGCATCACAACATGTTAAAGTGAGAACACTGTCACGATGGTCCACAGCCATGCTAGCATTACATAATCAGCACTAAAATCAAAATGCTGCAAAACTCTGACCTGCTCATGGTACCAGGAGGGAAGAGACAAAAACACACAAAAAAATCACTGAAGAAAGATAGACACTTAAATATTCTTACTTGCTCTTCCTCCTTTTAATCCCTACCTGTCTTTTTTGGGGCTAGGAGGCTCATTCCACTGTAACGTCTGTACAGAGTGCTGAGCTGAAGTTAGAGTTGATTAGCTTAGCTTGAACATTAGAGGCTCCCTCCAACAGCCAAAAATAAACCTACCAACGCCGCTAAATCTCCCAAATTAATCTCAGAAATATTGTGTGCCATTTATTTAACTGAACATGTTGCGATTTATGTGCCAGAGCTGCTTCTTGGTGACCAGCAGACTGATTTCCTACAGTCTGATTATCACTGTGAAGTCGACAGACAGACTGTTTTCACAGGTCACTGCCTCTGGTAACATTCATTTCCAACTGACAGTAAACACATCACTATATCCTGACTGCTGTTTCTGTCTGAACTGTTTTTGTCTGTTTGTTCTTTAATTTCATTATTGTAGCTGCTACCTGTGGATGAAGATGTGTTACATTCATATATTGTACTTAATAAGACCAAATGTGTCTCTGACCTCCAGAGGGAATTTGTCTGATTAAATTAAAATCCACCCACAATGTGCTTTGGGTGTGTTTACACCGTTGCATTATGCAATTACAATCCTATCACGCAGATGTATTGATTGGCTCAACCATGAGAGCGTGTTTGTTCCTGTTTCACAGCTGAGTCTAAAAACCCAACAGAGCTGTGACGTACAGACACAAACAGAAGCTACCAAACACACACACCATGGAGACACCACTGACCCTTCCACCCCTTCACTTTGTTCACTTGGTTTCACTTCCTTTTAAATGTAGGCCTGTGGCATTTCCACGTCACTGATACATACATACATATCACCTATATGCTATACATGTTGCTGTACATGTTACGGCACAGTTTGTGACTATATTTCATCACTGAGAAGTGAAAGCCACATATCTCCCATCAGTTCTTAAATAAGAAACGAAGCAGAATATCTGATGAAAGTTCAGGGAGTTTTAGTCAAAGGAGAAAATTCTCAGTTCATAAAATAACCTTTAAAAATCAGTGCAGCAGTCACAGTGCATAACGTAACAGGAATAATAATAATGACGTGGCTATATTTATAAAATGTATTACTGACACAGCCATAGTGGGAGCTCTTGAAAAACACACAGACCATGGACTTCCTGTCCAGTCAAACCTGAGGTGTGTCTAGATTCTTTATTTCAAGTGAAACATTTCCTCAGCGAGCGTTTCCTCGACGTTTATCGGCTGACGTTCAGCTTCCTAACATCTCCTGAATGGATGTGACAGACTGCTGCAGACACGAGCGGCTCCTGTCAAACTGCAAATGAGGGAAAGTAAACAGGTGAAATATGACAACAAAGCAACAGCAAACACGTCGTTCTCTGCGATTGATGAAGTCCCCGTCAGAACCAATCAGGAGCGAGCGTGTCTCCTCGGTCTGAGCTGTAAATGGAGTTTCCTCTTTGAGTCAGAAACATTTTAAATGCTCAGACTCAGATGTGACAAGCATCATCTTTACAGGTTTTATAAGAACAGACACTGCAGCTCCTCCTGTTGGCCAGTTATTCAGCAGATCTAAAGTCTCTTCCATTTTAAATCTGCTTCATGCTAAAGGTGAAGAAAAGTGCAGTGTCTTATTTCCAGGCTCTGATTTGTTAATCAGATTAAAAGACACAAACTACACACACCAGGCAGCCAAACAGGCAGGTTTAAATACAGCCTGAAGATGTTGTTGCTCTTGGACTTTTTAATTTGCAGCTACATCTTTTGACCTGCTGGGCTTTTTTATTGAGGTGGACAGTGAAGGGAAAAGTATGTGCAGAATTTTAAGACTGAGGATTAAAAAACATCAAGTGAAAGCAGCTGCTTCAGCCTCCCAGTCACCTCACTCAACATGCTGACTGTGTTCAGGTGTGTTTCAGGTGATTAGAAAGTTGCTCTGAGGTCAGATTGTAGTGATTTTGTTTGCAGTGTGTGTCTGTGTGAATACCATCAGGCAGCAGAAGCAAAAACTGCTTAAATGGATAAAAGAGTGTGGCCATTTTGATGGAGAAACCAAACTGCCGACCTCCACCAAGGCTGCACAGCCCCCCACATTAATTACGTTAGCATGAGGAAATATTTCAGTTTTTAAATCTGTCCCTGGATCTTTATTTTCTGTGACCACACAGGTAATTTATGTTCAAGAATTGTTTTACTATTCAAGCAAGTGACTGACAACATGGTGAAAATGTCAAGTAGCCTTTTAAGGAAAAAGGGAGAGATTATTCATTTCCCAGTGGCCTCACTTCCCTCCAAACTTAACATACCAAAACGAGCAAAATGCAAAAACCAAATTCATAAATATTTTCAAAATCTGGTCCTCAGGCTCAGAACCTGCACAACCTGAGAGACACAGACTGTTAAAGAGCTCACACTCTACATATTTCATTCTTTAAACTTTACATTAAAGCAACATTATGTAACTATTGAACCTTCAAATCTCAGCTTCAGAATCACTGTGATGGTTCAGTATCTTGTAACAGGGAGAATGGAGCCTCTGTTGTTCCCACTCTGCTCCCTGAACACCTGTTAACACCTGCTTAAACTGTTAGAATCAGGCCCAGCAAGTTCCACAGTAATGCTGAACTGTAGATCAGTTTAAAAAGTCATTACAAACAGAGTACATTCCCACTGGTGGCTGCAGAGGGCGCTGCTGCGCAGTGAAGTTACATAGTGTTGCTTTAAAACCATCTGATGATGATGATATCTGTCTGCCTAGAGATAAAGGAAATTATCAGCAGTTGTTGAGGATATTAGTTGTAGTTGATACTTATAACCTTTAATGTTCAGCAGCAGTATTTCTGTTTTATATTTATGCATGAAAACGTGCACAAAGACCAGTTTCAGGGGCCTCGGTTTGGGTTGTATACTGCTCTGAATAAGTCTAATTTCAGGTTTTGAAGTATAAAAAGACTGATGGCCGTCTGTTCCTCTCCGTCATCCATCAGTGTTTCAGAGACATAAAACCGGATCAATCTGTTTGTCCCAAACTGCTGTGAGCCATCAGTCATAAACTCTGATCGCTCGCTCAATCATGAAGGCGCCGTGAAGGTCACTGCAAGTCACATCGTCATTTTCTTGCATGGGCTACTATTATTGGTTTCACTGTACTGTGTAATGCTTTTATGCAAATAAGTAAAGTGAAGCTGTGAATAACAACCAACTGGAGCCTTTTCAACATGATGACATTCCAAAATAAGAACAAACAATGTACTGATGATTTACTTTATTAAAGAGTCACCAGAACGCTCCATCCTCCAGGGATGGAGGTGGAGTCTAGATCATGAGCTACCTTATAGTTTCTGTTGTGTCACTGCATCGATGCAGAATCGTCCGGAGGGAAAATGGTCTGAACTTCCTGTTCCAAAATCAGACATGACTTGGTTGATGACTTGATGCATGTTTTCACAACACTCAAATTTTGCCAGTGTGTGTGTGTGTGTGTGTCCTGCTCTGTAGCTGATCAGGGCCACAAGTGGCACAGCTAGCTGGAGAGGCCTTAATTAGCCAGCATGGCTCCTACTACCCACCATCACACTGCCATCGATACACTCACACTCACACACACACACACACACACACACCCCTCCTCTGTTAATGACCTCTGACAGCAGGGATGGGGCCTCTGGTAGGAACTGGAAGTTAACAAAACACACACAGCACATCTAAAATGTTCTTGAATTATATATTATATACATTTTCTCTGTATGTAGCTGATAGACAGCTAGTTCTGTAAATGCATCAGCCTTCTCGATGCAGCTTTTGTGCACATAAGACCCAACACAATGAGCGACAGGTGAAACAGATACACGCCGCCCTGACCTGTCTGAGGTTCAACTGTAGAAGCTGCAGGGACACTAGATACTGCTTTCTCAGTGATAACTCTGAAAGCCTGCATTTTTTTTTTTTTTTTTTTTTTTTGGCACAAAGTTAACCTGTGAAACAGTTAGTTGAATTTGAGTTTCAGTCCTTCAGCTTTCCTTTCATTTCACCAGGAATAGAAGGGAGCAGGAAAGCAGAGGACATGCAGCAGCAGACACGTCGTGTTCTGCAAAAAGAGTATATCTGTGCAGGGAGCGAGTTGCTCTTCTATTTTATTTCCTTAGATATGAGCTCGAATAAGGTCAGAGAATAACCTTTGAAGTAGCAACTATAAACCACACAAAGGCTGGGACTGAGACAGGAAAGAGAGAGGTAAAAGGGCCAGACATTTCTCTATCCCAATTTGAAGGCGATCCACTTTAAAGATATTGAGGTGGAAGGACTTGTGTGTTCCAGTGTTTTAGAAGAGTTTATCATCTGTTGACCTTCTCTCAGCCACAAAAGCCACAACCAACGGAAAGAAAGGAAGAGAAAGAAAACAGCCTCCGCCTCCTCCTGTTCACTAAAGATGTTGGTTTGTGTCGCAGCAGATCAAAGCCTGAGAGTAAACTCATTTGGTGTCCTGACAAACAGGACAAATTTCATCCAATGACATTATTTTCACCGCTTGCTTGTTGTTTTTAAAGGAGGCTGTAGAGCAGTGAAGTTGGGAAGTGTTTCGCCTCGCTCCCTGTCATTTTCTGACAATTACTAGAGAACTTCAAAGCCTGGCTTTGGACGGGAATCATCAGAACAAAAAATGAGAAAATGCTCTGAAAAACATCTCGTCCTTTGATTTAAAAAAAAGAGTCAAAGATAAAGCGTGTGTAGCCACTAAACATAAGGGATAGTACTAGTCCAAGGTGTGGACGGTTAAAATCAAACTTCATAAACATGGCAGTTTTGAATCAGTTCACTCAGACTCTGGGTCAGTTTAGGGATGAATTAT
The DNA here is from genome assembly GCA_033238685.1 of Lates japonicus. Classification (NCBI taxonomy): domain Eukaryota; kingdom Metazoa; phylum Chordata; class Actinopteri; family Centropomidae; genus Lates; species Lates japonicus. The sequence goes on from BRZM01000136.1 coordinate 329,446, forward strand.
TAATTGGAGTTTTGTTACCAACAAAGAACAACAACAAAGAGTTTTAATCACTGTCTCTTACTGGCTCATGGTCCATAACAACAGCAGATTAGAAAATAGAAATGATGGAGAAAACATGTTTCTGTGAAATAGAGTTTAAATCATTTAGAGGAAGTATTTGTAACTTTCTAGTTTCTAATGAACTAACAGTAGTTCAATACTGTACCATAAAGCTCACCTGTTAGCTTGTTAGTCATCTTTGAGAAGACAGGTTAGTTTCTGTGCATCCAGCAGATATAGATCCAGAAGATGTTAGCTTAGCTTAGCACTTTGGAAAAGACACGTAAAGAAGACATAGCAGCAGTTAGCATTCAAGCTATTTGCTGTTCAACAACCTGTGTGAAAGTGTCTTAAAAGTCCTGTCCTCACAGCTGGGTCGCCAGGTTTGAGTTCAGCGCCTAAATGTAGCGTTATAGTAAAATAAGCTAACTCGGTTGGAAGAGCGCTCCAGGCCAGGCTAAACACCCCAGCCTCTTTCTGTGAGTGTTCCTTTAGCTTGATGTGATGTTGGCAGCTTTTGGTCATAAATAACTCTTAGTTTCACCTCTGGTCACACTTCAGTATCAGAGGCCTGTGATGTGGAACCTGACTCTGTCTGACTTTGTTTTTGTTGTGGTGAATGACAGCTGGACCTCACTGACCTCAGACCAGCGCAGCAGTTAGCTATCTGCTCAGTCCAGGTTCCTGCCTCTGTTCCTTCTTCCCTCTCCATTATTAGTCCGTCCTGCGACATGTGGCGATGTTCAGTCGTGTTTGAGCTGGCTAACTACTGTCTCCTTAAACACATATCTGCCTCTGACCCATGACTCACTGACATCTCCCAGGTTTGTTTATTAGGGTTTTATTTTCAGGAACAGAAATGCATTTGTTTGCATCTGTTCCCTCCAGAGGAGAAAAGCGGGATCGCACAGATGTCGCCATGTTGGCTCTAGAAGAGCTTGATCAGCCACCGGGCGACGGCAACTCCCATCCACTGTGGAGCCGGTCGGTTGCCGTCATGTCACACACACACACAGAGTGTACATACTGTGATGCAGTTTGTGTGTATGAACAAAACACACAGCATTAGAGTACACACAGAGATACACTTCCAGCACACACACAAACCATGGGGAGTAAATGGGCTGCAGTTGCCATAGAAACAGTTGAGTCCCACAACATCCATTCCAGAGAGCCTTCAGAGAAAAAGAAGTGTTTGTCTCATTTTTCAGATGTGTGTGTGTGTGTGTGTGTGTGTGTGTGTCTCAACATAAAGACACACACACACACACACAGTGGCTCTCAGTATGTGTGTGTGTGTGTGTGAATGTGTGAGTGTGGTGGATCCCCCTCTGTGATCACAAAGAGCAGCTCTCATCCCTGAGAATCCCATTTCACGGCCAGGCTTAGCAATGCTGGTGTGTTATTATGTGTGAGTGTTATTATGTGTGTGTGTTGCAGTGGTGGTAGTGGTGGTGGTGGTGGTGGTGGGGGTGGGGAGTGGCATTTACTGGATCACTGGGCCGCTGCTCACACAGGTTGGGATTATTTCAAATAAGATGTGAAATTCCTTCAACGCACCACCAATCAGAAGATATGAGAGTGAAGCCTCTGATGCATCCTGACTGCAGATTTACAACAAGTCCAACAACTTTTACCTCTTTTGTCGTTGACGTCTCTATCAACAGAACACTGTCACTCCCAAAATTACTGAAAACATTTCATTGATTTCAGGTTCAGCTGAGTGTGGGCAGCATGGTTAAAGGTTAAAAGAAGCTGTAATGGTTCCTCTCCTGCTGGGCGTGGCCTCCTGGTTCCTGCTCCTTCACCTGCACACCTGCGACTCGTCATCTCATCAGCCCTGCCAGCTGCAGTATTAAAGCTTCAGTTCCTCCTGCAGCTCTTCCCCAGACTGTTCAGACTGAGTCAGTGCTACAATGAGTCAAAGTGTTGTGTTGAGCCTCACTCCTTCTTCTTTGTTCCTGAGTTCTGTTTTTGGGGTCCAGAGCTGAGAGGCAGCATGGTGACAACTTCAGATGCTTTTTCAGTCGACCAAACTACAGTAACTGACTCACCTGTCCCTTTCACCTGCTTCACATCCCACCCTCGGCCCCTCACCTGCGATGTCTCCCTTACAGTCTGAATATAACCCAACTTCTCACAGGTGGAAACAGTCAACAAGCACAGATTTACAGAATGGAAATGTGACTGAGATTTCCTGCTAATTCTGAAGATAAATAAAGGGAGTCCTGAGGGGGAGAAACAAGGATCAGATTATTAAAATGAGAAAAGTGTGTGAGTGTGCAGGTAAATCCACTTTTATCTGATACACTCTATGTGTTTCAGGAATTAGCTGTCAAAATATTAAAGCTAGAAACAAGATAAATAACTGAGGAAATGAGATAATGACACATTATCCTCTGAAATACTTGAAAAGTGCTGATTTGCATTGGAAACAAGTGAAATTATCCGACAGTTTTATTTTCCCCACTTGTTTTAAGAAAACATTTTTAGATCAGACCGGCTGCTTTAGATGGAGATTTCCTCTGCAGTGATTATAGGTTTGGTGTGAAGGCTGAATTGCTTTCAGGAGGTTTTTTTCAGGCTGAAATTTAAATGTAAGAAGAGGACGGTCAGATGCTCTTCAGCTCCATCTAACTCTGCATCTACACTTCTGTTCCTCAGCGGAACAAAAAAGATTCTCCCTGAGAGCAGCGGCTGAGAGAAGCTGCAGCAGCTACAGTGGAACAATAGGAGAGAGGGTCAAAGGACAGAGGTCAGAGCATACACACAACAGAAGGAACCTGCAGTGAAGGTGATGATGATGGAGGATGAAGGAATAAAGAGGGAGCAGCGAGCAGGGGAAGCTGTGGATGAGAGCCGAGGTTTAAAACAGACAAATCCTCCACACGGAGGAGATAAAGGAGACAAAGTGAGGGAAGAAAGCATGTTTCTCTCCAACAGGATCCGTACAGAGAACACCTGCAGAATACCAATCTGAACTTCTCCTTCACTCCGTGCAGAGATTCACTCATCGTCTCTGACTTGAAGATGGACGAGCGACTCGGAGGAGTGGAGTTTATCTGACACATCAGAAACAGCTGCAGTACAGAACAGAACAACACTGAGCTGCACTTTAACGTCCTGTTGCTCTGAAGGTTTCCTCATCTGCAGCCTGTGAACTGGAATCATCAAATTCACAAATAAAACTGAGTGTTATAAAAGTGAATATGTCACTGTACAGAACAGGTATGGATGTTAAAAAAACAAGACTAACGCTGTAATACAGTTTTATTCAACATAACGTACTCTCCTGCTTCAACACAGCGCTGCGTTCAGGTCCTCCACTGATCAAAGTGCAGCAGGTCCTCTGCTCTCATTCTTATTCTGAGTCATTTCGAATGAATGATTGTTCAATTTGTTGAATGTTTTCAGAGGTTTTTAATGTGCATGAACACACGTGCACGTGACAGTGTTCCCCATACAATGTACAACATTCAGCTGCTGTTTTGTTCAATTTCACCAAAAATTCTAATTCATGCGTTGCTCAACTTTTAAGCTAATCATTTTCCGACACCTCAGCAAAACCACGCGCACTTCGATCAGTAGCTAGCAGTGAACTAAAGACGTCACTTATTGGAAACTTACAGCAGTCGTGCGTGAATACCCAACCTTTAATATCTAACACTCAGTGTGAACCATGTGGTTTTATCCTCATAAGCTCAGTCTTATTATTTAACAGCCATACGTACAGCTCATGTTTGCAGTGCTGGTCATGTGTGGTTGGATCAGCTGTACTTTACAAACATACATCCATTCAATCTGGGTTTAATTTCCTCGAGTGACGCGAGGCGTCCGTGTAATTTTGGTTTCTTTCTTATTGAGCACAAAGCCAGATCTATCAGAGCCTGTGGAGAAATCTGACTCTCCCTGTCATAATTACAACTTGGAAGCTGATGTGAGCACTATTTACAAATCACAAACTGGTAATCATGATAACTCTGCGAGGGTGAGTGAGAGCTGTTTTTCTCGACAGGACGTCAGGCGTGTTCTCAGTGGGCACTGGGCGCTCTTCTCATTCTGTTTGTGGTTTTTCTCAGACACAGGCAAGGCGTGGAGACTGTCCAATATGGCAGCCTCGGGATGGCGTCTCTGCCTTGGGCAGATGATGGCGTTCTGTTGGCTGCATGAACTTGTGACCTCGAGCAGTTGGCAGAATGTGAAGGAGTTCAAGTATCTCCTGGGCCATGGGTCTTATTCATGACTGTAAGGAGGAAGGAGAGATTGGCAGGTGGATCGCTGTGTCAGCCATGGTAATGTAGGAGTTAGAGCAGACTGTGATGGTGAGGAGAGGGCTCAGGGAGAGGGCTCAGGGAGAGGGACGTCTGGGCTTTACCCTGGATGTCAGAAATGAGTGGCTCAACAAAGCACTGTGGTTTAATCTGGTTTGAACTGAAATGTTTGTTTTGGAAGAATAAAGAAGCAGAACTTCACTTCACTGCTTAAAATACAAAAAATGTAATGATACATTTTAATGAAACTGGTATAAAATGAGTTGTGGTCCCCAGAGGATGAATCATCTTGGTAACGTCTCCTGCTCTGTCCTCCTCAGGTCACTGCTCTCTGAAACAAAATCACATTAAACTGAAGCGTCCTGAGTGCTGTTTGTTCTTCTTAAAGAGATGTGTGTTAACAGCCGGAGAGTGAGCGTCATATTTAACATGTCAGGACACATACAGCTGGAGTGTGTTCGTAATATGCTGACCAGGAAACACATGACAGAGTATTCAAATGAGCTGCAGCAGAGTGTGTGTGTGTGTGTGGTGAACAGAGATCAGATGGAGCAGATGGATGGTGATTGCAGATCTGTGATCCACAGCAGATTAAACAGACGCTTCCGGCGTCGTTTCACTTCTTGCTCATTTTTATAAATTCCAATGTTAATTTTCTGTTTCGACCTGAAGGAAGACGCCTGAAAAAATCTCCCAGGATTCCTCAGTCACATTTCATTTCAAACAATACGTGACATTAAAAGAGAGCCTTAGTATTTGAGAAGTTTCAGTTTTTATTGTGATCTGAGAGCAGGTGATCGTCTGTTGCTCCTGGATTCAGCTCAAACCTCCTCATGCTCCTCCTTCACCTGGAAACTCTGCTCAGCCTCCTCCATCAGCTGACAGGTTATTATTTATACTGTGTGTGTGTGTGTGTGTGAGTGCTGGCTCACGCTGAGGCGCCTCTGTAAGGGTCCTGACCAGGGACTAAAAGGGAACTTTGATTCAGTGGAGATCAGTCCATTAGGCCAGGTTTCCTCCGATCAGTTCCGAGTCATTTACTAATCGACCGACGGACCAGAGCTCAGCGCAGCAGCTGCAGGTGGTCATCGCTTTGTTTTCTTTCTCTCTGATTGGCTGGGGCTGCGACCACCTCAACTCTCTGCATCGATTCCTCCGTCTGTTTGTTTTCAGTGTTATATGTAGATGCCAGAGGGGTGGGGTTTAGCTCAGGTAGTTACAGGTACAACGTCTCACAGATACAGTCCTCTAACATGAATCTGCCTCTACACACTAGAGTTTACTTCACAAGTCAGTAACTGAATATCTGCTTCAAGTGATCTGATGTATCTGCACTGACACAGTTTGATTGATTACATATTAATTGTTGAACTGATCAGTACAAGACGTCCTGGTTTTGGAAGAGAAGTTTCGTTTAACAGATGGTCTAAATCTAGTAAATAGATTCTACCCACAGGGAAATAAGATTCTAGGAGAAAACTTCATATTTTCTTCTTTTTTTCAGACGTGAAAATGGTTCAATTAAAGGATACTGAAATTTTTGGCACAACACATTATATATCTGCAGTTTTATTGCCAATTCCTGGTATTGGTTTAATGATGAGTGTGAGATTTGCTGAGGAAACTTATCAGCATCACACAAACACAATGGTTTATAATCATAGCTCTCCAAGCAGAGAATGACTCTATAATTTAATATTCTCATCAAAACTGTAAAATAGACTTTATGCAAATTGTTATTTGTTTGTGTTTTAACACTGCAGCCTCTTTAATGTTCACTGCTGCACAGAGGAATAAAACCAAAACCACATCCTGATGATGTAGCTTTCATGTGGTGGAGCTAAAGTTTGTCCTGAGGAGAGAAAGTGATCTTCACATTTCACGACAATCTGGTATCACATACATATATATATATATATATATATATGTATATATATACACACACACACATCACCAGCACATTCAGATATTCAGCTTTGTTTAGTCTGCACAGTAAATACTCGTAGCATGCTTAGAATTAGCCTGGGACACAGCTGTAGACTCTCTGTATCTAAAACCTCCTTTATGTAATGGATTACTTAATGTAACATGGATCAAAATGAGATGCAGAACTCTTCTTATGTCATGTAAAACCCAACAAGTATAACTTCAATAACTTTCTAGAACTTAAAGGAGCTATGTGTAAGTTTTTGCTATCATTGCACAGCTAACGTTAGCATTAGCGGCTGTTTACTCACCAACAGCTTGTGTTTTCAACACAAGGTCAGAATACTTCCTCTCATGTTGGACTGAGGACAAGCTGGGGCTAGCTGGTTAGCATGCTAACTTCAGAAGAAGAAGTGATAGAAATGGAAGCAAATCGCGAGCTAACACTGGAGTTGCTCTGCTCACTCTTTAGCTGCTGAGCTGAGCGCTTGCTGCTTCCTCTGCTGCTGTTGATATAGCATTTCATAAGCCCCATATCCACCCTAGCATCCATCTGTAGGCTCCCCTTCCCCTGAGGGGGGGAGTTATTATCTCCACACCTCCTGCTGCTTCCTCGTGGTCGGTGACGACGTCAGAGCCAAGATGCTAAATGCGATAGCTGCATTTGTTCTCATTTATAAAAAAATCACAGACTTAGCTTAACTTAAATCAATTTAAAAACTGACTTAAATCAACTTTACTTTGCTTTATACTCTGAGTTGCAGAACTTTAGTCTTTGAGGGTTTGAAGAGAGTGATTTAAGTAGAAAACTTGGGGGGGTCTTTAACTGAGTTCATTATCAGAGTAACAGACGTTAAACCAGCGGCTGTGCTGACGCTCCAGAGGAAGGTTTTGTCTGAACTGGATGGAGGCTTTGTGTGTCAGAAGCTATTCTTCCCCCCTCTCCCCACCTCTCCTCCTCCTGCTTTAGTCCTCTGGGCCAATTTTTGCAGGCAGCGGGGGACGAGAGGAATGAGTCTCCTCACAGCGAGGTGTGGTGCTGAATGGGGAGAGGATGATGAAGGCTGGAGAGAGAAAAGAGACAACACTTCACTGTTTGGCAAACTGAGTGCAGCAGAGCTTCAGAAACCTTCTGTCTTTCTTTGTCAGACTCGAGAGCACAGGCTTCATATTTGTTAACTGACACACATTTACTTCTTCCCCTGCTTCCTGTCGACTCCAGGGTCATTCTTATCAGTTTACTTTTTGTTTATTTGTACGCACTCTCTCTGTTTTCTACCTTAAATACTAAAACTTTTTCTATTCAATTTATGTAAAGCGGTCCTGAAATCAGTGAACAAATGAATTGAAACGTTAAATCAACAAACTCTAAGTGTTGCTTATGCTCTCACATGAATAATTAGTTTTGATCAGTTTGTTTAGATTATTCAGATTCATTTACGTGGCCTGGCCTCCATTTTACAGCTGTGAGGAGCTTTGGTTTAACATGAGGTGTGTGTGTTAAAGGATGCCTGTCTGCTGGTGATTGAGTTTGACATTTGTTTGTTTACAGTTTGATGAAGTTTGCAGTCAGAATGGAACTGAATCACTGGTTGAAATCACATCTCAGCCAAACAGCAATGACTCTGAAATGACCCTGAAGTCTCTGAGTGTCAGCCGTGATCAGAGCCGGTCCAGGTCTCCTTCACTGCTTCCTCTCTTATCTCCTTTAGCAGAGGCGACACTGGAGCTTCCTTTACCAAAGGAAAGGAGAGAATGATGTCCCATGATTCCTTGCAGCAGCAGCAGTGTTTAAAGCGACGCACCGTCGTAGTTTCACTGTGGCAGATCCTGTTTTATGTTGGTGACGCGATCAGAAACTGATGGAAATCCAGGAAACCATATATTTCTCTGTAGCAGGAGCTTTTCAGCCTCTTTTAGCCTCTGGTTTTGGTTTTGCTGTTGTTCTCTGGTTCAGTCTCAGATGTCCACTCCCTGCTCAGCAGCAAACAGAGTCAGAGAGCAGCTGCTGAGGATCTCGCAGCTAAAGAGCCAGATATTTTTTTTCTGGTGGAAACCAAAGCAAGCAGCTTCCGATGGTGAATGTTTTGACGGTGGGCAGGTTCTCAGTCTGCTTCTCAGATTGTTCTCAGGGCTGCAGAGGAACCCTGGAGACGATCCATTTAAACTGTATTTTATAAAGTAGTTTCCAGAGACAAACCTCACTTTGTATCTGTGTGTGTAGTTTAGTTTGTTTGGTGTTCAGGGACAGAAAGCGTTTCTGCTGCACTTCTGCACACACACACACACACACACACTCAGCAGGTTGTGTCTCTGCTTGTTTTCAGCATTGATTGCAGAGATCGACCTGCTGAGCCTCACAACATCCAGTCAGTAACCAGCCAGCAACTGACCGACCACTCCATTGATCCCCTGCCTCACTGACCGACTGATTAAAAGCCTGACACGACTGTTTCCTGCCTGGTTATTAACTGACTGACTGGTTTCCTGGGCCTCAACCTGCAGCAGTGTCCTGTTCAATCCTGCACTCGCTCGATTCTCTTCATTCGTTTCTTTCCTAGTTGTTGTTTTTTTTTTCTTCTCGTCTTCCAGAATCGATGAAGGTTCCTCTAATGTTCTCTAATGTTGAGGCCGAGGCAGGGAGAGCGTCCTGTACTCAGCAGGCTGCAGGTTTGATCCCCGCCGCAGGTCATCTTTCAGTGCAAAGAGCTCGGACACTGAAAGGTTTGACGAGTCGATAGCTCGCCGGGCGACCGCGCTCCATCGACAGGCTGATAAACGCTCCTGATTGGCTGAGAAATGTTTCCATGGATTTATATGGAGAAGGATGTGTGGGTCTTATTTGCAAAGCTCAAAGCTTTATTGGAATTTCCCCGTCGGTTTTGAGGGATGATGATGACTCAAAAGATGTAAAGTGACAGAGAAATTAAGGCGTGTTTATTTACAGCAAACTCAACAATTCATAACGCTGCTCGACCTTTTAGCGGGAAGAAATTCTCCTCAATTTTCTCATCAAGCGTTTGAGTTGAAATCAGCCTCAGGCTACAAAAACACATCAGATGGAGAATTTCACACATTTATTTTTTTCACAGGGAACCTCGGCTTCTGCCATAACGGTGAAATACCAGCACGCTTTAGCATGACTGATGTTTTTGTGGACTACTAATGATAAACTCTCTGCCTGGTGTGAATAAATGAACAGGAAGGGAGGCGGCGAAGTGATGCTTCTTATTTATTTCTCTGGTTTTTTATCAGTGCAGGGCTTCAGAGCTGCATGTTTTCACGGTGAAGTGGTAATTTCTTCGGGCGCAAGCGGATTGTTTCCCACCTTTGCTCGCTCGTCCTCCCACTCGGAGCTCGTCTGGAGCTCAGCGCTGGCATTTTTTAAAGCTGTTTTCTTGTGGCTTTAGTTGGCGAGGGCGAAGCGCACAAAGACCCTGCAAAATCACATAAAACCCCCTCTTTGAAATGTTTCAACCAGAGCATGCTTTTTAACATGCACGTCAGAAATGCAAAGAGAGGCTGCGATGTGAGGAAGGACACATTAAATCCTTGAAACAGTTTGTGAAGCGTGATCAGGTTCTACTCTCCTCAGGACTTTATTGACTTTTATTGTATTATTTGATCAGTTTATTCAGAGAATATACTGTGTCTGTGAATCTGTTCCTAAAGGAAGAGAGCGCGGGGAGCTGATTTTTATTATCTTCACTTAAACCAACAAACAAACAAACAAACAACGACTTTTCTTTTAATCTGTCACCTCTGCATCCACTCAGAGGACTGGACATCAAGAGAACTTCCTCATGATGTTAGCTGTGGAACCAAACTGATTTACATCGGAGCAAACAATGATGAATGACTGAAACAAATCCACAATATGAAAGGATTTCTTCTTTACTCGTGAGCTGGATCAACACTGCAGCATTTCTCTCACTGTTGCCTCTGGTGGCCAGAAGGTAAATAAATTATAAATGAGACTCGTTTATATCATTAGTTGTTGTAGTGTTGAAACATGGCTTCAATCCGACATGGTTTGTATTGACTTAAAGACACCGTGTGTGTGTTTCCAACCAGAACTGACTGTAGATATCCTGGAGGTCAAACTTTTCTTCCTTCTTCCTTCCTTTCTTCATTTTATTATTTTCATGTTTAAGTTGACGCCTGCTTGCTAACAGGCTTCTTCTTCTCTGTTTTTTAGTCTCTTACATGTCTGGGGGTATTCCTGCCTCCTGTAATCCTTGTCCACGTACATGAGACCTTCAGTGTCAGTGGTCCACAGGGTGTCTTTAAATGGAAGAGCCCTTTCTTGGTCTGAGTAAATCTTCTTTTTGTTTATTTATACCTGAAGAGAGAAGTTTCCATTTTCACCATTCTTCCTGTAATGAATTCTAGAAACCAGAGTGACTGTCATGTCCAGGTTGTGTGTGATGGCCACAGGGTAAGAAATGGGGTATTGAGGTCCTGGACTGGGGCAGAAATGTCCCGGGTACATTCATATTCTGGCACAGTTGCACTCCACCTACATAATTGGAGGGTCAGCTACAGGGTCGAGGCCTGAGCTCCAGCTCTGGAACCAGGATTAATGTTTGCTAATGATCACAGGACAGATTGTCCTCCCTCCTTCTCTCTTTCCTTTAATTAGTGTTAACATGTGATCACAATACCAGGAGACATGTTTAATATTCCTCTCCGTACATCAGATATTTTCTTTTGCATGAAATCAGATATTTGCCCCGTTAATATTCTCCAGCTTCCATTATGCACAAAAAAAAAAAAAAAAACATTTTATACTTTGACCAAGAAAATGATGCCTGGGAGGCGTTTCACTACTGGGGCTGCACCCGCACTGAGAGGGCCGGGGCTGACGAAGAGCCACAGTGACCCCTAGAGGCCGGAGGGGGAAGGACCACAGAGGGACACGGGGGGCTGAGGAGGGGGAGAGAGAGCAAACAGAGAGGAGAGGAAACATCATCAGAGGGGGAGGAATATGAAGAAAAAGAAACAGAGAGGATGGAAAGAAAGAGGAAAAGAGACAATTAGAGGAAGAGAATTTAAAGAGGAACAAGGTCTCAACAAACTCATTTTACTCCCCCACTGGACTGAGTTTACTGAGATTTCTTTTCCTTTATTCTGCTCCTGAACATTAACAGCTGTGCTTCTCAAACGTTTTCTGTCATGGCTGCCTTCACAGGAAAAAAGTTGGTGCCTCCCACCTGAAAACCACAGTTAAACCACAACAGTTCATCATTTTGGAAACAATAATAAAATAAAATGTTGACGTTGAAGATTTTATCATCGTTAAACCATCGACTTCTTTTTCAATTATAAAAATACGAGTTCAGACAGAAAGTCTCACTGTACTGACACTGAATCAGACTTTATCTGATGACGTCGGTTAGTGATCATCACCAGTGTTTCCTCTGCTTCACTACATGTGGCTACTCTGCAACACGTCTGAGCGACTGGATCGACGGGTTAAATACAGACAGACGAGGCTTTAAAGATGCAGAGGCCGACCAACCAACAACCAAAATAATGATCATGAAGAGAGAGAGAGAGAGAGAGAGAAAGGAAAGACAAACAAACTAATAAACAAAAAACAAGGTGTGAATAATAAGATTATAGATATAATGTGTGATGGTAAAACAAACAAACCAATTACACTCTACATGTCATATGGTATAAAATACTAGTATCAACACACAATAAACTGATCAAACTCAACTGATGTGTGTGTGAACACCACACATCCTTGGTGACTCAGATGAACAGAATATTAGGAGGAGTTTAGAAATCGAAGCTCTTGTTCGATTTGAACACACAGGGACTAAACTCAGATGTGCTGGTGTCACTTCAGCAGAAACTCAGCCGAGCCAACGAACGAGTCTAAAATCACCTCACTCCCACTACTTCTTGTTTCATCTCCTCTCTCTGTTTTATGTCTTTATCTCTGTAAATAATAAAGTCTAATCACAAATAAACTACACTGACCCGTGGCGGTAAATAACAGTTGGAGTTACATAACGTTTCTTTTGCTTCAGCAGGTCTGAGAGAAGCTGCGTTGAAGACAGACTGATTATGCAGGTCAGTGTTATACAAAGACCATTATACAATAGCAATTATGTAATCAGCAGATCAAACGCTGAACAAAAGATAACGGGACAAAGGGTGAAGCATGTAGGCAGGGAGGAAGAACTCTGCATGTACAGCTGTGTGGAGAAGTTTATTAAGTTAAGCAATTATTAAAAGTTTGCTTCTGCTTTATGACAAAATGCTAATGTATCACAGACTGCCACGAATCAGACTGAGGATGTGCTGATGGATTCTCACCCAACCTTTATCAAGATGGACACAAACAGAGCGAAGAATAAATACAGGAAACGAACCACTGAAGAAGTGGAAAATGGTCTGTAATGGAAAAGAAGAACAAACAACAAACTCTTTTATTTCATGAGTACAAAGTCTCCAGAGTAACTCACCATGAGCCCTAAAAACTCAAGGCAATTCTAAAATGTGTGATAGTTGATGGCTGAGCTCTCACAGCCTCCACAGCAGAGGAGCAGAGAGAAAGACAAACGAAGTCATGCAGTTAGTTAGAATAAAAACTAAAGAAACGTCCAAACTCAGGCTCATCAGCTCAGACTGAGCTGTTCAGCTCCAGTGGAGGTGAATCCTGAGGCTCGCACTTATCACACAGAGTAGTGCAGGAGATCATACTGTCAGAAATTCTCACTGTGAGTTTGGACCCTGACCAATCACAGCTTGCTGTTTCACAAACAACTGATCACAGACGTTTCATGTTTCACACGTTTGTCACTCACACACACCGGGGATCCATGAGTGAGCGAGAGAGAGAGAGAGAGAGAGAGGTAGTGTACTGACTTAAATATCAAAGTACAAATACATTCAACATGGTTCTCCCAGGTAGAATCTGAGTGGCCCAAACTGGAGCCAGACCCTGAACAAACCCCTGTATCCAGGTCTTAAACCAGAGGCGTGTCCACATACTTTTGTCCACGATGTGGATTAGTAGAGGGGAGTTCTCTGCTCTTTAACTCCTGAAGCTAACGCAGTTTTTCTCCACAGTGATGGTGAACTTAGAGACGGCTGCATCCATGGACAGGTCAGCCTCGTCAGTCTGTCATCCCCCGACGCTCCACCTGACAGTTTCCACCTGTTCGTCGCTCCAACTCGACCGTCCTCCCACTTTAACGAGTTTCCACCCGACCGTTTCCTCCCTCCTGGTGTTTGTCGAAAGGTCGAAGGGTTGCTAACCCAGATGACCGGCGGGGCCCGCCAGAGCAGGTGTTTGGCCATATTGGAGTGGCCGTTAATTACCCAGAGTCCCCCGCAACAACACAGGCACCGGGCAGGCACCATATTGCCGCCATATCGTCATGACAACACATCAAACAGACACGGCGGGGCCAGGAGTGTGGACTCGAGCCTGTGGTGGTGCAGTGGTAGTTATGAATGAGAGCCAATTACGGTGCTGCAAAACCTACTCCATCTCAACAATGACTGTGTGTGTGTGTGTGTGTGTGTGTGGCTGTGCGGGCGGGTCTCAGGAGAGCTTTGTGGCCACAGTTCAGCCTCCAAGACTAAAGCCGGGATAGCAACCTGAGCCCAATCTAAAGTCCAATTCTTTGAGGACTATTTGTCTGTAAACTGAGCCTGAGCGAAGGATTAATGTGTCTGTGGGGTTTAGAGAGGAGGGAAGGAGGGATGGAGGGATGGAGGGAGGGATGGGGGGGTAGTGGTGGAAAGCTGTTGCTTCATCTCTCTGGTGAATAGACTCTAAGCTCTAACCATCAGCGAGGTGGAGAGAGGCAACAGAGAGATGCAGCAGGGAGGAGGGAGAGAAAAATCAGATCTGGAGGCAGCCAGAGCGAAGGGGGAGAGGGACCTCAGCAACAACAGAGAGAGAAGAAGAAGAAGGAGGAAAAAAGCACAGAGACAAGAGAACAAAAAACCAGCCCATTTATTCTGTCAAACATAATGAATATAACGAACATAACAAGTATTAACCACACCGCCCACCCAGGGGGGGGGGGCCAGAGAAACAAAGGGAATGAGAGACATACAGAAAAAGAGAAAAGGGGGGGGGGGGGGGGGGGGGTCATAGCCATCACAGCCGTCACCATGGCAACAGATTGGCAAAATGCTGGCCGGTCCTCCCAGGATGCTCAGCTCCCCTCATCTGGTATAATTTACCATCCAATGATGAAATGGCAAGTAAGAGCCCGAGAGAGAGTTTAGATTCAACTGAGACGACACGTCTGCAGCTGCTGCAGGACCAGGACCAGGACCAGGATCAGTTCAGGTACTAACAGTAGTTCCTGTGGTGGGCCGAGTACTGACACATCTGTAGCAGCTGGAGTTTTCATTACAGCTCTCATAGAGTCCTGCAGGACTGATCCTAAAACCAGGAAGTCAGTTAGCATGTTAGCATGTTAGCACTTCCTGTTCCCTCGTGTGTTTCTGGTTAAATGTCTGAAATAAGGTCTGTGGTTTTAACACAAGCTCAAGACATTTTCAGGTTTTATTCTCCGACATAAAATGGGTCAGTAAATCCCCCACTCCTGATGTTTGAAGCTTTTACGTGTCTTAAAAAAGGCGGTTGCTAACGAGTGTCTAAATGAGACTACAGAGGTTGTCGGGGACGTTAACATGAAAACCCATCTACTCACCAGTCCACCTTTACAGCCTCGTTGTGTTTCTACTCACGCTCTTTCAAACTCTCACTAACTTTCTAAGAAGAAAGGCTTCTGGGCTTCAGGGTTGGACTACAGAAACACATCATCCCTGCAGGACTGTAGGTGAAGCTAAAACAGCTCGATCGCCCCCTGGTGGCCGACTGCAGTATAGGTCATAAACCCCACCCCCTCCGTGTTAGTGGGTGGAGCATGTGTCAAAGATGGTTTCTGTTCTTACACACAGATGTATAAACAGGTGAAACGTCGTGGTTGGCTCATGATTGGTCGGACGGGTTTACGGGCTGGACCTCGTGGCTCCACCAGCCAATCACAACTGGTCGAATCAGGGATATTTTGGTTTTGTTTTTGTCCAGTAGAGGAGACACGTCGTCCATCTTCATGTACAGTCATTACTCTCAACACATGGTGGACAGAGGGTGAGTGCAGCAGACTGAGTCTTTTTATTTGGTTCATCTGATCAATTAACACCTGAACACAAAACACACTTTCAATACTGCAAAAACTAGACTCCAGATATATGTGTTTCACCCAGAACAGGAGTGCAGATTCCTCTTAGTGTTTGTAAGACGCCCCCTTTGGCTTTCTAGAAATCAATCACTCCACCGCCGCCCCTCCCTGCCAAAACAAAAACACAAAACTTTCTCCATCCACACTTTTCCATCCGATGTGGCGCCCTCAGGCTGTTGTAACTCTGCTGGTTTGATGTTGTTTTGTTTTTTTACACTGCACAACAACAATAACAACCTGCCTCTCTGTCGAATCAAACCCACAATGCACCTGCTGTAAGTCAGACCTCAGCACATTCGCACAGATGAGCCTGGGGGGACGCAACATTTTGTTCAGCCTGCTGCTGAAGGACCTGCTCCCTCCAGGAAAATAAATACATGAAATGAAACTGTAGAGATGATCAGAATAATCATTTCACTGAGCATTTTTCTAGTCAGGACGAGTGATTTACAGGTCATAGTTAGGACATACAAAAACTAAACCTGCGTCAGAAGAGACTTAATTCAGACTACGATGATCACAGTGAGTCCAATTGACACTTTTATGTCAGATATTTCTGAAAATATCTGATGATCAGGACTAAAACCCAGCGGACATGAGTCTGAAAATTCTTGTTTCATGTTGACATATTAGAACCAAAGGTTTTTATCATTCCATAAATCAGAGAATACTTTCACCAGCCATGAAAAAATCCATCTTCACTGTTTCCCTCTGCAAAACTCATCCTGAGAAAACATCTTCTGAAGATATATTTTGTCAAATTTCACAATTGTTTGCTGATACAAAGGAAATGATCGTGTGTGGACCTGACAATAAAATAAATAAGAAGAAAAATCTACAGACACAAACTGACAAAAAAAATTCTCTGTCGTCTGATTTCAGTCCTCACATGGTCAGAATGAGACTTCGTTTTTTAACAAAAGGAGGGGGATGTTTTCCTGTTTGTACCTTTATTTTGAAAGGTTCTGTAGCTACAGGTGACTTTAACCTGTGATTATTCCTCTGTTCATTTACTAAATAAGACGTAGAATCAGTGGGTTGATGCCAAACACATGGTCCTCCATCCTGACAGCAAAGTTTCAGACGATCAATAATCAACAAACAGCTCTCTACAAGTCTTTTCTGCTGTAAAAACATTTCTCAACAACATCAGAGTTTTTCTATTGCTTCCAGTCACAGACACAAAGATCTGAATATGTTACTGCATTATGAAAACTCAACCCAGATCAGCTCAAACTGTCGTATTTCGACTGGTCAGACCTCAGGGTTGGTGGTTCAGACATTACACTGTGATCATTCAGATTATGAGGAGCTGATTTCCTGTTTTTGATCCCATCTGTATCTCCTTGGTCTTCTAAAAAGATGGAGGTGAAGTGTGGAGCAGACCTTCCTGAGCCACAGGTGGTCTGTATGGAGCCCGATCACACAGACAGACAGACAGACAGACAGGTGCACAGGTAGCTGTCGTCCTGTTTGCTGTGTGTCAGTCATGTCTGCAGAGCTGCAGCTGAAGAATGAGGGGCGGCGTCCCGCTGTCTTCGAGGAGAGCGGGATCAAAGACTGCAGCGGGGAGCGAGCTCTTTAAATGACACGGAGAGCGAGGCAGCATTCACATCAGACAATAATCCTCCGCCACATAAACCCTGTGAGCAGAAATCAATGAAGACACCGTGTCTCATTCATCCTTTTACTCGGAGCCGAGCAGTGACGACGCTCTGCCGACCAGGGCCTGTCCTGCCCCTGCAGGGTCCGCTACAGGCTGAAACGTGATGATGATTCAGGACAGGAGACAGTCCAGAGGCCCAGTGGTGTCAGTCCCTCGTTATGATGGTGTGAGAGTCGTTACGGTTCATCCTCAGGTGATCATGAATATCCACAGCAGATTTCCTGATGACAGCGGCCATGTTGAACATTTCTGTGGCTTTCACGGTCTGTGGATGGAGAGAACTCACACTTACAGATAGTTATTGATCTCTGAGCTCCTGTGGATTTCCAAATCGACCAGAGGAAAAAAAGAAGGAAAAAAAAAGCCTGTTGTGTTTTTTTTAATGAGCGACCAGCAGAGTTAAAACTCTGAGCCAGAAGACTTTCCCTGCAACAAACCCTGTGTGAAGTGTGATTTGAATTTTCATGCTCACACTCATTAATGTAAGAGGGGATTCCTGTGGCCCGGCTGCTCATGTATGACCAGATACTATCATCAGATATTGTCTGTTAACCTCGAGTGAGCAAGGATTAAAAAAAGAAAAATGCTAACAACTATTTTGACAGAACTTTTAACAAGCAAATTCACCGTCAGCGGAGGCTCCACTGAAGTATAAAAAGTATGGAGAGGTTTTGGAGAGTGTGACTAACGACGACGAGGTTGTCAGACTTTGTTAAATCTCTTTCAGAGGCAGGAGGAGACTTGTTCAGGGTTCTTTGAACATAGCATATTTCTGTGGAGGGTCCTTGTGCTGTGTTTTTCACGCTTTTGAAAAAATATTATCAATAGACCGTATCAGAGATAGAAAATGCCTGAGTGCTGTTTCATCCCGTATGGATATGGATAGTCTTTAAAAAAATCAATGCCATCTCAACACTCTCCATTGTCAATGCTTCCTTTCAAACAACTCATAAGTAATGTTAGAGTCTGAATAGGAGAGAAAATCAATAGTTTGTCGCTGTCATAGAAAACTGGAGGATTAATGTGAGAGCTGCTGCTGCACTTTAAAAATTAAGGACTTTTTTTCATTAGAAGTGGATTTACAAAAAAAGGCAGACATTTGATTTGAAACAGAAATGTAGTGAATTGTAAAACAGTTTGTTCTATTTTTGCAGTGTTACTGGTTGATGTTGCACTATAGCCTGTGGATATAAAGCCAGTTTGTGATGCCGACTCTGCGCTCTCTGCTCCACCTGTTGAAAGCTGCTCTGATAAACGTTGTGTTTAAAGGCTTTCAGTCGTGTGTTTCAGTCATGTACATCAGACGCCGTCCACACAGGCTGGGGAACAGCTCACGTCTTACTCACACGATACACACATTCAGGTGTATTTTGAAGCTCTGAATTTATTTTACACACATAACTGAAGTGATTGTGACACAGGTATCACAGGACACAGGTAACACTGAGCTGCTCCTGCTGTGATTCCTCTGTATATTCAGTTTCTCTCTGACGCCATTCACTCACTAATTCCTGTCATTTCAGACTCAGTCACCTGATCTCCACAGCCACCTGCTCACCTGCTCCTCATCCCCTCGTCAGCTCCTCTATAAGCTGCTCCCTGACCGAGCTGTGGTTCCAGTCTCTGTTGGTTTGTACAGCTGCTGATGATGTTTTTTTTTCCTCTTCTGTTTTTGAATTGATTCGCTCCTGCCGTCTGTTGCTTTGAACTTTGCCCAATTACACTTCTTTTCTACTCTGTTCCTGAGTGTTGCCTTTGAGTTCAAACGGCTGTTACCAGAACCACAGAGTCTGCACTCCACTTTACTCCCATTTATTCAAAAACTATATGTATTTTACCACACAACTGGACTGCAAGCTGCTATTTTAGAATGAAAAGTAACAAGGAGAAAAGGCCCGAGCTGAAATGTTGATCCACTTCTATCGTCATAATAACAGTAATGAAAACACACACAGACGAGCTCATACTCAATCCAGGTCCTGCAAAAAGCCAGGAACTGCACCCAGATCAGTATGAGCTTCACATTTAAAGCAGCAGTGCTAAATGTCGAACATAAATCTTTAGTGCAAATGAGCCGCAGATGAACAAATTCAGAGCAGACGCTGCTCGTTAAAAGCGTTTCTTGCAGTTTGTTTCATTTACTGACCGCTCTGCTCACTGTTTCATTTATTATTTGGTGTTTCCTGATGATGCATGCAGGCTCCCCCATCATGTTGTCTTAATCTGTGAGAGTGCGGTTCAGCTTCACAGCTTCGGTTTTAATTGCCAGTTTGCTCTGTGGCTGCAGATGAAGTGAGGAGCGTCGGGCTGAATGTTTGTTGACATCGTTAAAGACACATGAAAAGATAAAACAGGGTAAACAGACGAGAGACCAAAGATCACTCCCATCACTCCACTATCAAAACATCTTCTCCTCAAATCCTCAGCTCAGAGCTCCAGTCTTCAGCTCAGAGAACAAACAAACAAACAAACAAACAAACCCTCCATATTCAAACAGATCCAGAGAAGAAAGACACGAGAATTAGTGGAATTAATGGCTGCCATGTCAGAGACAACAGACAGAAACAAATGAGTCTATTGTTTTCTATTCTTTGTATATTAGTCACATTCACCACAGCATCTAAACCGAGGTCGGCTCCACCGCTGTTCATCATCAGTCTGAGTCATGGTCAAACTAAATCACAGTCATGTTCTGGCCTTTAACTCTATTTATATATCACACATTTATCTCAGGGGGTTTTCCAATCTGATCTCAGAATATGAAACTCGTGAGCCTCAGCTGTTGTTATGGCCAAGAATCAGATCAGAGTGGCAGTGAATTCATATTCTGGTGGTATGTCCGGTTCATATATGTGCTGCTTTGAGTTCGTAAAGGAGCTGTACGTGAGTTTTTGCTATTGCTACATCGTTAACATTAGCATTAGCAGCTGTTCATCAGTTTATGTTGAGAGTTCAGCATCAAACTTCAAACTGCAGCAGTGGAAAGCAACGCCACCGTTAACTCTTGTTTTGTATCACTTCTTTTCTTCTCTACTGATGTTAGCATGCTAACCAGTTAGCCCCAACTTGTGCCAGTCACTGTAGCATCCAGTCTGTCCTCAGCTGCTCGAACGACGTATTCAAACCTCTTGACTTGCAAACTCAACAATGGCTGAAACTCTTGGCAGGGAAACAGCCGTTGATGCTAATGCTAGCTATCAAGCCATAGATACATACAAGTAGAACCTTTAAATAGGTCGTCTAGATTTTGTTTTCATTTTCTCCAGCGTTCACAGACAGTCCAGACTTTCTGGCCCTGAATCTTCATCCCGTTCACTCCTTCTTCACCAGCCTTTTGTAGACGTATGGGAGTATATGAATCCTGTAATTCTTTAATTAGTGGTGTTAATGAGGAAAAAGTCAGTCAAGTGAGGAATTTGGCAGCTGTTAGGAAACTTCAAATGATCAGAGGATGCAAAGCTACCAAGGTAAATGAAAAAACACAGCAGTGCTTTCTATGCCCAAGAGCTTCAGGTGAAGAAATGTCTAAAAGACTTGAAAAGAGACTTAAAACTTGAGGCGAAATAATAATGAAAGAGGAGCTAACTTTTGTCTTTGTGCCTTTGTGACATCTTTTTTAAATGGATAAATTCAGGATGCTGCTGTTTCTGTTTTGAACAAAGCAGGTTGAGACCATTTTATCTCTTCACACACAGTCAGTTGTGTTTCCTCCACCGCAGACCAAAACCTCTTTTAACTTTTGGAGAGTGAGGTTTGACAAAGGACGGCTGCTTTTAAATGCAAATAAATAAATAAATAAAGGGAAAGGGAAAAATAGCAGCATGGTGATGAGCGATAGAGCAGCTAATTGTGTCCTGGGAGATAAAGACGTAAAGACGCCGGCTGAGGAGAGAAGTCGAAACTCCCTCTTGGTTATCAGCCTCCTTCTGAGACGGCAGCTGGCTTGGAGTTTCTTCTGTAAAAAAAAAAAGAAAAGAAAAGCTTGTTAAAAGGAAATAAAAAGGTGTGAGGAGGCACAAAGGACGCTTATCCACCTTTCAGTGAGCTGACAAAAGGAAAAAATCTCAGCTCCGGCTAATTACAACCAGGGTGATGAAAGAGACCGAGGGAGACAGAAAAGAAAGAAAATCCCTCCTTTTTCTCACCTGAGAGGATGTGGAGAGGTCAACAGTCTCCCCCCTGAAACTCAATCCTGTGGAGGGGAGACGGGCGAGGGAGGGGGGAGGTTGATTTGATGGACGTGGAGGTGATTAGTGGACGCTCGTCTTCGTCGTCTCGATGCCACAGAATGAAAAACTAAAACTGTCTCCCAATCAAATGAAAGCAAAGTGCCCTCAGAGCTTTTTCTGTCTCTCTCTTCTCCCTCTGAAAAACCCGACTGTCACTCGTTCATTCAAGCTGTTCCAGAGCGATTTAACCTTGTGAGGTTTTTTTTTCTTCCTTTTGACTTTGAGATATTCGAGACAAATAAAGGCTGAAGACGGAGGGGGAGGGAAGTGGGCGCAGATCCAGGCAGGTTTTCCTTTTCTAAAATCGTGGCATCTGGGATCATTTCCAAGGATCTGATGTCTTTATGTCTTGGCATGATGCTGCGTTCTGTGATTAAGACAAGATTTCTTTTTTAATTGATGTGTGTGTTCCTTCAGCCTTTTATTCAGACTGGTATTTGTTAAATACCAGAATCTGAGTAGTAGCCAAATAACTGAAATACATTTTATCCAACCACAGAAATCTGCTGCGTCATAACTGATCAGTCAGTCGTCAATCTGTCCATCAGAACTTGAACGAGTTAGGACAAAGGGCTTCATGAGCACTGATGTCATTGATTGACACACTTCAGAATCTTTGTGCTTTTTCTGACTTTAAACAAAAGATGAACTGATCATAAAGATAACTGCGACAGCAGCTCTAAATGCTACAGTAAGAAGAAAAAGTTTACCAGTAATGAAACCGTGAAGGCTCACACACATAAAGGTTGACAAAATAATCTGAAAATAAAATCCAGGACACCACATTGAAGTCACTTAAAGGAACCATGTGGAGTTTTCTAATAAAGCATTGGCAAGAATGTAGATGTTTTGCACCTGTGCAGGTTTTAATGCAGCCTCTACATACTGCACTTAAGGGAAGAGTCGACTACAAATGTTTGTATCGAGGCAGCGACACAGAACCTTCAGGTAGATCATGTGGGCTGTACAACCAGATCTGTGTGGAGTCGTGTAGAATTTCCCTCCTGTAATAAATCAGTGAAAATGTCTGATTGTCTGTTTCACATCTGAACCCAGTGCTAACCACTGCATCACTGAGTAGTTAGCTAGTTTATGGTTGTATGCTTTACTAACTGTTTTAAGTCACTGAGCTGTTTCCAGTTCTGCTCAGTCATGTGACTGCTCTAGTTCTTGTCCCATGTTGTTGTATCTTAGACATTATGTTGGTGAGTGCAGTGTTATCATCACTGATGGAGATGATGCACAGAACTCTGACTGATCCACCACAGTGTGACAGCAGCAGGCCTCAGAACATGAAGAGCTCAGAGTCGGAGTGAACAGCTCTCGACAGTGGTGAGCGTGCAGAACACAGAGCAGCAGCAGCAGAACATATTTCCCAGCCCACACTCAGACATTTATAACAAACCTCAGTCTACCTGCCGCTGTTGGCGGGCAGAGGCAGCGGTGGCGGCGGCTGACAAAAACGATGAGTGGGAACAGGGAGAGCCGTCTGGGTTGGAGTTCGGCCGCTTTGTCACGTCGACACGGCGGAGGAGAGACTCTCCACGCTGTGAGCTGTTATGACTAAGAGACCATCATGAGGGGAAATTTGGGAAGTGGAGAACACTGGAAAGGCTTCACTCCCCCCCTCCCCTCCTCAGCTGGTAGACAAACACACTGTCTGTCTGAATGACTGTACATAAACAGGAACCTTCAGCCTCTACACGCTCCACTTCTTCTTCTTCTCAAGAGCTGGTGGCCAATGTCAGCGCTCACCGCTAAATTATCTGTGAATACGGCGACTTTGTCAGAGTCACTGCCTGTATTTTTCTCTCCACGCAGAGATCAGGGGGTCTTTCAAACTACCTGTTAGTTCAATGTCACCGGGACATGCTGCATTTTCTGCTTCTCTTTTTTTTCCTCTGTATTGAAGGAGCGAGGCAGCAGCTCTGTGCAGGCTGTTTGACTTTCAGCCCAATGAAACATCAAACAACAAACGCTGAAATTAGCTCGATGTGCTCTTTGTTCATGAGCTGTGTGTGTTTAGCTTTGCTCTGCTGATATTTTACCCCCAACTCCAACAGAAACAACAGAAACAGGAGCTTGTTGCATCGTCCTTTCACAGCTCAGGTCGTATCTCTCTCTGCCACAGTGAATAGTTCAAAGATTTCTACTTTAATTCTTCATTCTACTTTTAAATAAATTGAAGCATTTAATGAAAATGTGAGGAATTTCTAAATTGTAAGTGAAAATCATTTGTTAAATTACACTGACGTGTAATGAAATCCATTACAAAAAACCACAACAACAGAACCTGGTTTATACGACATACAGTAACAGGCTTATTAACAGTATCTGCTGTGCTCTCTTCTTTTGTCAGGACAGGGATGGTAACTGCTAAACCAACAAGTCATTGCTGTTTATTTAACACCAGACAGACTGAAGGCCTTTTCACAAACAACACAATGTGAATATTAAACATGAAAATGTGAGATACAGAGACCAACTACCAGGATCCTTTGACCAGAGCCTCAGACAGTCTGTGTGATTGTGATGCCTTTATTCACAGCGCAAAAGCTCAGAAAAATCCTCTGGAAAAAAAAAAAAACATTGCTTTTTCTGCATGTAATATTTGCATTCTGTGTGAAAGAGCTCAGAACAAAAACAACAGCTTGAAAAAATAAATTGACGTGAATTAATCACGTGAAAAAAACGCCCTCTGTGTGAAAAGGCCTTGGGTCCAGTGAAGTAGCTTGTGTAGCATTGATAGCTGCTTCCAGATCTGTGAATCACTGCTGCTGTGTTCAGTGACGGTTGTTTCCACTGGAGAAGCAGTTGACCAATCAGATCTTTGTAGTCTGGGATTAAGAGGCTGTTAAACTTAATAAACTCAAATACCTGTTCAGCTCTGAAAAAACTCACATTAAAAGCTCCTGGAAACCTCCACCACAGTTTGTGCATCAGCAGAGAGGAGAATTTTACAAAGACCTTGATGCTCAGTGGAAAAATATCAGGAGACCTGTAGGTTTTAAAATAGCAACAAACAAATCTTTGTTTAATTTTGCATTGAGTGGAGCAGCTGTGAGCCCAGAGGTGAGGTCAGGAAAACACTTTAACATCCATCCTCTGCAGGCCAAACAAAACCTCTGACGTTTATCTTCATTAGTTTGTCTGTTTTTCAAAAGCCGATGTCGTAACCTCTCTCAGACATTCAGAGCTTGATTTGTTGGAGGCGGTGATTGGGGTGATCCATGTCATTACAGTCAGTGACACTGTGTTCATCTCTGTTTGAATAGTCAGAGCTTTAAAGATCAGCGCTATTAAAACTGACCAGAGACAAACAGCTGCTGAGGTAAATGTTCTCTGATAAACAAGAAGCTGCAGCAGCTCTGTGAAGCTAAACACACATGAGGAAGAAAGGAAGGACCAACTACTTTTCATACTCCTTTTATAAAACTGTACTTTTACTCCAGTAAATGTTTGAGCCTGTAATCTGTTTTTTACTCCTCTATATTTGTGATAATACTTTCATTACAACCAGTCTGCTCTAAATCAGGAGGAGGAAGCGTGAGGAGCACCTCGAGGAGCCAGCTGCCCGGAAGAAAAAGGAAACACAACACCACCTGTTTTTACACCACAACACTACAGAGAGACTACACTACTACAGAAAAAGATTTTGGTGAAGCTGTTTAATTTAGAGACTTTGGGACAAATAGATGTAAAATACCAAAATACCATGTAATAGAACTGATGTTAAGATAAAGGTAATATCAATATCAAAGTTTAAAATGCTGCATAAATATGGTTTAAAAAGCTAGTTCATGAAAGAGTTAAAAGGTACATTGCAGTAAATCAGTTTAAGGTTCAGATGTAAGTTCTAATTATCCAGTTTTATTGTCGAGGGTCATGAATTGTAACGGGAAGTGTGCCAGAGCAGGAAGTGAGGTGTGGGTGAAATTTAGAGCTCTTGACTAACGAAGTCTCGACGGAAGTGTGTGTGAAGTTAGTAGCAAAACCGGTGTGTGTGGTGTCTCGATGATCTGCTCACAGTCTACAGGACACTCACTCTCCACATGTTTTCTGGAGCAGCTGCGAATCTCTACTACTATTTCTACTTTGACTGTTAACTGGCGTTTATGCTATTTCGTTAGCCCGCTGAGTGTATTCTATTAGCATTCGTGTAAGAGTGAATGGTTTTTAGCCTCTGTGTAGCTAAAGCGGCTAATACTCCCAGGCTTTAGGCTCAGAGAGAAACCACAGCTGCTCTTCACCTGAGACCGAGGCAGGGGAACATCACAGAGATTGGCCCGCCATCTTTGGACTAGCTGCCCGTCCTGGTTCTTCACCGGAGACCGAGGGACTGGGAGAAGCTGCAGCCTGGACTCACAGCTCAGAATGAAGGTACCACACTTTGATTTTGTTGATCTGAGACTGAAACGGTCAAATAGTTTTCATCACGTGCGTCGCGTCGGGTCTGTAACAGAGAGGTGATGTTGACTTGGTGAATGTAGGTCTGCTGAATTTGAGTTGTATGTGAGGGGAAACAAAACGTTACATTTATAGAAAACTACATATTAATTCAGTGTGTTTAGGTAAAAGAAAGTTTGTTATTTCTGAATCTGTTTCCATGTGATGTTTAATTTTGTGGTTGTGTTGTTAGTGTGAAGAGAGACATGTTAGTTGGTTAACTGTTTTTACAGAGAGTAGATTTGGTAGAGGTTACGTTTATTAAAGTTAATCTTAGTGGTGTCATAGTCGGTCTGATTTGAATTAATGGACTCAAGACGATTTAAAGAAATACAGATAAAAGAGAAACGGGACTTCAAATACTCTCTTACCGGACTGGAATAGGAGTGTGTGGGCTACACAGGGAAATGGAGGGAGAGAAGGGTAGCTGATGGGTCATGGCAGTTTTCACTTTAATGTTGGTGTTTGGCCACAAACCAAAGTATCAGACAGAAACCAGAATTTCTGACCTGATGATGGAGCAGGGAGAAAATTCATTCATCCTCTGGCGACCAATATGTCAAGTCTCACTGTAATCCATCAGATAGTTGTTGAGATATTTAAATAAAAAAACTAAATGTCAACCTGCTGGTGGCGCTAGATGAAAAGTTAGTGCTTCACCAGGGTCATGAGAATAAATCACCTGGAGACCGTTTCACTGTAATCCATCCAGTGCTGTGATGACCGACAGGAAGCCAACGTCACCGCCCCTAAAGCCACATCACGAAACAACTCTCGATGCTCTCCGAGTGAGAGTCACATCTGCTGCTAACCAACCTGAACCACACGGTGCTATATAATGTAGGCGTGCACGTCGCTCTGCCGCCTGCAGCCACATATCTAAAGGTCAGAGTCAACAACGTGCACTTCACTGCTCTTCAAAAACACACAGAGGCTGTTTCCTCCGCTCTCTGCTCTGATGTTACAGGAAGCTGCTGCAGGTGATGTCACATGACCTGGCAACAACGACAACATCCAACTGTACTCCCAATTAGTAACATCACACACACACACACACACATAATCATACACCTATTGAAGCTCCATTTTGTCAAGTTCATCGATGTGCCAGATGAAGTGTGATGTCCGCTGAGAGCTAAATCCTGGGACAGCCAATCAGCACATCAGCTCCTAATTTAATAATTAACTCGTCAGTCCCTAATTAGCAGACGACGGGCTGGGAGGAAAAAACAGCTGCAGTCACCTGAGCTTCTCCACTCCTTCGCAATCCCCGAAGATGAAAACGACAGGATGAGTCTCGTGGGGGAGGTGGGGTGACGGCGAGGGATGTGTTGAGAGAGCGGTGTGTGTGTGTTTTGCAGGGCGTAGAGGTGCTGATCAACTGTAAATCCTCAGGGTGTAACGTGTGTTTGCAAGCAGCAGGAAAGCCACCGCTGTGTTATCTGCTCACAGCGAGAACGTTCTGCAGTGGAAAATAAATGGCGCTTGGTTTACCGGTGGGATTTTATTGATGACAAGTTGTGGAGCAGCAGCGGTGGTGGTGGCGGCGGTAGCGGGGCTTGTTGACGCTCGCCGTCTGGTTGTGTAAGTAATTAAAAGTGAGTGAGTTGGCCCTCTCACATACAGAGGTGATAATATCATCAGGGTGTGGAGATAAAAACGTCGGTGCAGGGGGGACACATTTCTGCAGCTGGACCTGAGGTCAGGGGTCAGATGATGAGGGTCTGATAGAGTTTTCTGCTGTTATGAGACAGAAATAAAAAACCCTCACGTCTGTCACGGGCTCATCTCGAACATCTGCACCTGATGGAGTAGTTCTAACCTGATACCATCAAAGTAAATAGACAGATGAGACAGAACCAGACGGCTGCAGGAACAAGACGAGTCCTGAATCCACATGTCAGCAGTGTTTGTATCCATGTGTGAAAAATTTGGTTAAAAAACACTGATCAGCCCCAACATTAAACCACTGACAGGTGAAGTGAATAACTCTGATCGTGTGGTTACAGTCAGTGTTCTGCTGAAACCTCGGCTCCTTCCAGTCATCTAGATGTTACTTTGTGCGTGCCACCACCTATTTTCAAACACACCCCCCATGGCAGCAGGAACCTCCCCCAGCAGGACAGTGCTCCCACCAACACTGCTCAGAAATGTCTTGAGGAACACGACAAAGAGCCCAAGGTGTTGACCTGGCCTCCAAACCCACAGGACCCAAAGGATCCACATGACATCCCCAGAGGTCCTGGTCCTGGTCCATCCCCCTTCACACAGTTCATTTTGACCTGGATCACCAAATCAATTGTTTCAGCACCACAGCTGTCAGAAGGACGGTGAGCAGTCCAACTGGCAGACTAGCATACCATGGATGATATTTGTCAGAACTGCAGGTAACAACTAATGCTAAATGAATGTAACACCATCAAATCAACAAGCAGTATTGTGCCTTAATATCTGATATTATCTCCTTAATCTGAGGGAGCTCACAGAATATCTCAAATGGAAAAGGTTCATACTCTGGAGAGGATGAATTCTATACAGTATCCTGGGTACTAGTGGAAATTAAAACATAACTCTGGCACCACAGAAGAGGTCAGGAGTTCATCAAAAGTTCATCCTCTGGCCACTAAGACTCGGGCTCTGCTCAGCTGCCAGACACAAACACAGTATATTAAAGTGGATGTGACCTGGCAGGGCAGCTCATTTGCACATGTTTTTCTAAGGAAGGAAGCAGCAGATAGAGAAGAAAATCCTACCCAGATTCAGATTTTTGTTCAAACTGTTGAGCTTCCGCTGAGACTTTGGACCGTCGCTGCTGTGATAAAAACCCTCTGATGGCGGGAGGCCTCCGCGTGGCTTCCTGCTGAACAAACAGATAAATCAGAGCAAGCAGGAGACGGTGAAGTGCCCACCACTCGCCTCCTCCGTCAAGTTGCTTGATGTCGCCTGAAGTGTAAAACAGACCCCAGTGACTCACTGTTATGGAGATGGCAATGAAACTAGCGATGGCTCTCCTGACAAGCTCTGGCTTCAAAAGAAATCTCTCTCTCTCTCTACATCTGCCCTCTCCCCAGTCTCTCTCTCTCTTTCTCCATATGCATGTGAGTAAGTGTACAGGTGAAGTGGGAATCGCTTGAAAGGGAATTGAAATATAACAAAGCTGGTGACTGTGGAGCGGTGAGGCAGAAGACGAATGTGCAGACTGAAGTGGCTGCTGCTGTGGATGATTATCATTAAATATGGTGGACTCTGTTAGTTCTGGTCTGCAGACTTGCAGCTAGACACTATCAGGACACTCAACAATGCAGCACTGATCTCCAACCGCATTATAAGTAGATCTGTACAGAGACCCTGAATCCTGCAGCTAGTGTGACGTCCAACAACCAGTGAGTGAAGCAGAACACAACAACATCCACCGCTCGATGGACTCTTCCAAAAGAAAATGTAAAGTCAAAAACCAAACCTTCCTGTTAGCAGTAAGCTAGCTTTGTGTTTCCTCCCGTGATACTAGAGTTTCCTCTTCTTGTTGGAAGTCTGAATGGTTGTTGGCAGGATAATTGTGTGTGGAATGGAGATGTAGGAGATGTAGAATCCACCTCTTTGAAATGGGCGGACTACAAATAGAAGTCTGGTTGCACGTTGCCAGGGGTTAGCAAGGTCGCGCGATGGCTACGTTCTAGTGAACGCTGCCGTGTTGGTTTGATTTTCCAGCGTAGTTGTTTTGTGTGTGTGTGTGTGTGTTGGTGTGTGTGTGTGTGTGTGGGAGAGAACTGAAAATGGGAGCATAAAGAGCAGATTGCCACAAGGATGCACAGAAAGCCAAAGTCGTGGCATCACACTCAGGCTTACCACTGTTGCACCAGCTTCTGTAACTCAATGCAATCTCTCAGTCTCTCACTGAAGATTTCTTTCATGAGTCTTTCTAAAAAAAGTGAAGCTGGACTGAACAAATAATCCAGTGGTCAGAAATGTTCCAACAAAGCGAAGCAAAAATGCACTTTGCATTCAGTTTGAACACTCAGACGTTAGCTGTTGTCCAGAAAACTGTCAAGAAAAGTCTGCATAACACCACGGCAACGTCATCTTTCTTCTCTTTGTTGCAAATTATAGTCAGCAGGAAGGCAGAGAACAGAACAGACACTTCCAGAACAACTTCACTGAAAGAGGTGAAGAAAGGAAAAAGTCTGAAGAGGTGAAAACCTCTGTAGTAAAAGTCTGAATTCAGACTCAAATACCCGTACAGTATGATACAGGAGACCAAATCTACAGTCCTGTACCCACTGTATGATTTATCTGTTAGCTATAATGAGACAAATCAAATCCAGAGTCAGTGTTTTTGTAATAAAATCTCTCTGTGTTAGTTTCCTCCACTATGGCTCTGATATCCAACAACTCAGACCACTGGAGCTTCCTGTTAGCTTCAGCTGAGGGTTTATACTCCATCGCTTATTTGGAAATGGTTTTATGAATCTATTCTGTCAGTCTAAAGACTGAGTCTAAAGACTGAGCAGAGGAGAAAGTGAAGCTGTTAAATAATAGTTATCCAGAGGGAAATGTAGCAGCTTGTTTCTTGTTGTGTGTGTTTGTCCTGTGACAGAAACACAGTGAGTCAGATGTACTGATATCTGATTAACATCTCAGGTGTTTCTGACCGCGACCTTCAACCCTGCAGATGATGATGATGATGATGAAGCAGTTTGCCTCATTTCATTTCAGCCAAAACTTCATTAGTTTCATCTTGGCCTGTTTCCCACAGGGGGTGAGATTTTTCATCTCTAATATGAAATGATGTGTGTGTGTGTGTGTCAGTGCTGCTCTGCTGTAGCTGCTGCTGTCAATAACCCTCCAGCATGACAAACAAATCGCCTCCCGGGGAGAAACGGTGCTGGATGTTTCTGGCCGGCCACTGTCATCAGTTCTGCTCCGCCGCCTGACGACAGCGACTCCGGAACAAACGGTGACGCTCCAAAGGCTGGGAAAAGAGAACAACGCACCACGGTCCGCTGCTCGGCCCTTTCCGGCAGCGACATCTGTCAATCACGTGCCACAGGAAGTGGAAAATCGGTTCTTGGCCCGCCGACACCCCGAGCGTTTCGCGAGCTTCATAGAGATGTTTCAGTGAGTGGCGCTGTGGTCCACAGGCAGCCAGACTGCTGAGGCGGCAGGAAAAAGGAGGCCAGCTGAGGAGGAAGGCTGGAAGAACACCACTCTGCCGCCACCGCCGTCACCTGAATGCGCTGAGCGAGCAGTTCAAGGCTTTGAAATTAACGTTGATAAAGTAGGCTGAGCCCCCCCCACAGCACAAAGCCCTGTGTGCTAAATCACAGCAGGGCAGGCTCGCTCATCATCAGACTGAATGGGTGCACCGGCCTACATGTTAAAAATACAGAGAGAGCTGCAACAGGGCCGCAGCCCCCCCCCCCAACACCTGCTGACTGAGGGAGCACAGAGACCAGGTCCTCATCCTCCAAAAACAAAACCTCTGAGACCCGCGGGGACAGAAACGCTGAGGAGCTAAAAACCAGCCATTTCCAAATTAACGAGTTACAAAAACTTTCTAAATATTTAACATCTTAAAGTCATATTTTCCTCTTGAATTCAATTCAGAATCAACTCTGTGCAGAGCGCCAAGGAGCAGACATGAAGTTTGGCTTTTTAATTAGCTTTCAGGAGGAACAGGCTCTGTACAAAAGGCGTTTATAGAAATCAGAATGACTCAGGAATGTTGGATTGTCTCCTCTCTCTGTCATGTTGGCTACAGAGACACAAACAGTGTAACCCACACACCGACAACAAAGAGGGGAATGTCCACCGCGGGGTTAGCGAGGAAAACTTTTAATTAAACATTTTACTGAACTAAAACTGTCTCAGCTAAATACTGAACTGTAGAAAAAAAAGCTTTGTTTAGTCTCACATATCAGATATTACATCTGCCCTCAGCTTCACCTCGGATTGGTCTGAACTGAGCACAAAGTTTATCCAAACAACATGAGCTGTGAACAGAGGAAGGATGGAGCAGAAGGATTTTAACACTTCCAGCTCCACAGTTTCTATCTGTATGGACTGAGTGGGTGTCTCCACCTGCTGATTTGGTTCATGCAGCAGAACAAAGATCACAAAGGCTGGATGAAGGTGGATAGAAGTCAGAGGGTGTGGTGATGCTGTTGTCTGTTTGGTGCAGAGTGGCACATTCACCCCAGCCACCTCCTGCTGACTCCTCTGCTGTTAATAAATGCAGCTTTAGGGAGGTTTCCTGTGACACTGGAGGTCAAAGGTCAGGCCCAGGCTGCCCCACAGCCAGTGACACATCAGGATTTGCCCCATTTGCCTCCCGGTCACCTGATCTCAGCGATTCATCATGTGAAATGTGTTTTGTGGACTTTGTGCTGAGCGGGCAGAACGTGATGTAAGCACACAGAAACAGTGGGTCGTGTCGACAGGTATTAATGACGTCAGGTAAGTCAGGACGCTCCATACATTACTGAATGTCTCACACAGGCAAAGTAATAATCCTTCAACTGTGTCTGGATTCAAACTCAGGAGGAGAAATAAGCTGAATGAGCGCTGACAAAAAAAACCAAAACCAAAACAGCAACAACAGATGGTGAAATAGGTCAGCTTCCTGTCGCCGTGTCACAGCTGCTTAAATCTTTTTACCCAAAACAGCGCGGCCTCATCAGAAATCAAGCCTTTCCAACAAGGACGTTAAAGGAGTGCTGCAGGTTTACACAGGTTTCAGCCACTGCAGCAGCTTCTCTCCCACGGGGGCCAATAAAAGCGGAGGGGGGGGGTATGGTTGTGGAGGTGGGGGGGCACCCAGTGGGGGTAAACACGCCTTCGGGTGTGGGTGCACGTCGAGAGACACGACGTGACCTTTCCAGCACCCGTTGATGAACGTCACCAGCTGAGAGTTTGCCCTTTTCCCACCTGTATCCGAAACCCTGCTGAAAATAATTATTTCCTTTCTCTCTTTCACTCACTCTCCCTCTGCATCGACTCTGCTGCATTCTGCTGAGCCATTAGTGTAATGAAAGAAAGAATAATTCAGCCCAGTTTATGCTGACTATACATTAGGAGACATTTACACACACTCGCATTTATCAACAATCTGTTATAAGTCATGTTCTCTCAGCAGCTCCTGCAGAGTAACACTCACACTGTGACTTCTTCCTGAGACGTGAGTGGCTGCTCTCACAAATATCTGTTCAGCTGCTTCAGCACCTGTAGTCTGTTTCTCCAAATAAAGACATTATATACTGTCGTCTCTCGTCTTCACAGCGACTTCAGACAAACAGAGCTGTACGTCACACATGCTGACAGGAAACTTCTTCATCGGACAGTTTGATGACTATTATCCTGCATCATCAGCACAACGCAGAGGAAAACAAACCGCTGCTCCACTGGCTGACGGCAAATCATGCAGCACTTTACTGCACCGCAGTGTTTATTCATCTGTAGGTGACACACAGGAATACATAGCTCTGAGCTTTGTCAATCAGTCAACACCACAACTACACGTCACATGAGAGAGGCATCTTCTACCATAATATGTTTCACTCACTTCACTCTCAATCAGAACAATGACAAAAGATGAAGTTTGGTGACGTAGTGAAGTACAGTGGCATCATGGGAGTTGTTGTCAGGAGGAGCCAAATTATCCACACAGGTCTCCTCCTCCTCAAAACAAATGAACCAAGTAATCCAGTAAAAACACTGAATAAAGCAGTTTCATGTTAGGAATCATCCTGGAGGAGCTCGGCTCGTTCCTCTGATAACTTCAGACCTCAGTGTCTGCTTTGTCTTTCCTTCCCTTCCTGGTGTTCCTGCTGTTTTTCCCTGCCTTATATTTCTTGTTGGTCCCCAGCTTGTCTGTGTTTGTCTGAGCTGGGTGTGGCCCTCTGGACTCCTCCTCCCTCCACCTGCACACCTGCTTCAGATCAGCTCATCTGCTCAACAAGCTCCAGCTGTATTTAAACCTCAGCTCCTCACTGCATTCCTGTTTGTTCACTCCTGTGGTTCAACGCTGCAGCCAAACTCTGAGCTTTGACTTAATGTTTCCTGGTGTTGTGTTTGACTCCAGCCTGACAGACAGGCCTTTGCTAATATAGGTAGTGATTTTTAGACATTTCAGTTCAGTTCCTTTTCACTTTCTGAGCTATCAAGAAAAACACAGTCTGCACTTTGATGACACTTCTGTCATCAAACCCATGAAAAGACAAAAACCAACCATGAATGATCTCTGTGTGATTCCTCTGAGGTTCCAGAAACTACACATTAAACTGTGGTTTATTTTGACTCAGTCCCACACACACTCTCCTGCTGCCCCAAAAACTGAGCTACAGCACCAAATGTGGATCCGCCGCTTAAAATAGTCCCTAACAAATGCACAAATTCCCTCCTGTTTTCCCCAAACAAACTGACGCACAGACAGAGGAGGAACGTCTGAAATGTCAGAAGGTCGCACTCAACTTTATCACATAAAACCGACGTTTAGGTTGACTGCGCGACCGCTGCAGCCCTTTCAGGCTGTTGCGGCCGCTGACAACTCACACTGACCACGCCCTCACAGTATCTGAGGTGTCTTCTTATTGGCTGTGGTGTCCTGCATCATCACCTCCTGCAGCTCTCCTTGTCAAACACACCATGATCTGATGCTAGCTGCTCGATTACAAAAAATCCCTGCTGGCATCTTCACACCTCGGCATCCGACCAGAGGTTCAATCTGCCTGAACACACACACACACACACACACACCTCCCAATTGAAACCCAGCTGCCACGCATCAGTGATGGGCAGGTCAGCCGTGGAAACTGCAATGAAGGACAACATCATTAAGCTCGATATCAGCGGCGGCAAAGCAAACAGCCTGTCCGCTGTCATCAGGGTGATGCATTGGCACTCGGCGCCAAGAGGACGTTTTAATTGTGTCCAAACACGCACCCACGCTGACATGCAAACACACACCCCTCCCAGGACCCCTGTGTGTGTGTGTGTGTGTGATGCTGCAGTTGGTTGGTTTGCAGGATAAACCTTTCTATTGTTTGAAGCTGCTGCTGTTGCTGTTTTTTCTTCTTTTCATTCTATTGAGTGCTCAGTCACAAACACAATACATGTCTGAGATCAATTCTCTGCTGACCTTGTACAGATGAACTTTCCCATGATGCATTTGGGCTTGGCTGAGTGGAGCCAACTGATTTTATACAAAATGGCAGCAGAGTTTAGTCAGAAGGTTCTGGGCTCAGAGTGACTGAATCACCTTCCTGCGACGCGTCAGAAACAACAACAAACGTTAGAGATTTTCACATCGGACTGGAGACGGATAATGTTTGGAATGTGGTTGTAGAGACGGGGGTCATCTATTCTGCTAGCTAGCTAACGTTAGCCTTGAAGGCTAGAATGTTTACTGTTGCCTAGCAACAACATCAGCTGCTCTGGGAAAATAAACCACTGTGGCAGCGGTGGCTTGTCTCTCTCATTGGCTACCGTGACGTAATCACAATCCTCCATATTTTAACTCCTAAATATCAAACATGTTTGATGTTATGGGGCCGACCCCCGATGAGTCTGTGTGCAGTTGAGGAGGTTTAAGACTGGATCTGTAAACCCGTCACATTACCAGATAATCTGGGCTGAACATCGGCACCAACCAAGGTCCCAGACCAAATTTGTCCTCTGATTGTGTGGAGGGGTGAAGCAGGGATATATCAGCCCAAAGCAGCTGTAGTCTGAGCTCGGCTTAACAGTCTGAAATCCTCTTGTGTTCCAGCGAGAGACAAAATGAAAGTTTTGGACTCAACAAACATCATACTGATGATTTCTGTTTTCCCAGAGCTTTTCTACTGAAGCTTAAACGTAAAGTTTGTCCTGAAAATGGAAACGACTCGAGTTATAACCTAAGAGGTTTGACTGAAATGTTCTTACAGATTCACAGAATCTGACCTGTAGTTTTCAAGAAAGTGATATCATAATGAAAACTGTGCACACAACAGTACAGTGGTAGATCAAAGAGGAAGCAGGAAGTGTATCTGTAAACTGTGATGATGATTATAATGGACAGTTTGAGGAATCATTTTCACCTTCCTGTTGGTTGGTTTCCAGTCTGCCTACTGCTTCTGTTTGACTGTCATTAATACTGATGGAAATACTGGACCAAACTCAGTCATAACGGAGCCAAACAGTGATTAAAAATACAAGAAATAAAACGTTAATGTCAGTGCATTTGACCCAGTGCACGCAGCTCCTAGTTTTAGGCCAGTGAGTAAAATCATTCACTGTTTTGTTTGTTTTAACAGATAATTTCAGTTATTTTCCCCCCATGTTGTTCTCATCTGCATATCAGACTAAAACAACAGCAGACCTCCGTCCTGACAACAGTCACTGACAATGATCCATTATTACACAGAATAAAACAAGAGTGAGGCATAAAAATAAGCATAATATCAGCACTGTTTGTGAAGATTGCATGGCTTTATGTAAAAATTGTGCCATTATTTCCCTGGCCTTCTTCAAAAACAAAAGGATAAATATGTCCATTTTCCCAACTTTGGTCCCATTTCATGCTGTTCTCTTGCTTTTCATTTCACGCTCGGCTTCAGCCTATTTATAGATGAGACGGAGGAGGGAGGCAGGAGGCCATTACTGACAGGAACTAACCTGTGTGTGTGTGTGTGTGTGTGTGTGTGTGTCCATGTCATACATTCTGATGTAGACTTTGAGTCTGCTTTGTGTTTTGTTGCAGACACTTTTTCCTCCACAAATCTAATTCCAACACGACTGCAGTGAAATGCAGCTGAGATTCGAATGTTAAAGAAATACTCTGGCATTTTGGGAAATGTTGTTCTTTGTCATTTTACCCAGAGTCAGATGAGAAGACGGATACGAGTTTTATCTCCAATATAGAGATGGGTTCAGGACACGTTCAGCCAAGCGTGGAGCAAAGACTGAAAACAAAGAGAAACTGTTAGAAGCTCCTCCAAACATCACCACTCATAGATGCACAATAACCACAATTATAGGAAATACACCAGGTTGAAATGAACCACAATTATCCTCAGAAATGACAAGTATTCTAACCTCCTGTCAGTCATGTTGAACAGTAAATGCGACGATGGGAGTTCATATTTATCTGACTGCTTTTATTCACTGATGACAAAGAGGCCATGTGCAGTGATATAGAGAACTGGGGATACAACACATCGTGATGCATCATGATATTGAATCGAATCGAATCTTTGACAGGATGATCGTAATTGAAGATGAGTAAAGATGCACAGCTGATGCACAGTTGAACCGTACTGAGATCACTGTTGGATATCAGCAAACATTAAGAGCATCAGGACCTGTGGAGTAAACGTAACCTCAGAGCGCTGCAGCTTCATTTCTTGTATATTTACTCTGATATCTGCCGTCGACTTTGACTTCAGAGTTTTTTTCCTCTTAAATTAAATCTGGCTAATAGCGGTGGGTGGGGGATTTTTTTTTTCCTCGCGGATAAAAACCACCACACTTACTTCCTATTACACTTACAAATATTGAGCTCATGCATAATTTAACCTCCCGCCCACATGCAAAATGCTGCAATCGACTTCATTATTTATTTTAACGGCATTTCAATAATTTATGCCCGTGTGTATGAGAGCCATCAGAACAGACTGCTGCTCACTTAATTACCCGGCCTGCCAGCTCACTGAAGTTCTCTGGTATTAAACAGAGTATTAGCCAGGATTAGACCTCACATACACACACGCACACACACACATTATTTATTGCTTTCTAATGAGGAAGGAGTTAGCCCAGCTACCACGCAGACTCTCCTCTGTGATTATTTAAAGTGAGAGCAGATGCGAGGCTCGTCACGCAGCATCTCAGATACCAGGTCTGGATTGGATGGGATGACCAACGCACACGCTCAGATCGATACTGGATTAAGCTGTTATGTCCACTTAGAGCTGGTATAATAGGAGTAATGGATTCCAGTGGGAGAGCACTCTGATTTGCTCCGATTCAGGGGTGATTTATGGCCGCTGCTACTTTAAACGGGCCGCTTAAAAAATGAGACTTTTCATAATAAATACTTTCCAGAGTGCCGCAGATCAATTGTGCCCAGAGAATGATGAAGACAGATGGTTTTTCTGTATATGGCTGACTCGTCGCCGCAGACTTATGTACTTTACCGTCTCTGCTGCCTGGAAAAGAGGCCTTATGCAGGAGAAGATGGATTAAGTGGCTTTTTATTTTGAGTGTTACTTAGAGACAAAAAAAGAAAGAAATGAAGAAAAAGAAAAAGGCTGTTGCTCTGGTTTGACTTTGGTTGTCTGACGGCTCTGACACTGCAGAGACACTGTAGTGTCAACACAACACAACTGCGACGGCCTTATGTTTTCTATTAACTTAATGAGGATATGTTGTTAATTTATGTTGATGCCCAACAAAAAGATGTAAATGCATCAGTTTCTCCTCCAGGTTTATCTGTGTCAGTGAGTAATCTGTGGAAGAGGCGACTTACAGGCTGATGTTCACCTTAAAGATGTTATATAAACGTTTTTGCTGTCGCTGCATCGCTAACATTAGCATTAACAACAGTTTATTCACCAGCAGCCTCAGCCATCATTGTGTTTACAAGAGGTTAGAATACGTCTCTGCTTCATCCTCCCATGTTGGACTGAGGACAGAGTGGATGCTACTATGAGATGGGTTGGACAGGCCATGGCTAGCTGGTTAGCATGCTAACTTCAGCAGAGGAAAAGTGATAAAATAGAGGTGTTGCTTTTCACCTGGAGACAGCTCCTGGTGAGTAAAGAAATTCATTTTGATGCTGAATCTTCTGGACTGGTAAATGATATGCTAATGTTAGCTGTGTAGCGATAGCAGAAACTTACATATAACACCTTTAAAGACCTGAATGTTCTCAAAAGATGTTTTTGCTGAGTCCTGTAAAAGGATCACAGTTAATTTGTTGAACTGTAACACAAAGACACACAAAATCAGACAAACACCAAATGTTTTCATTTGTGCGTCAGCTGAGGAAGAACCCCCCCCCAAACACTGTCATCATCACCTCATGAATAATCCTATTAAATGAATAAAAGAAAAAGAAAAAAAGATTACTACACCCTCCCATAAAATCTCGTTTTGAGACATCGAACCTCACTATTTATCCAGCGGATGCCGTCGTGGGTGCACTGATGCGGCAGATTTAATTTATGGTGCGTTATTAGACATTATCATGCCGAGGATCCTGCTGCTGAATAGGAAATAACAGCTGTCCCTTTCCTCTGTGCAGAGCCACGCCGAACCGGACTGTGTCGCCTGCACTGATAAGATTGGCTCTGACTTTTTTTTTTCCCTACCAACACCACATTGTCATTTAAGCACATTATATTTTCCTAATTTCTTTCCTTTGTCACTCCAGGCGCAGATGACATGTTCAGGTCTGACGGATTTGGATGTTACAGCGCGCCGGGGCTTTTCAAATTGAGAGAGGCATCGCTCTCCCGGAGCGCATTTATCTCTGAATGTTGAATGAACCTTCACAAGTGCAGGTTTTTTTGGGGGTTTTTTTTGCAACAGAAAATTCATGGTAACAAAAGATTCCTGCTGCCAAAATGAGACGGCGAGCCACAGAGACAGAATTATATTGATAACTCAGAGAATAAAGCAATTTCTTTTTTATCATAGTTTCATATTGCGCCCTGTGCAATGGCCCGTGAGGTAAATTTACTCTTGAAGCACTTCTCTGCAATATATAGTCCTCCTCTCCTCCTCTCCTCTCGCGCTGCCATATTTGCTCTCTAAAACCAGTCCTAATGTATCAATTGCTCTGATCTGGCTCTGCTGGAGTGTGAACAAACAAATTGGATTGTGCCACCGTCCCCCAAATAGCTTTCCCCTTATCCACCCCCGCCTGGCCTACAGAAGCTGTTCACTACATATTTTCATGGAACATCTCAATCCAGGCAATTTCTCGAACACGCACACACAGCGAGACCTTTAAAACCATTTCCCAAGGTCAGAACAAATGGCCAGACTGTAGTGGCGTATAATGATAAAAGCACTCAGAGCGGCTGCTGCTAAAGTGCCTTTCCAAAAAGACAAAATGGCCTCTCCATCCCTGCTGTGTGTCACTCCTTCAGTCTGCAGGGAGGCGGCGTGGCGGGAGTGGCGCCGTGAACCCGAGCCGAGCTGTTTCATAACGCTTCCCAGCTTTTATCTGGATACAATGAAGCGCCGTCTTACAGGATGAAAGGCAGAACGGCGTGGTTTTGAGTATGTTTTGTCCCTGTGAGGAGTGAAACCAGGAGCGTGTTCATTGTCTGCTGTCAGGGAGAAACAACAATACATGAGCTGTTCAGGATCATGTATGATGTGATTCAGTGTCATACACGCTCACAATGAGCTGAGGATCCTCCCCTCAGCCAAACAAAAGCTCTGTTAAATGATTTTTCCCCTTCAGAACAGAAGCTGATGGACAAACACAGCAGCTCTGAGCAGAGGGATTCATGTTTGACTCGTCTGCGTCTGCACCGCTGCTGCGTTCTCGGCATCTGATTACCGAGTTGTTTTGTTACCTCAGAGTGAGAGGAAATGGTTCTGTACACCAGCTGTGGTTTGATTTTTTATTTTCATTTCTTTGCAAATCCATAGTCTCACTCGTCCAGATGAATGAGGGAGCTGAGGTTTCCCTGCAGAACACTGGACTGTAACCAGATGATCAGTGGTTCTAATGTTGTGGCTGATCATGTTGACGAGACGCTCTGAGCCTTTGTCAGGTCAGAAAACATCGATATGCACATTTCTATGGAAGTTGTCACTCATTGTTTTTCTTCTCCTTGTCCCAATTTCACACATGATGAATATGTTTCGAGTGTTCGGCGCCACAGCGTCCGTCATGCTTTGAATGATGTAAACGGGACGTTGCCATGGCGGCAGAAAGAAAGCTGCAGGCCTCTCCCGAGTCCCATCTTTTATTTCAGCTAATATTATTTATATTTTGATGAATCGAAGTGAGGTTGCATCAGCTGCTAGCAGCTCCAGTTTGCACTGTAACCCAGACAACACCACCCACGATTACTCTTATTTAAATTCTCATGTGGAGCGCTGGTTTCTGAGGATGGACATTAGACATTAGACATTAGACAGAGTGATGCTGATTCCAGGAGGACATGGACTGTATATGACTGTTTTCTGGGGACAGTGCTTGTTAATTTTCACATAATGTGAATGTGAATTTATCTATCATAACTTCTGTTGTTAATGGTCATAATACAGGAAGGTTAACACATCATTTACTTACACACACTGTGTTAAACCTGTGATAACCTCTTGGTGGTGGTGATGTTCGCTTCAACCATTGTTGTGTTCACAATACAAAGGGTCATACACCCTGAGACCCTTTCAGAAAGTAGCCGGGGCTAGCTGGTTAGCATGCTAACATTGGCTACGTAGCAACAACAGAAATTACACATAGCTTCTGTAAGTTTATTTATGGCACAGTTTCTTATTTACAGCAGTTACGGAGCAACAGGTTCATTCATTTGGAGTCATGTCTCATCACAGGATGAATGTTTCCTGTCTTTTAGCTCCGTTTTTGGTCTCTACCAGCTCCTGGCTTTCACCAGCTACTCTCTAGTGAACGTCTTTAATACTAACAACCTACACAGAATCAGTTTGTATCATCAGTTTGGGACAGAGCAATTCTGTCATGAAGCCAAAACTGTAAGGTTTGTCCTGAGGCGCTAAAGAAAAGGTCACTGGGTCAATAAAATCAAAAAGGATGGTTCTCTTTGGAACAGGATGTGATTATTAAAGTTCATGTTTGGCTGTTGGAAACCACTCATCATCAGGCTCCACTGACCGTGAGTTCAAAAGCAGAAAACAGAAAATCAGACAAAGAGTTAATGAATTAATGAACAAGAAAAAAAAACACAACCACCAGTTGCCTGGATGTTTTTTTTTAGCTGATCCAGATGGGAAGTATTTCAGATTTCATCTCAGACCTGTGTGTGACTTTGGTTACATTCTTGTAATTTTTGACCACAAACACTCATGTGAATTCTCCACGCGGAGCGCGAGGTGGCTTTCAGGCTCCGTTGGCGGCCACTGAACCAGATGAAGTCAGGAAGAGTTGTTGACAAGTGAACGCATCTGACTTCATCATCTCCGTTTGCTCAGGCGGAGGCAGCAGAGGACCATTACCTGCCACAACACATCCATCACACCATGACCTGGCCAAACGGTAAGCACCATATAATGATTTCCATTGATCCGTTCACTGACTCTTGCCCCCCCCCCCCAAACACACTCACACACCTCTTCTCCATTTTGCTCTCCACTGCCTCCATCCATCGCTCTGGAGAAGAAGAAGAAGCCGTCAGAGAGCTAGCTCCGCCGCCAGCCGGGCGGGCCGCCGTGTCACAGCCTTAATCTAATTGTGGACACGTAAAGATTCACATTAAGACGCTCAATGAGGCTTGGCGTAACAATTCTCTTCACAAGCTTCCTGTATCATAAGTTACAGGAAAAGCCTGCTCCTCTGATTAAAGCAATTTATCATCGGGGCCATTATTAAAAGGCATCCTGTGGCACGGAGAGTTATCTCGCATCTTTGCGCAGCAGCCGACACACAGCTCAGAGGCTGCTGGGAGCTCAGTGGAACAGAACGGAGAAAAAACTGAAGTACTTTTACTACGACTCTGTTCTCCGTGTTAGAGGTTCTGAATCTTTACATGTGGGAGAATTTCTGATTTTCCTCAGCTGAAGGAAATATTCTACATTTTATTCCTATGTTTACCTGGAAACTAGGATGATTTCAGAAAACCTAACAACAACTCAGACTGCAGAAAGGGTGGGACAACACTAATAGTTACAGACCAAGCACACCTCCCATGGCAGCAGCACTCCCCAATGTCGGGGGCCTCCCCCAGCAGCACAGTGCTCCCACCACACCACAAAAACTGTGCAGAAATGTCTCAAGGAACATGACAAAGAACCCCAGGTTTTGACCTGGCCTCCAAACTCCCCAAATCCCAATCTGATCCAGCATCTGTGGAATGATCCAGGACAAGCCAGATCCATGGAGGCACCACAGGACACCCCCAGAGGTTTTTTGTTTTGGCAGCATGAGGGGGAGCTACACAGTACTAGACAGATGGTTTTAATGCTGTGGCTGATCAGAAACGCAACCTGTTTCTGAGAGTAGAAATCCTGGCGTTGACCAGGTTGCTGTGACCTGAGAGGTTTTATTTTTCTCCTGGTCGCCTGCAGCCTCGTCGTTTCTCACCGCCTCTCCTCCATCTCCAAATAACACTCTCACGGC
Organism: Lates japonicus; assembly: GCA_033238685.1. Taxonomy (NCBI): domain Eukaryota; kingdom Metazoa; phylum Chordata; class Actinopteri; family Centropomidae; genus Lates; species Lates japonicus. Next base: position 372,558 of record BRZM01000136.1, read on the forward strand.
CACACACACACTCTGCCTGGTACGTGGTGTCGGACATGACGCGGAGTCTCTGTGGCCACCGCATTACCTGTGATCATTTTTTCATACACACAGCCTGCTACAAGAAGTCTTCAAATGGAGGCTGACAGTGGTTGGAACAGAAATAAAATGATGGACGGATCAGTGACCGGAGATGGTGAGTCAGAGATCTTTCAGGACCGAGGGGAACGACACAGCTTCAAATGACACCACATTAAATTCAGAGTTGTGCTTATGAAAGGTTTCATCCAATTTGTCAGATGAGATGAGGAATATGCACCAATCTCGCTGCTTGTTTACCGAGCCGCTCAAAATATTTTTACATAAACTGACACATTAATGTTCTGAAAACAGCTCAGCCGTGGCAGGAAGAGCTGTGACCTCACTATCTGACTCCAGTCTGAACCGACAGTCACATCTTACATCAGCGTTGCATTTTCTCCAAAGTGAAACGCTCGATTTCATCTCGTGTCATCTTCCGCCGTGTGTCTCGGCAAATAAGAGCAATTACTGTGAACCAGAACATACTGAGATATGGACAGCAGCACGGGCGGCGCCGCCATCCAGTCACTTTCTTGGCAGATCGAAGCTTGCCATGAGGACGGCCTGCGCTCCAAGTTAGAATCGGAGATTGGACGAGAAAATGAAAAGCGCTTTGCCAGGCGACAGACAGACGGACACAGTCGGGATCTGGACGAGCTGTCAAGTACTTGGTGCTTCTTCATACGAGGAGATAGTTAATTTGACCCAGGAGAGAGCAAAGAAATTGATTTTAACTCTGTTAAATTAAGTCTACTGAGGGACTCGGGGGCACCGGTCTCATGGGTTCATTTTATCCCGATGTGGAGATGATGAGGAGCTGCGCTGCCAACGGCAACTTTGTCAAGAGTCTACTGACACGCTGTACTCGCTCACTTTCTCACTCTCTAATTACACACACACACACACATACAGCCTCTGTGCGAGGAGCACAAACTGTCCACCTTTTGAAAAATCATTGCCGAGCCTGGACAGGCGAGATGTCAGTCAGCTGACAGCGGTGATGGAGAAGGTGACATCACAGTTGTAAAATGTACTCGAGTATCCAAAGTAACAGTACTCCGAGTGAGTAAAAATAAAGGACAGGAGATGATGATAGAAAGGAGGAGGCAGAGGAGGAAGGAAGAAGGGAAAGAAAAGGAGATTTGGATGGAAGGAAAAGGGAAGGATTCTAGAAAGAAAGTAAGTCAGGATTTCATGTCAGGTGACAAAAGGAGGAGGAAAGAAAATGAAATGAGGAAGGAAGTAACGGGAAGATGGTGGATCAAAAAGGAAAGGAAAGGAAAGTGGAGACAAGATGGAAGGAAGGAAAGAAGAGAAAAGGTAAAAGTGATGACAAATGAAAACATTGGAGTAAAAGTAGCAGAACATTTAAAGTGGACTGAAGAACACAACAGTGGAGAATGAGCTCAGTTACTTTGCAGCTCTTCCTCTGGGAGGAGGAGGATGAAGAGGCAGCGGCGGCGCCCCCTGTGGAGACGAGGCCCCGGCTCCAAATCAACTGATTGGGATCGACAGCACAATCCACACATATGCTCCACTAATGGGGCGAATCAGTGCCGAGCGAGGAGGCAGAGCGGCGGCAAAAACAACCACATGTGACAGACAGGAGACAGAAGGAAGACGGCAATCATGAGGTCGAGACAACAAGGATGTCCAAGCAGGAATTGGTTTAGCTGTCGTCACTTAACGCCGTGCTAAATTGTGTTTTTAAGCTGGAAATGAGAGAGAGTGTTTTTTTATAATGTGTGAAATTGTTTGTGTTGTGACCTCTAGCATGCACAGACAGAGACAGCTGGGTCGAGTCAGGACGAGTTTGTCTCACAGGGAGACATGAACGCACCACAGGGCCTCTCAGATTAGACTTTTCACATGTTCCACATGCAGGAGACACAACAACAGCAACACCTGTCCACCGGCGTTTGCTTTATGTTGTCTCTGACCTTTTATTTTAGCAAAACGGTCTCTGGAGATCAGAGTCTCTATTAGAAGACTCACAACCAAAATGGCAGCAAAATTATGTTTCAGAAACAACACACATGGGAGGTGACAGGAAGAGAGAAGAGAGAGGAGGAGCAGGAAACCACACTCAGCTTGTTTCTTCTGGACAAAGTATAATCAGGTTATCTGGTAGCTCTGCAGTTTCTGACCCTCTAGCTCCTGGCTTTGGTTTTCTGGCACGCTTCCTGTCTGAATCAGTCTCAGTGGGATCATGATGTTGCTCTGTAGCTGCTGGATGGGGAACACTTCAACACGTCAACGTGCTTCTCCTCAGGCCTGGTGCCGTTTTTACCTGGGAGGAGTCGCTACCTGATGTCATGGAACAGAAGTCTCCTGTGCTTTCAGTTAGCACGTTAGCATGATTCATTTCCATTTACCTGAGAGAACAGCTGTGGCTGACAGATTACGGAGCGTTCCAGTTTGAATTTCTGAGTTCCTAGTCAGAAGTTTGAACCTGAACGCCCCCTGAGGTCGGATTTCGAATTCAGAAAGTCAGAGCAACCCCGACATCAGAATCCAAGATGGCTGCTCCTCACGTCAATAGTAGTGAACACTCTGCTAATGTTTGTTTCACATTAAGTCAGTTCTGTGTTTTGGGAACAGAACGACCAATTAAACAGAATCAGAAAGTTTTTTACTAAATGAAAAACGAAGACGTCCTCTGCTCCTTGTCTCTGAGCTGTTCCTCAGGTTCAGCAGATTTGTTTCTCTGACAGCAACAACAACAACAAAGACTTTTCTGTGAGCGTCCATGTTTTTCAGACTTTACAACTGAAACGTGGTCAACTCGGAGATGTCACTCCCAGTTCTGACCTCTGACCTTTAATGTAAATGGAGGTCAGAAGTTTTAGAGATTCTGTGACGTGAGGTCAAGAGGCCTCTGGGCCAAACACACTCCCACTGCAGGAGGTGGAATAGAAACCAAACGTTTTATTGATTTCATGTACGTGGACACAAATTTACCTTTTTCTTTACTAGCACATTTTACCAGCAGGGGCTCATTTTCTCTTAATCTGTCCATGTTGTGTTCGACCAGCGACAGTTTTGACCTGCTGCTGGTTCCAGATGTAAAAGGGACTACAAAGCTGGATTTGTTTAAAGTTCAAACACCCTGTCATCAGTAATAACCAAAGAATAATATTAACTGCTGCATTAAGGTTCGAAGCAGCAGAAAGACGTTGACCTCCTCCGCTCCAGTTTGCCTGATGCGTCGTCTTCTCAGAGAAGAAGAGGAGGGCGTTGACGGTGCTAATATTTATCCCGCTGAGGAAAGGGCACAACACTCTGCAGAAGCTACAGATGACTTTAAAATGTCATTTTCTAGTTCACTGCCCTGTAACTCTGCTGCTGCTTTAAAGAAAAACAAATACCAGCATTTAAATCACAGCCGCCTCAAAACACTCACAAACACTCACAACTGCAAAATGTCACAGAAACACAGAGGATGCTTCAGATATTTACAGGATCATCCAGTCCCAGCTCAGAAGAAATGATTTGATGATAAATTCAGTCGCAGTGGACGATAAAAATACAACGTTTTCAACCTTTAATTAATCAGAGAACGCAGCTGTGACCCTGGAAGAAATAACAACTAGTTCTTTATCAAGCTTTGTTCAGGTGTTTTCATAACATTTAGAAATAATCAGATCAGCGTTTGAATGCTGTTTGTAGCTATTTCAGTTTTTGACGAGATCTTGTCTTTGTTCAGTTTTAATATTTGATTTCAGCATTAGAATGACAGCAGGTAACTTTCACTGAATGGGGCTCTTATTCTGAAAAACAAAAAAACAGACGGTGTCTTCCTGTCGTTACCACTGGATTAGAAAGGGGGTCAGATATGATCAATATTTCCTAAAATAAATGTGAGTGTGATGATCGATGGAGGCCCAGCTTTAATATTTGCCCCCTAACACACACACACACACACACACACTTATTAACGGACACTCTGACATGAATATTTATGATACACACATCCATAGGCTGTTTAATCTTATCTCTATATTTAGCAGAAGTTCAAACAGCCAGGATCTGAATATTGAGTCATGCTCTCGTTCCCTCGCTGCAGATTTAATAAAGGGAATATTCAGAGTGTTAGTTATTTGCTCCACCTCGTATACAGTGTGTTGTATTACAACACAGTATTTAAAAACGACATGTTTGTTTTCTTTGTAATTATCTGTTCTGTTTTTTGTTCTACTGAGTTATAATCCTGCATCGCTGTTCTGAGCTCATCCTTTGTACATATTGTACTTCATATATCTAAATCCTGAACAGTGCTGTATAACCTTCACGTGTATTGAACAGGTGTGAGTTATGTGCATCTGATAAACCTGCAGCTGAGTTTAATGGTGGAGAGTTGTTGGTGCTTTGGCTCCAAGAGAGGAGGGTGAAGGAGGTTAAAACAGTGGATCAGTCACTGCTGTGAACAGTAGGTAAAATAACATGAAAACAGTCCAACGGTTCAAAAAGTCACGAGTCTGAAAAACCAGAAACACACCACTTCATGTGAGAGAGCGGAGACTGACTGCAGGCTGTTTATTCTTCACTTTCCCTCCTCGCAGCAGCTGCGCAGTCACATCTGTTCCCACATCACACCACCATCTCTGCTAATTGAGCTTCCAGTCTCCATGGTGAGAGCCTGAGTTTGGTGACGTCTCACCTAAAGAACCTATTTATATCCAGGCTGCTCACGTGCAGTCTGCTGCTTGTGCTCTTGAGGGGGAGGTCCAGGACTCCCAGGACGTCATGCCTCAGACGGTCGAGCGGCGGCCGCCCTGGTGCGTGACACCTGAGTCCGACCTGTCGCTCACCTCCTCACATCTGAAAACCTCATCCTGCTGCGACTGATGGGAAGTTCAGAGGGCCTGTAATATTTCAGAGAAAACATTTCGCCGGTCAGGCAGAGCGTGTCGCGCTGAACCGAGGCGAAAGGATTTCTCTTTGGTCACAAATCCTTCCCCTTATTTTCCGGTAAATCGATGTCAACCTGCAGGACGTGACGGAGGGAAACCGACCACAGACGCCTGGAAGAAACTTTAACACACCAACAGTCGTCACACTCAGAAATGAACATTGTGTTGTCGCCTGGTTCCTTCAGGGAGACGTGTGATTATATCCCCTCCCATATTACAGATGTACAGCAGTTCATTGTCCACGATGAACCTGAGCAAAGCAGATTTACACTCAAACAAACCAGAAGCTCTCAGTACACACTTTGACTGAGGTCACTGAGTGAAGGACTGATCTGGGTCGTGGGTTTACCTTTTACCTTTAGCTGCTGTTGTGGAGCTTTGTTTGAATTATGATTATCAGCAGATCAAGATCCAGATCAACGTGGCTGAGGACAGCTACTAAACTGACCTTTTAGAAGAGTTTTGTTTTTATTTCAACAACAAGAAAATACTTAAAACAAGAATTTTCATAGTAGGTTTTAAGCGTGTTGACTCAGTGACGGTCTGGTCTCACATTCATTATAAATGGTTTTGATACATTAGCATAAGCAAATATAGAAACGCTGTGAGTCATACACAACACAACCTGCTGAACACACCTGACACCTGATTTGTTTTAACCTTTTGCTAATTACTAAACAGTTTTTAGTTTCACTGGGAAACTACTTTTGCACAGATGCATGAAAACCAGAACCTGTTATGACTTTGTTGTTTAAGAACAGATTAAAAAAGATACAGCTTGTTAATTAGTGAGTTTAGATGTTCATTTTTTTCAGCTTTGGAGAGAGCAAGTCCAGACTCCATTTACAAAATCAGTCATTTTACCTTGCAGAGCAGGACAGCTGCTAATCTGTTTCTGCCTCGACTGATTAGGTTTTGTTTTGCTGTGTGGCACTTTTACGCATGTAAAGAATCTGAATTCTTCTTCCTCCACTCAAAGTCACACAGCAACACAAACAAACAGATGGAGGCAGTGGTATTCCAGCAGCTCCCAGTAAAATTCCTGATTTTGTCAATGGAGTCTGGTAGTGATGTTTCTGGGTCTTACACTTTAATAAAAAGCTCTATCTCTGTAGGAATCATATCCAACCAATCATCAATCATTTACCAAAACCATGAAAATGGTAGGATGTGTAGAATACCAGAGTTCTCCTTCAAGGTTTGTCAACAAGAGAAAAACAGACCTTTCTTTAAAGGTTTCAGCTTCCAGACCAGAGGAGAGTTATTTTAATGTTGATGCTCAATATTTTCTATTTGTTATTAAAGTGAGACTCGGATGCCCCAAATGTGTTTTTCTTTATCTGTGTGTTTCAATGATATGATATGCTGGATATGAATTATTTCCTCTGCATGTTCATCACTTTCTCTCTCTCTGAGAGGCCATCAAGACACAGACCGAGGGCACTTCTCTGCCTTTGACTTCTGCATGCTTTCATGATTCTAGTCATTTCTGGAGCTTAGGGCCAGAACAAAACTGCTGAAGCTGTGAAAAGACTCCTGTGAATGTGAAGAAAGCTTTTTAAAGCGCTGGGGAGGTAGATGAAACACTAGCTGTGTTATTGAGAATCAGGTGCAGAGTCAAACCTGTGAATCAGGGTCCGTTCTCCTTCTCTTCCCACTTGGTTTGAAAAGTCTGTTTGTGCTCGCGGGACCTTTTGGTTTTCAACAGGAGGAAGCGTGATGAAGTCCTGTGCTTATCTGTCTGGAAGCCGATCAGTGAAAAAGCTGCTAGAAAGTTCGTGGGCCACATGGTGCTGATGAGGTTATCGAATATGAGTTGTCTGGTGTTTTCTGGATTATGAAGAAAATATGTAAGCTGAAACTCAGGTGTTATTGATTCGCGGGCGCATTGGTTGGCTGAGATATGAGCATTAGCTTCCTAAAGGGAGACAGGAAAAGTAATTCTTCTCAGTCAGGAAAGCATGTTGAAAGTTTCAACTCACCATTACTACTTACATATCTCTGTAAAAGAGTTTAAACTGTGAGTTAATCAGGTGGCGTCAGATCAACTGTGGGAATTGGTATAAACTGAGCTGTTTCTCATAGGAACTGTCCAGTTTATACCGGACATCCGACAACACCAACAAACATCTGGTTTCCTGATGTGGATACAAATCACATTTATCGCTTGGTCGCATAGTGTGTGGGTTTTTAGACCCTCCTTTAAACATCTGGCTCATGCATCCTGTATTATTGTCACCTCGTGAAATTGATGGTTTCCATTCGCAAACACTTTGGGCACAAGATCATTGATTCCCTTTCATACGACTATGGTGAATTCTGTAAATCTGATCTGATCTCTCCTGATGTAAATACTCCAATAATTTACAGCATGCCTGCTATGCTTGATCCCCAGAAGAGGCTGCTGGCGTCACTGAGGCCGTGTCTTTATACGATCAGGATTAAGATCGCGTCAGTCTGTCTGCCCACCTGCCTCCTCTCATCCTCCTCCGTCGCCTAGTGCACTTCCTTTTGGAAAGTTGTTTTAACAACATCATTTCCTCTCTGCCGAACCTGAAGCATGTTATAATATCCTGCTCTACGTGCCTGAGGATGATTATAAAAGCTTACCTCTCAATCACAGGGGCGGCTAATGGCGTAGAAGCGTGATCATTGATTAATGGGTGGCATTTGGCAGCGTGGGCCAATATACTCTGTCCTCACGGAGGGCCTGCAGGGAGAGGCGAAAAGCCTATGCACAATAATAGAAAGCCTCTACGCCCGGTGCGGAAAGGCCTGATCCTTTTGTTCCTAATTTAACCTGTGAAATGAGTTCAAGCTCATGCCCTCTACCGGTAAGCGTAAGCTCTGTAGTCTATGGAACAGCAGGCCGAGAGAATGCCAGAGGTGGAAGGAGTCAGGTGATCCTAACCTTGAGGTGCCTCTACAACTCTCTAATGCATCAGCATCAGGACAGAGAATATCAACCAGTTTGATTCGAGGCGTTAACTCAGAAAATAAGGGCGTCTCGAAGACAAAGAATCACAGTGCAGCATCAGGGTGAGAGGTAATTAAACAAATTAACTCTCCCATCACTTTACCAGTAAGTTTTCTTGAACTGCCCTTCTTGAGGTTGCAAAACATCAGCTTCTACTCCATTTGGTCAATATTTCAGCTACTGAGTTACAGTTCTGATTAACATTTGACAATTAAACTGTTGATTCAGATATCAATTGATTAGTTATATAATTTCTTTTGAGCTAACGGGTAAGTTGAGTCAATGCCTTTTTATTTCTAATCTCAGCATCAGGCAACTTGCAGACCATGAAACTTGATTTATCTATGATGTTTGATAGTGACTTTTTGAGCCACCAGGCTATGTTTATACAGACAGAGGCATGAGGCCTAGGCGGAAAGAGAAGAGGTGAGGTGGAAAACAAAACAAATTCTCAGGCAGCATGATCTGCACAAGTGGGCATTCTCCTTGCTCTTCCTCACCGAGACAGGAAGTTTTAAACGCGTCAGAGCAGTCCGCTGGGAAGGGCCGTGTGACCTTATCAATTAACATATGTAATCAAAGCGCTCATCTGCCTGCAGTACAACTGCTCCTTTTTATACCCTGTACTGCCCGTGGGCCTCTCCTTTACTGCAGCTCGCATGTGTGGGTGTATAGAGGTGTTGGCTCTCAGTGACTCCTGCCTGCCTCCCTTTAGGTGTGGTACTTTAAAAGTGTCACTGTTGGTGGCTTTAATTGGAGTGGCTGGTTTTGGTGTCCTCCTTCACCCAGAGATGGTTTTCTTCTAAAAAGTCTGAAGGCAGGTTCTTCAGGTGGAGCTTTGTTGTTCTGAGATAATGCTCTGGCAGCGTCCACGTTTTTCAACTGAACAACTGAGACACATGGTTCTGATTGGAGCATCAGTTTGCATGTATCAGGGTCCCTGGTCCTGTCAGCTCTAGACTTTTAACCACGAAACTCTAAAGTTCATCTCAGCATTACCATCTGTCACACTGTGGCCCGGACTGGGCCTAAAGCAGGATTCTGTGTGAGGCTGTTCCCAGCCTTTATCACTGCTCAGCGCAATCCAGATCTGGACACAGCTCGTGTTTGGTCTTCAGCTGCTGCCCTGGTGGTGCAGCATGAGTAACAGTTGTACAAATGTTTCTATTAAATTGTCGATTTCTTCTCTATGGTAAAGGCTGTAAACACACAGATGTACTGTCTCGTCTAGTGCCTCAGTCACTAATGCAAATGCCGTTAACAGCCATCTACATGAGGTTTGTTTGCAGGTCAGATGTGGTGATCAAGTTCTGGCATCAATCTGCTGCTTGTGGCAGCTGCGGTAATAAACAAAATAAATTCCCCCAAATACACACACTCACTCTACAACATTTGCCATGCATTACACTGGCTGACTATCATTTACCAAAACCATGAGAAATAAGGCCCAGGATGTAGAATACCAGAGTTCTCCTTTAAAGGGATTTGTCAACAAAGAGAAAAACAGACCTTTCCTTTAAAAGAGTTTCAGCTTCAGACCAGAGGAGAGTTGTACAGCATGTTGATACTCAATATTTTTCTATTTATTAAAAGTGAGACTCGGATGCCCCCATAATGTGTTTTTCTTTATCTGTCTTGTGTGTTTCAGCCAGTAAATGTGCTGGATATGAGAATTTATTTCCTCTGCTGTATTTCATCACTTTCTCTCCTCTGCAGAGGCCATCACAGACACAGACCCGAGGCACTTCTCTGCCTTTGACTTCTGCATGCTTTCCTTGATTCTAGTCATTTCAGAGCTTAAGAGGGCCAGAACAAAACTGCTGAAAGCTAATGAAAAGACTCCTGTGAATGTGAAGAAAGCTTTTTTTAAAGCGCTGAGAGGGAGCAGATGTTTCTGTGTGTTATTGAGAATCAGGTGCAGAGTCCAAACCTGTGAATCAGGGTCACGTTCTCACTTCTCTTCCCCACTTGGTTTGAAAGAATCTGTTGTGCTCATGGAGACCTTTTAGTTTTCTAACAGAGGAGGAAGCGATGATGAGAAGTCCTGTACTTTATCTGTCTGAAGCCGATCAGTGAAAAAAGCTGCTGAGAAAGTTAAATGGTCACATGGTGCTGATGAGAGTTTATCAGGCTGCAGGTTCGTCTGATGGTTTCTGGATTATGAAGAAAATATAGCTTCAAACTCAGGTGTGTTATTGTTGATTCAGGCTGTTAGTTGGCTGAGATATAGAGCATTAGCTTCCTAAAGGAGTGGAACCAGAGGAGAGAAAGTAATTCTTCTCTGATCAGGAAAGCATGTTGGAAAGTTTCAACTCACCATTTACTACTTATGTCTCTGTAAAGGAGTTTGCAACTGTGAGTTAATCCAGGTGGCGTCAGATCAGCTGTAGGAGTCAGACATGTCTTTGTAAACTGAGCTGTTTCTGTAGGAACTGTCCAGTTTATCTTGGACAGCTCCGACAAAACACCAACAAACATCTGGTTTCCTGATGTGGATACAGATCACATTTTAATAAACAGGGTCATAGTGTGTGGAGGTTTTTCAGACCACTCCTTTAAACATCTGAAACAACATCTGTCGTATTGTCACCTCGTGAAGTTGATGTGGTTTCACGTTAACAAACCTTTAGACTTTTAAGATCATTGATTCCTTTCATGGAAACACTGATGAATTCTGTAAATCTGATCTGATCTCTCTCCCTGATGTAAAATACTCCAATAATTCACAACTGTTGCCTGCTGTAACGATCCCCAGAGAGTTTCTTGTGGCGTCACTGAGGCCGTGTCTTTATGCCGATCAGGATTAGATCTCCGCGTCAGTCTGTCTGCCCACCTGCACTCCACTCTCCAGCTCCTCCTCCCGTCCGCCTGAGTGCCTTCATTTTGGAAAGTTGACCCAACTTGTCATTTCCTCTCTGCCAGACACGAAGCATGTTAATATCCTCACTCTGCATTTGCCTGAGGATGATTACAAAGCTTACCTCTCAATCACGGGACGCTAATGACGGCGGCCAGGCGTGATCAGGTGATTGATAGGTGGCATTTAGCAGCGATGGAGCCCAATATACTCTGTCCTCTCACCGGAGGCCTGCAGGGAGGAGAGCGAGCCACAACCTTTCAATAATCGAAAGCCTCTCGCCCGGTGAAAGGCTGATCCTTTTGTTCTAATTAACCTGTGAAATGAGTTCAGCGGCTCCTTCTCTACCCGTGGCGTAAACGCTCTAATAGTCTGTGAACAGCAGAGCGAGGAGAAGAATGCCAAGAGGTGGAAGGTCCGCCGGGTGATTTTCAACAGATGCTCTCTGTCTCTGATAGCATCAGCATCAGGACAGAGGAATATCAGCCCCAGTTTGATTCGAGGGGCGTTAACTCAGAAATGAGACGTCTCAGAAGACAAAAGAATCCTGAGTCCTGTGGCAACATCCAGGGGTGAGAGGTAATTAAACAAGTGCTCTCATCACTTTAAGTAAGTAAGTTTTTCATGAACTTTACTTATGTGAGGTTCTGAAACCAGTCAGCTTCTACAACAGCAGGTCCAATGTTTCAGCTGCTGATTCTGCAGTTTCCTGAGGTCAACATTTGACAAGTGCAGCTTTAATAGGATTCAGATATCAGTCGTTAACATATCAAGTTATATAATTTCTAACAGGGCTCGAGCCCAACGCTGCAGATAAGTTGAGTCCGTCGCCTTTTTATTTCACAATAAGCAGCATCAGAGCAGCAGCTTTCTGAACCATGAAACTTGATTTATCCTTGATAGTTTTGATATTCTGGTGTTTTCTGCACCACCAAACCCCACTGAGCTTGTATCTATTTCTGCAGACGGGGAAGCAGCGAAGGCCTCGTGGAAAAAGAGAGAAGAGGAGTGAGGTGGAGAAACAAAACAAATTCTCCGACATGATGCCTGAGGCGGAGAGGCTCTGCAGGCAGACCGGCTCTCCTTCATCTTCCTGCCGAACTGAGGAGAGGATTTTCAAACGCCGTCAGAAGCAGAGGGCATCCCCGCTAACAGGGAAGAGGGCCGGCGGCGACGCTGTCAGTCAACATGTAATCCAAAGCGGCTCATCTGTCCACAAGTACAACTTTATATTTATACCCTGTTACTGTTGGAAGGCCCGTGGGCCTCCTCACAACACCACAATACATGTGTGTGTGTGGGTGTTACTGTAGGTGTTGAAAACAAACAGACTCCTGCCTGCTGCATATTTACACAAGTGTGAAACCTTTAAAGTCCTGTTAATTAGCTTTTAATTCAGAGTATTCAGTTTGTTCGTCCCCTCCCCTTCACAAAGATGAATTTTCTTTCTAAAAAAGTCTGAAGAGCTGAGGTTCTTCAGGTGGAGCACATTTGTTCTGAAGTCGTCTATACTCTGAAAGAGGCTCTGTGAGCGTCCACGTTTTTCCAACTTCTGGAACAACTGGAACACAGCATTAGTTCTGATTCAGGAGCATCAGTTTGTGTATCAGGGTCCTGGTCCTGTCAACTCTAGACTTTTAACACGAAACTCTAAAGTTCATCTCCAACGAAAACATCCCCCACACCATCACACCATCACACCAGCAGCAGCCCGGACTGTAGACACAAAGCAGGATTCATGCTGTTGAAGCTACAACTCTGACCTTACCATCTGCTGCCTCAGCAGAAATCCAGATCCTTCAGACCTGGCTACGTGTTTCCAGTCTTCAGCTGTACTGCTGCCCCCTGATTGGCTGATTGCAGCAGCATGAGTAAGCAGTTGTACAAGTGTTTCTATTAAAGTGCTCAGATTTCTTCTCTGGTAAAGGCTGTAAACACACACAGATATGCTGTATAATCTGGTCTTCTCCAGTCACTAATACCCAGGGCCGTCTCGTTAACATGCAGCTCTGCAGCAGGTTTGTTTTGAGTCCAGATGTGGTCGACGATCCGACGATTCCTGGCATCAATCTGCTGCTGTTGGCAGCTCGACCAGCCAAACAGAAATATAGATTTCACCCCAAACACACACACTCACTCTCTAACATTTACACTTGCATGCACATTACCTTTGGCTGTTATTATCACATCGCACCCACTCAGTGATTCGGTGTATTGGCTGAGTGGCCAGGGGCTTGAAGTATTGAGTCCTATTACAGCGGTCCGAGCCGAGTGGGATAGCATCAGTGTAAACTGGGTAAACAGCGGGGGGGGGCCTCTGGCTGTTTCTGCTGCTCTCAGACAGGAAAATGAGCACAGACTTCAAAATGTCATTTGTGGTTGCTGGGCAGATTAAATGGACTTGTATACATTTGGGGGGAAAAGAACTCGTCTGATAGAAGGAGTGAGAGCAGCTCCTGGCTATTTGGCTGCAGTTAATAAAAACAGGTTGTATCTCTGTCTGCGCACTGAAAGGATAAAAATAAAAAACACCTTTTCAAACCTTCACCTGCATATTAACTTTAGAATTCACATTCACACTGGCCCTTTAATGTCAACAGGATTTTCATGACATAAAGTGAAAACTGTAATAATGAAAGTATATTTTAAACTGTGCAACTGAAATAAACTGTATCCCTCTGTGGCTTAACAAGCTACCAGCTAACAAGCTAACACTCAAAACAACAATATTCAACAGGTTCATTTAATAAACATGTAAGGACAACATATACAAGATGGTTGTGGGAGCACTGCCTGGTATCAGTTGGGATGTGGTGTCATGTCGGTTCGATGGTCCAGGTCTCACATCAGGACCCTGATCCAGTGTGTCTGAGCTGATGAGATGAAGGTGAAGAGGAATTCTCTGCCAACGCTGCAGGACCAGGTCAGGAGGAGCTGAGGCGATCCTGTGAACACAGAGGGGGATTAATATTTAAATACTTCAGCCAATTCAGTTCTGTATTCCTATATTTCAAAGAGGACATCTCTAGATTAAAAATACTCCCGGGAGAAGGAGAGGCAGGCCTGTATCTTACTGCCTGATATATATCACATAATGTGCTGTAAATATATGATTATATATATATATATATATATATTAATCTTAGTGGTGTTTTATTCTTTCTTTCAGATTTTGTGTATGTAGCTAAATTGTGTTTTGGTGCTCTGGTGATGTTGTTTTCTGAAGCTTTCATGTCAATAAAGCCCCTTTGAATTGAATTGAACTGATTTGAAGTGAATTGGAAAAGAGCAGCAGGCACCATCAGGGACTCCACAGGTGGGAGTCGGAGCTCAGAGGAGGCAGAGTACATGACTGCTCTGAGAGACTGTGAGGAGGAAGAGTTAAGTAATGCAGAACAGAGGGATGAAGAGCAGCCTGCGGATGATAAGTTATCTCTCCTCCTTTAGAGCATCGACTGTTTGCATCAGGGCTCCGAATCTGACAAAAGGGAAAGTCTTCACATCATTTCGGAGCAGAGAGAGGAGTTTGGACAGAACTCGGCGTCTCTCTGCCGGTTAATCCGAGCTTACTGTCATGTTCATGACATCATCTCCGCTCTGAAGGAGAAGAAGATCCACACAGAAAACTGAGGAAAGCTGGTGAGGAGGCGGTGAAGCTGGACCCTGCGTGTGCTGGAAGTCCTCAGTTTGGTTCCACCACATGAGGAACTACGGCAAAACGGCGGGGTCACTACCAAGTCTGGTCGAGCAGTAATTAGACCAGAGAACCTAGAGGACCATACTCACTGAAAAAGAGACAAAGGATGGAAATATGTGTTAAGCAGCTAAAATGCTTCACCGTCCGTTCTGTACATCTGGATTAAAGGAAGAAGAAAGTGAAACATTCACCTTAATCCAAGTCTAGACCACAACTATCTCAAACTTTATTCGTAAACTCTCGCCTCTTGACTTTCCTGCTCACTTCCATCCTTCCACATCTTAAAGCCCTGAGCCATATCCAAGTCTTTTCTTCCAAACCTTCACCTTTGTCTGGAATTTCTAAACCAGATTTCAACATCTTGACTCTTTGACAAATCATTTTAATCTTCCACCGAAGCCAAATTTTACCTTCACTTCATCCACATATTCAGACAGACCTTCATCTTATAACAAAACTTCATCCAAACGTAAACATCAAAAAAAATATTAAACCTTCCTCCAGATCCACGATCCAGTGTTCACCTTCATAAAAAAATCCAAACTGTATCACAAACTCTCAGCGCTGTCCTCCATCAAAACACTGCATAGATCATGAATATTGCATCTAATGTCTCCAGACTTTCAGCATCATCCACGTTTTCTGTCGTCCAACTCTTCACTTCTGTATTTTCATCAAAACCTTCAGCTTCTTCCAAACTCCAAAACCTTTACCTTCATATAAAAGTTATTCACAATGTTAACTACCAAGCATTTCTTCAAAACTACCTCCTGAACCCACGACCTCATCCAGACCTTTTCTCTCAGACGTTCACTTTCAGACAGATCTTTGTTTATTGAAGGTTTATCGTCTCAACAGGTTTTGTTTTTGTCATTGAAGTTGTTGATGATGAGTAAACCTCTGCTTCTCTTTTAATCGTTTTCCTTTCAAACTCTCAACTTCAGCCCAATCTCAGTTTCCGTCTCCTGTCTGTGCAGCCGGTCTCTAATCGTGACTGTCATTTATCACAGTGTGAGATGCAGCAGCAGTAGACCCACAGCTGTAGGCTACATCACGCTGCTCCTCCTCAGTTTACACTTTCCCAAAGGTGGAACACATCGACAAACGTTTCAAACATCCTCCATTGACTGACACGAGCTCCGGCATCGACTGAAGGTCTCTGGGGATCGTTCGGGTTCGGATGTCGACTGTTTAGCAGCGTAAAGCAAACCTTGTTAATGGAGTCCTGGAGAAAAAAAACTGCTCAATTAAACCCAGGAAGAGTGTAGCTGAGGGAGAGAGAGGAGGAGGAATATGAGATAGACAGATGGAGATAAATAAGAATTGAAATGAAGCAGAGTAAGTGAGGAGGGTGGAGAGTGAGGCAGAGGGAAATAATGAGAGGAGGATAATCCCAGGTAGAGTCAGACAGGAGGCAGGAAAATAAAGACAGTACTCGCTGTTTGCATCAGGGAGCTGCAGGCCTGAATGACAAAGTCCCCATTAAACCAAGATGGAGTCTCCTGCCTGCAGCAAAGCGCAGAAAGCACTGAACTCACTCAGGTGGATCCATTACAGAGGCGTAATTAGAGGGAGAACACAGTGATTTCCACAGACGGGTCAGTGCTGCAGTTTACAGGAGAGCTGCTGGAAACCTTCACAGGAGAACAGAGTCCTGATGGAGGCTAACCCACAGGATCTGCTCTGCTTCTGTTCAGGTTTACTCTGCTGGGTTATTTGTTGTGTGTGTAGATTGTCATGATATTGAGGTGTTTAGACAGATGACAGATGAACAGTCCTCTACCATCAGCATTTAAAACTGATGAAGAGATTTCATTTGATTTGCCTCAGTCAGCAGATTTTCTCAATCCTACACTTTGACACAGATTTGACCCAAACCATCCTGAACATGACGACCTCTTAGGGATCAGGAGCCGGTTTGTCTTCTGATCTGGTCTCTCAAAATTATTTTCTGAAACATCATTTTCAGGTTCCAGTTGAGGTGCTCCTCTGCAACTACCTGAACATTTTTACATTTTATCATGTGGTTTTTAATCTGGTGTTAATTGTTCTGAAGTCCTGTGTGTGGGTTTAGATCAGAGCTCCTGTATGTGGTGTGGATGGACACTCTGGTGGTTTCTCTCTGCTGATTCCACACAGCCTGGGTAAAAACACCTCTCGTCAGGAAAGAGGAAGGAGAAGAGGCTACACTCAGCCTCAGTCCTGTGCAGTCTATCAAAAACAAGGTGGATGAGTTGGAAGTGTGGGCCAGACTCAAACGAGAAATAAAGCAGAGCTGCCTCCTCAGTCTCACTGCACCAGTGTTCCTGTTTCGTCCCTGTCTTCTCCTGTGTCTCCTCCTAAGGGCGTGGCTTACCTCACCTGGCACCTGGTTCACCTTCACACCTGCCTGCAATCAGCTCATTACTCCAAGTTCAAATACTCCAGCTCTTCATAGAGTTATTTACCTGTGCACCTTCCTGAGCCTCAGGTGAACCAGTGAACCCTCCACTCACCTGCCTGATTGTCCCTTCATCCAAACCTCATTCTCTGAGGAGAACAGGACAGATGACGTGACATGTTACCTGTGGTTGTTGATATTTATCTTCTTCTGGAAAGTAATTTTATCCCCAAAATGCACTGACATACAGTTTTCTCAAACAGTTGAGCAGATAATGAGACGCGTATTAAAACACAACCTATAATTAACAGCGTCTGAATAATGAGTGAAAACATGTTTAGAAAAGAAACAAAATCCGACAAGAACTCCAGCAGAAATAACATCAGTGCAGCAGAGCAGAGATTAAACATCAGAGGTATGTGGATGGAACGAGTGAAAACAGCCCAAATGTAATGAAAAATATAAACAATAATCTCGTCCTCCAGGCCTCCTTCCCTCGCTTTTTATCTTCTGTTTGCTCTTTCATATGTGTGAGAATCTCTCCATCTATCTGTCTCTGTCAGCCACTTTCATTTTCCTGCATCTTCTCTACCATCTCTCATTATTCCTCTCTCTCTCTCTTCCTCTCAGCCTTAATTGAAGCAGTAGCAGCAGGGCGAGTGAGGCGATACCTGATTAGGAGGTTAAACCAATGGTGCGGCCCGATGGCAAATCCATCTGCTAATAAAAACAGGGAGATGATTATATCTGCACGGCGCGCTCGCCCTCGCTCTCTCTTATTTGATTTTCAATTCAAAGATATTTTACTGGCAGAAAAATCTCAAACATCTCATCAGAGCACAAAACATCTCATACATCTTTCACTTCATTCCTTTTATATCAGATCCAATATCAAATCAATCAAGTGCAGAAGATAAGACTCAGCGATAACAGGACTAAAACTTCGTCCTGTGGCGACGCAGCTTTTTACTATAAAACAAAGTCATCGTGCTCAGAGCTGTGGAGGGAAACGAGTCTGAGGTTCCTCAAGTAAAAGTTCATTTTCTCCCAGACTCTGATCAGTGACTCTCAGCTCTGCCTCTTCAGATCCTGAACAGACTCCGGCTTCAGTCACTCAACAAAAAGATAAAGATGAACGATGTTAGAAAACATCTGGTTCTGTGTCTAAAAGTCAGAGCTACAAGTCTGTGGACATTAAAACCACCTTTCTAATGTCATGTCGGCCTCCCTATATATTCTGTTCTTTTATTAACTTAAACGGTTGATAGAACTTTTTACTCCTTCATATTAGGAATCTGCAGATGTGTGTCCTCTCCTGCTCTAATCCCTGGACATTAATGAATCTTCTATGAGCTGATATTTTGGACTGTGTGTGCAGCAGTTTGAGGCCCAGTAACTGTGAGAGAGTGTGGCTGTCCTGCACAGAGTCCTGACCTCAGCCCCGTCCAGCACCTCTGGGGCAAACTGGGACCCGGACCTTATCACCCAACATCAGTCCTGGACCTCAGTGATGCTCCTCCAGCTGCAGCCACGTCCAGCAGCTGCTGCAAAGACTCAGACAGGAGCAGTGGAGGCTCATAAAGCAGCATTTTAATGCCCATGCTTGTGGAGTTCAGCTGTTACGTGTGTCCACATTCTTTTGGCCTCCTTCTTCTCACTCTGGACCAAATTGCTGGACTGACTGTTCTCTGCATCTCTTGGCGAAGTCACTGGCAAAGTAAAAGTCTGGGCTTTTTATTGAGGCTCCCAGTTTGTCCAAATGAAATTCTGGAGTCAGTCTGGCTTCTCCCTCCACACAGGAAGTGACTGATCCAAATCCAAATATTTTCCCTAAAACAGGCGTACAGACTGTTTCCTCCAACTGTTTTCTCTCGCTGCCGTATGGGACCGACAAACAAGTTACACTTAGTTCAACAACGGAGAGAATCTGGTCACATAAACAGACTCTACAAATGTAATCGTTCGTATACATTTTGCTGCAGTTGCTCTTCTCCTACAGGATAATATGGATTTCAAAATAAGTGCGTCTTTATTTGGGGACTTTGGGAGTTTTGTTTCATCAGTTATTGCAAAGTTTCTGTCTCACTCCCTCTGGTTAAACTTACACTCTTGTATTAATGGGGTTCCTGACAACATGCACACACACACACACACACACACACACACACACACACTTCTTACTGCAGCTAGATGAGCTTGTGGTTCCTCCCCAGGTGATGCCGAGCTGCTCGTAAAGCTATATGAGGTGTGGGATTAAACCTGTGTGTGTGTGTGTGTGTGTGTATATCCACAGAATATCTGAAACTAAAACTTTTATTTTGAATTGTTTCTTTAAAGAAACTTTAGAGGAACAGATTTCATGACATCGACTAAATCCCCTGCTGCCCTGACCTCTGACCTCTGACCTCGGGTTAGTGTAGCAGGAGGTGGTTCAGGCATGGACCAGGTGCTGGAGCAGCAGGAATCAGGGTGGCTCCATCTTATTATTTTCCTGCTGCTGTTTGAAGATGTTGAAACTGGCAGGAAGGTGAACTGAACCCTGAGAATCTGCAGGGTCCGTCTGAGCTTTCACTCTCTGGTTTCATGTGTTCATCATGAAAGGAAACAGTCCAGAGCAGAGACACAACAAAAGGACTTCACTTCCACCTGGTGTGCGATCTGTGCTGGGATACATAATCTGGATGATGACGTCTAATTACAGGTCTTTACGTTTCCACCTGGTTCCTCTTCTCTCTGTCCTGCATTCTGAATCTCAACATGGAAATCATGCAGGTGGATCTCAGGCCAAACCAAGCGATGCTTCATGGGTTTTATCTATTTTTATTTTCCAGAGGAATCTTTAGCTTTTGATGGACTTGATGTGTTTCTGTAGTCCAGCCCTGGAGTTAGCATCAGCCTGGTTCCCTTTTTTCACTGTGTTTTGGATTATTCCAGAAAATAAACTGTGAGCAGCTAGAGTTTCTGATCCTTCCAGGTTTAGTTGATCAGATAATCTTCACAGATGAACACCACTGTTCTGATGTTTGAAGCCTAAATCCAATCTCCAGAAGTAAGAAGCTAATGTTAGGCTATAAACCAACTACACCACGGTCACATGACATCAACGTCTCCACCACTAAGCTTCCAACTGGTCATTTCATTTAGCTCTGAGCTCTTCTACAAAAGCCTTTCTTCTTAGAAAGTTAGTGAGAGTTTGAAAGAGCGTGAGTAGAAACACAACGAGGCTGTAAAGGTGGACTGGTGAGTAGATGGGTTTTCATGTTAACGTCCCCGACAACCTCTGTAGTCTCATTTAGACACTCGCAACCGCCTTTTTTAAGACACGTAAAAGCTTCAAACATCAGGAGTGGGGGATTTACTGACCCATTTTATGTCGGAGAATAAAACCTGAAAATGTCTTGAGCTTGAGTTAAACCACAGACCTTATTTCAGACATTTAACCAGAAACACACTGACTTTGGGACGAGGGAACAGGAAGTGCTAACATGCTAACATGCTAACTGACTTCCTGCAGCTCACATGTTTAAATGTGTCGTGTACTACCAGCGTGTGTTGCTGTTTTAAAAGCTTTAACTGTGGATGTAAAATATTGGAATCACGTCCAGTAGCCTCTGGATCTCTGCCTGCATCTCATACTTTTTTTTGGCAATCCAAATAAGTCAGGTGTTGTGCTCGTTGACAGCTGATTCCCAGGTCGGAAAAACAATCAAGACGAGGCAGAAAAATGGTGACATGAAGCACGGATTGTACAAGTTGCTGGGAACTCTTAAATTGACACATTTCTTCCATCAAAATGACAAATGCTAAGTGCTCCAAGCAACCTCTGCCACAGCTACAGAGAGGGATGTCAGCGGGATGGAGATGTCTGAATAACAAGATGAAAATCAAATGGAAATTCAGTCTGATCGTCAGGCCTGCTGCAGCAGAAGATAGGTTTAATGTAGTTTAAAAAAACAAATGTTTGGGAGGAAAAAAGTCAGTGTTAATCCAAATGAAAGAGGAGGGATGAAGAGAGACAAAGAAGAGGAAGAGGAGTGAGTGGAGGATCAGAGAGGGAGAAGTGAACCTGGAAGATAAACCTCCATCAGCAGCAGCAGCTTAGACTCTAATAAATGTTTGGTGTGGAGTAAATTGCCTGCTGGCCGCTGGTGTTTGACCACAGTCTGCTCTGTCACTGAGCTGTACAGCCTCTGAACTCACATCTGAAAAAACCCATCTGGGCCTCTCACACTCACTCTGCTCTGCTGAGGCCTGGAGAGCAAATAAACACTCGTCTGCTCTGTGGACGCAGCGATATACAAAAAAAAGAAAGAAAGAAAGAGAAATGTTAATTCGACAAACCAGGCGTCATGTTCTGGCCAGGATTTCTTCACCCTGTTGCTCTCTTTGTCCTCTTATTCCTTCAGGGTTTCACTTCATTCTGCTCGGTTCAGTCCCTCTCAGGCTGATTTTAAGAGCCGGTTTGAAGCCGGTTCATCTGCAGCTTCAACTCTTCAACAGAGTCCTGACACCAACACAAAGCCGACGCTCTGTGCTGTACGAACAGACCGCCTCCTCCTCTGAGGTGGAGGATCTGGCAGCAGTAAAAAGTTTTGGTTTTCTGGCTCCATATGTCACATAAAGGCCCAGGAAGGTGTGAAGGCACAATTCAGTTTACAAGGACACAGCGAAACACTGGAGGAGAGGAAAATACACCGACACATAAAGAAGAACAAATGTTTTTAGCAATAAAAGCCACATTTTGAGCCAAGGATGGATTCATGTAGGAGAAACACGTTGAAAGAGTTTTTTTGTTTGAGCAGTTTCTTACAAGCCAGATCACAACAGACTGAAATTATACTCAGGCCAGAAGCTGCTGTTTTTTTACTCTGTAGTTTTCTTATTGTCAACAAATGAAATCACCAAAACCAACAGTTAACGTCCTGCTAACAGGTGCTGTGCCTGCTGCACACACAGCTCCAAAAGCTGTCAACACATTTTCATATACACACTTCTGGACCTGATTCTCTGGACTCTCTGCAGAGTTTCCCTTTCACATAACCAGAGACTGTCCCTGCTGGAAATCCTCCTAGGTTCAGGTGAGGGGTGGAGCCTGCAGGTAGAGCACGCAGGTGAGAGGATAAAACTGCATAATGCATAACTGAGGTTTGGGGAAACAAACATGGCCGCTGAAATATTCCATTCCGTCTTCGATCAGTTTAAACATTATGTAGCTTCAGTGAACAAGCTGATACTCAACATATAGCTCAGGCACTATCTCGTCTGATTCGAGTGAGCCAGGAGCAGGATGAGCTTTTTAAAGAGCAGTGAAGGCAGCGTCTCTGCCTGCAGCTGAAGTGAATGTTACGAGCTCATCTCTCTGCAGCTGCTGTGGCGGCTCAGGACAAACACAGGAGCTAACAGCAGATCTGTGGAGCGTAGCAGCCGTTAGCATCAACGCTGTTCCAGGCAGCGAGGCGTTTACATCTGTCGCTGCAGTTGGACATTCTCCTCTGCTCTGTGTGTGTGTTTGGCTGTTTGTTTGTTTGTTTGTCTGCTCTGTCTCTCAGCCACCTGTCACACGCAGTGATTTTACCTGGCGGTGAACGTCGCCGCTGGCCGGGCCGACACTCGCCCCTGCCTCGTCCTTTTCCTCGCTGCAGAAGGTCACCTACTTTTTTAACTGATACCAGAACAGTGAAGTTTTCCTGTGAAGTACTGAAGAAACTTGTTTTTACAAACTGTAAAGTTTCATTTAAAAGTTTGAAAGAGAACCTCAGTGTTCCTGAACACAGACACACAGGAGACCCCTGCACCGCCGGGTACACAACGACAGTCTCTTTGGTTCCAGCCAGAATGTGTCTGTAGCACTGAGCATCTAAAACTTTAAGGTGCAGAAAACCGACATCGTGTGAAATGTTCCTCAAACCGAGGTAACAACATGAAACACTGTTTTGTTGTTGCTACTGAATCTCATATAATCAGCTCTTCACACAGCAGCCGTGACTCTGTCATTTAAAAATGCTTCAACTTCTTTTCTTGGATAGTTTAAATACTACAGTACCCATGAGCCCCAGAGGCGATTGCTATGTAGTAGATGTCTGTGTTGTGTAGTATTTTTCACACTTTGTTGAAATCAGAAACAAATCGCTGCTGAACTGATCCAAAATTTAAAAGTGAATCAATGTCAGCTGCTGAATTATTCCAACGATCTCTCTGAACCTATGACTTCAACCTGCCATTAGCTGCACAACAGCAGAATCTGAAGCTCTCCCATTTGATGTTTCTTCAGCACTGCTGTCTGGGACTATTGAATTTTCTCTAAAATCTGTTTTGTACACAGTCCTGGACCTTCTTTTGACTGTTTTCAATTTCAGAAAAATACTGACTCGCTCTGTGTAGGTTTTAAAAATCCAGTCAATCCTGCAGCCGGTTCATTTCTCCAGCACCGACCTGAGCCGCCAACAGTCAGATAAACCACAGCACCACTGTTCACATCCACGCTGGATATAATTAGATTTCATTTATTTATATGTGGGTTTTTTATCCATGGAAATCGTGCTGATAGATTCAGTAGACGTGGGTTTAAGTATCATTCTAATTTGACAGTGATGTTGCAAAGAAATGCGTAAAAGCGTATCAGTCCGCAGCAGAAAATAGTCCCCAATAAATGCACTATTCCTAACAGACAGTGAAGACAGGAAGTGTTGGGAGTTGGACTGAATCGTTGTTGGTTTTGAATCTTCCAAACTCTTGTTTAATGTCACTGCAGAAAGAAAACAAACATTTTCCTTTTTTTGTGCCGACCATCACCTCACCAACCACTCACCTGCAGTCCGGTCCACAGCGGTCCTGTACGGATGCTGTTGCCGTGGTAACAGCTGTAAACAGCCCCATCCTGCCTGCGGTCCTCAGCAGGGAGCTGACAGTAACATCTGAGAGAATCGTTTTTTTAAAAATGGCGTTTATTTGAACAGAGTTTGGTGCAGGACTGAAGCTGTTGTTTGAGGCAGAGACACTCCGCCCTGCTCCGTCTCTCCAACGTGATGGATGTTATCGATGTATCACTTTGTGTGATTGATTATTAACCAGTTGTCTGTAGAGGAGCCTCTCTCCCTGTGAAATCCTTCAGTCAGGTTGCGTCAGAGGAAGCTGAGGATAAAGTCCTCGACCTGGCATCGTCTTGGTTTTGAAGCTGCAGCTGTTCATCCACAGGCTGCTGCTGCCCTCCAGTGTCTCCTGCAGCTGCAGCATCTCTCTGCTGCTCAGACCCACCGACATCCACCCAACAAGTCCTCGTGTCCATCGAGTCCCAGACTGGACTCAGACCAGGATCAGACCTTCTTAACTTATCACACAAACACAGAGTGCAAGACCCTGAATCACACATTCAGTCCTCAGAATACATCCAGCTCAGATTAGCAGAGTCCAGCTTCTTTTTACTCGACACACAGATCTTCATCTGTTCATGTGTTTGCAGTTTTTTCTCGTCCTGAACCTCTTTTCACTGTTTTCATTTTTGCAGGTTATATGAGATTTCAGGAAAAAGGTTTTGTTGTTCAAAAATACTGTAAAATGTTCCCGATGTGAACAAACCTTTAACATCATCAGGAAACACTGAAAACCAGTTTCCCTGCTGAGTAGTTTGTCATTTGTTGTTATGTAAAAGTTTAATCTCACTGAACCTGGGAGAAAAAACTATTCAGTGAAGTTCAACAAGTCAAATAAGAAAATTTATGTAAAAGAAAAGAAGTTGAATAAAATGAAATAAATGCTCTCTCCTGCCATGGCTCAGGTGGAGGATGTAAACTTCAGGTGAGTTACAACTAAAGAGGGAAAAACAGCCCAAACAGAGGATTTTTATCCGTTCTCTTTTTGTCCACCACTTGGCAGGAACTTCACCAAAACAATCAATAACTTCAGCCTGAAAGAACCAGAGTGTGTGTGTGTGTGTGTGTGTGTGTGGACTCAAAATATAGCTCAAAGCAGCAGCCTGCAGCAAGCCTGGGGGCCAAAAACCTACCAGCAGTTTAACACTGTGGAAGAGTTAAACTTTGATTTTACAGAACATGTTAGTGATGTTTCCATAAGATGTTAATGTACAGAATCTCACAGAGTGTTTTATTTTTCATGCATCTGAATATGATATGATGAGACGTGTCACAAGTGTTGGACATGAACTGTTTTGTTCCAGTCTTTCCATACGTCCACAACCGAGCTTCTGACAAACAGAGTTTATGGCTCTAAATAAATCCATTATAACCATTAGCTTCGTTTTAATTGAACAGAGATTCTGCTTCAGGTTAACATGAGGAGACTCTGTGACTCTGACTGGAAATAAAATCTAAACTAAAACTAAATAACTGCTAATGATTTCTAATCTTTCTTTTCTCTTCTGGTCACGTGATCATATTGTTCGTGTTTCATCCTGCTGAATATGACTTCTGACTTTTCACCTGCAGGTGTCAGAGTTTCTTCTTATATTAAGTACTTTATTCATGGTTCTGATGATGTTACTTGTAATTAACAACAAGGAACACACTCCTGGGTTGACGGGGTCGGGGGGGTCGGCTGACGTCACCTCAGGTCTCCCCACTGGAAGCAGCAGGGAGGACAAGTTTTTCCCTACATACATGTAAAGTACTCATGGGCCAGTTCCACAGATCATGAGCATCAGTGTGAGGAACTTCACATTGTTTGGATCCACCAGCGTGTCTGTTAGTTTTGTGGATCAGCTCAGATTTCAGCTGTGGTGAAAGAGGTGGAAATTGAAAGTAGCTGAAGAAATGAAACATGTTAATTGAATAATTGCGGTTATCAGGCCTGAGCAGATAACAAAGAAGGAAGTCATTAAAGTCATTAAAGGCTTTTAAATCTCATTTCCTGGTGTCTGCTGTCTCCACTTCTCAATAAAAAACAACTGTTTTACTTTTTTAGAAACCAGAAATGCTTTTATGGAGCAGGAGATGAACTCTGGACGGGAGGAAATAATCAGAGCCTCAACTGCAGGAAGAGAACATGGTTTATAAATATATGAAGTTTAGTCAGAGTTTTATGAGTCAAAAAATAAGCAACAATACAAACACAGTGATCAGTCTGACATCTGCATCAACAGCTTCTCTGAGGGACTTTAACTCATCAAAGTCTGAACTCCACAGTTTTGATCCAGACTTAAACATCTCAACAAGTTTAACATGAAGTTTTCTACAGACGTTCATGGTCCACAGAGGATGAATCCTCATGACTCTTGATTATCCTCTGACTTTTCCTCCAGTGCAGTCATGAGGTTTATATGTTTGTTCACCACTCTCCAATATCTCTATGTAAACCTATCTGTGGGGAGTGACGGTAAGGGAACAGAGTCATGTAGAGATGTAAGTAATATTAATAATAGTAATGATAGCTATAAAATGTATTTTATAAAATTTAGATATGTATATAAATTTTAATGTAAGAACAGGCATCGAGCAGGATCATGGGAGCAGCAGGAGGCTTGACATCACAAATCAGACTCTACAGCTCTGGAGGCAGAAATACCTGTTGTAACACGACTTGTTTAGTCCCGTGGTTCCCAACCTAGGGGTCAGGCCCCTCAGAGGGGTCACCAGATAAATCTGAGAGGTCATGAGATGAGAGCGAAGGAGAAAGTTTAGATTTTGTTTCTGAGTTTTTGTTCTGTTTTGTAAAATATTGGATCTATCTTCATCTCTAATGTGACTAGTTACTTAAGCTGCTGGATAAATGTAGTAGAGTTTAAAGGTGAAGTACCTTTAGTAAAGTACAAGTACCTCAAAGTTTTACCCATGTAAACATAGTAAATGTGTTGAATAAGAACAATGTTTTTGTTCTGACTGAACCACAGTTAAATGTTTCCTTCACTGACTCAGAGAAAACACAGTTTCACAGTTAGTAGAAAAAAGTAGAGATCCTTATAAACAGTCCTAACACCTGCAGCAGATATTGATAAAGCTGTGCTGTAGTCCATCAGAAAACTTCTAACAGTGTGTAAATGAATCACAAACAGAACTCCACTTCTTTTTTCCCCCTATTTTTCTTTTTAATACAAACAACAGTTTATTTCCACAGGTTTAAATGATATTCCAGCTCTTTCATCATCTGAGATGACTGGAGCAAAATTAAACACCTGTTGTTCCAACGCTGCTTCTGCTTTTATTTATTGTTTCTTTACATATTCCCACCGAGGCCCGGCTGTGTTTTACTCTGCAGCAGGTGAATCTACTTTTCCTCCTCCACATCAGCTCCTCCTGGGATTCTCTCTCCGGACCAAACATCCTCACATTTCTGCCAGAAATGAGTTTATACTGTGCCCGTATTATTGGGGTTTACAAATAAAATACTAGTGTTGTTTTAATCGAGTTTTTATTGGATTTTTCAGCTCCTCTCACGCTCCGTAACTCACAGGTGGCACATTTAATAGCAAACTGTGCATTAGCAGCTTCCAGATCCATTTCCTACCACAAGGCTGCTGCTCCCTCTCCTACCTGTTTACTCTCCATCTGCGGGGGAAGAAAAGTGTTTGTTTTGCTCTTTTTGTTTCTCTCTAAATCTAAACTGGACCAGTTTGTTTTTTAAATTAATATTTCCTCTGCAGACTGAGATCATTAGAAAAGCTCAGAGCTCGTTGGACGTCTTGGATTTTAACTGGATGAAGAAGGAGCTGAACTCCTGCAACAGAAACAGCTCGATCAGTGGATCTAAAGATCTGTAGAGGCCTGTAAATAGAAAATATCAGCATGGAAAATTCATAATACCTAATATCTATCAATAAGAGTGGTTTAAGTAGAAAAGACTGGAGAAAAATCAGTCCAAGGATCCAGATTTCAGTTCTCTTAATCTGTATCTTAAAGAAAAACAAGTCCAACCAAAGATAAATCTCTATTTCAAAGAGCAACTGAAGTACAAAACAATGGGATTGATTCTTATTAAAGATACATGAAGAATATTTTCAACAACAAACATCAGGCTTAAAAAGAATCTAAATATCTCTGACAACCCTCTGGAAAAATGACTTTTAAGCCTCTACTCACACTGACAGACTGAGTTTACTCCGAATCCCAAGGTCCATAGAAAATAATGAAAACCTAAAAATAGAAAAATACTGGATGGAAAATGTAACTAACTAAACTAAAACAAGAAAACTAAACAAGACAAGCACTTCTTATCAGGGAAATATTATGCATAGAGCTGAATATTAAAGAATAATCAGAGTATCAGTGGTGAGTCTTTGAACAGGTGCCTGAGAACGGAGTCAACGATCGTTAGAGAGAATCTGACTCACCTGGACCTGACTGACTGACAAAGGCTTTAAAAGCCTCCAACTCTTTGACTCTGCTTTTCCTTTGGTTGATTTACTCTGGTGTGAAATAAACCTGGTTTGAACACATATATCTCCTCCCTGTCAGTGACTGTAGAGCTTCATTTGTTTCCAATTGAGATACATTAGTTTAAAAGTCGAAGAACAAGGGAACTTTGAGTCCGTGTGCTTGAATCAACAGATTAAATGTAGTTACAGCTTCAGAAACTGCTGGGCTGTGTTTTGACCTATAAAACACAGTGACAGCAACAATAATGATATTTAGACAATGTCTGAAAAAGATCAAGTTTAAACAAAGGGACAATTATTAGAGCATCAGATTAAAGGATGAGTCTGTCTTTACTCACACACTGAACTCAACAGTTTATACAGTTTATAGGCTGCTAGGACTCACATGTATTCACAGTGTATGAGTTTCCTGTTTTCTTTTGTAGTGTTCAAAGACGATGATTTAACAGTTAATTCTCCATGAAATGACTCAAAACAACCTGAAACGTCTTCATGTGACTGTGAAAGATGGTTATCTTTTTTTTCTTTGACTGTAATTTACAATAAACAAGTATAAAAAGGATTTCTATAGTCATGGAATCCTCAACAGTACAGGATCAAACTGTTTGTTACCTGAAGCCGCCACAAGGTGGAGCTGTTGATAATTTGGACTGATGCAGGTTTCTGTATCTCACACTGTGTAACTGTGTGTTTTCAACAGCAGAGGGCGCTGTTCACACAGGAACCACCTGAGTCAACATCCACACACACTGAGCTTCCTCTGAGAACCTGGATTGTCCTGGAGTTTATAACCTGGAGGTTTTCCAGGACTTTAACCAAACATCATTCAACCTCCAATCAGCAGCTCACTGTGAAGAGACGGATCCTCAAACAAACTTAAACTCTCTGGTTATATTTCATGACTCTTTTGACCTTTTTAGAATTTCTTTGATTAAACACATTTTATTGAAAAAGTTACAAATCCATCTTTCAATGACACAAACAAACATTTTCTTGATACAAAATCTTTAAAAAAGTTTTACAAAAGACTGTACAAAGTGCTGTTCCTCCTCCTCTGGTTTACAGTTTGAAAAAAGCTACAAATAAGAACTTTGGAAGTTAAACCAATAATTTAAGAGACAAACCGACAACAGAAAGTATTTGAAGAAACCCACAGTGACCCTGAAGTGTTTTTGCTTTGAGGCCTTTGGACTGAGGTTCAGACCGAGCTGCTTCATTCAGCTCAGTGTTGGTGTTTAGTCTCGACACAAACAAAAAGACAAAGCGACATTTCCTCCTGGTCGTTGGCCAAAAAAATCTGAACAGACAGTTTCTAACAAAATGAATCCGTCTGAAGAAGGACCGACCCTGTTCCTGCTTTATGTGGCCGAGTTATTAGGAAACATTTTCAGTTTTCAGATTCATCATCAACTTGATTTCTCTTTGTTAGTGAACGTCCTGCTTCGTTCCTCCCTTCACTTCCTGTTTTTCTTCCAGATCATTGTCTGTTTTTTGTCGGTCCTGTTTGTTTTTCACAGTAAATATCCCGAAACTAAATCTGTCTAAATATTTATTCCACTTTCTCTCAGTCTTTTCTCTGCTCCTGTCAATGATTCCTTTTATTTACTGTTAGTTAAACCTGACCTGAAGCTATAGCACCATTTTAACTGTATCTGTCACTTTCAACACATCTGAGTTCATAAATCAAAACGAAAACATCCCGGATTAAAATGACAAAGTTTGTGTTTGTATCTTTAGAAACTCGTCAAAATGTTGTTTGTTTGTTTCAGAGACTCTGAGGTGATATTGCAGGACGGAGGAGACCCCAGCAGGACTTTAAAGGAGTATTCAAAGTGAAAATTAAAGCCTGTGACAAACTAAACAAAGTATGTTACAGGTGAAAACTGGGGAAATGATTGAGACAGAAATAGCAGGACGTCTCTGCAGCTTTATGATCAGTTTCTCACTTCATCAGTGACGATTAAATTCACTTTAAGTCCCATCATTCTGTCCATGTCTTCTACCTGTCAACCTCCCGTCACCTGATCCCCACACCCACCTGTGCACCTGCTCCTCATCCCCTCTTCAGTCACTCAGTTTATAAACCATCTGTTGACCTGCCTCTGCTCTGAAAACCAACCTGTCTCTGAGCTCCAGGTTCAGAGTGGTTACTCGCTCTGAGCTCACCTTCAGACCACTACAGGTGTGTTGAAGGTGACGCATCCTGTTTGTACAGAAACAGACTGACTGTGCTTTTATTTACAGTTTAAATCATGTCAGTATTTGATCAGTTAATGCCTCTAAAATCCCCTCATACCTCACTCAGTCATGGAAACTTGTGAGACAGTTTCTTCCTGTTCTGAGCTGCGTCTCTCAGTCTTTTCCAGTGTTCAGAGTCGTTGTATTTATTGATAAAGTCCTGATGGTGCCGTCAGACCCAACGTCTTCTCCGTGTTCCCGGAGCCACCTCTCGGTGCAGCGGGTGCGCCGGAGCCATCCAAGCCAAGCGAGCGCCGGTACGCTGCGGAGAGACGGTACAGGACGTCCGGTCGAGGGCCGGGGTGGGCATCGGCCTTCTGCGTCATCAGCATCTCAAACAGCGTGCTGACCTCAGACAGGAGGGCCCCGCCCAGAGGGCCGTCCTTCTCTGGAGTTTTACCTGAGGGGAGGAGGAAGAGGAGGCGTCACTGCGGCTGTTTGATTCATTATTTCACAACATTTGAAGCAGTTACCACCTTTATTTGTCCTCGTGACAAATAAACATCTGAACATCCAGCGAGTTGGACAACAGGAGCAACTACAAACTAAATTCTGGTTGAGTCTGATCCTCAGGTTTATTGATCACGCAGTGACAAAAATGACATTAGTTGTGAATAAATGTATCTGTTTGTGATAGATTTTTTTTTTTTATTTAAGGCGACAGCAAACTCCTTTGTGTTTTTACCGAAGGTGGAGAAGGACGAGGAGTCCAGGCCGTCCCGGGGTAGAAGCTCGCTTTCAGGGGACGGAGGCCCATTGGGGACAAAGACGTTGTCATGGTAATCGCCGGTGAGCGGGAGAGAGAGTCTGGCCATCCAGGCCGGGTCGTTGACCTCTGAGAAGACGTCATCTGCAGAGAGAGAGGGAGAGAGAGAGAGAGAGAGAGACCTTGTTTGACTGTGAAGATGAACGCAGCTCTGAGTTTCTGTAGAAATGATCTGCAAACCTTCAAGGTTTGTTTGTCTGTCAGTGTGAAATCTGTCTGATGCAACAAATGTGACACAACACTCTGAAGCCCTCAGACTCTCCCTGCAGTCAACACCTTTGTTTCCCTGTTAGTTTGTGTCTGTTGGACGAGAGCGAGGCAGGAAAAGGAGGAAACGACGCAGCGGTTTCATCTGGCTCCTGTCAACGGGCCTTTCCTGCCATCCGTGGCGTCCAGTGCGTTTCCACCGTGCGCTAAACATCACGTCCACACCGCCATAAAAAACCCCAACTGGGCCGCTCGCTGCCTTCGCTCTGACATTCCAGTCAGTGTCAGAGGCGTAAACGCCGGGTGTGTCTGAGCAGAAACACACAAACCCAGTCTCTGAGTCACAAACACAGTCCAGATGATTCCACGTCTCATTTCATTTATTCATTTACTGTAAAACACGAACCACTGCACATAAAAGTGACAAAAACCTCAATTCTTTATGTTTAACACCCTCATTTTCTCTGCTCTCCTCCTCATTACATCCTGTTTACATCCCGCTCTTCCTGGTTGTGTGTTGTTATCTGCTCCTGCAGCGACTTGATTTCCCATCAGAGCTATTTAAGTTTCATCTGATCTAATTCAGTCTGAAAACCATCAAAGATCTGCTCAGCACGTCGCTGGAAACGCTTCATAATTATTTTAGGGAGGTGAGATGAGAGAAACAGCGTGACAAGTTGTCGTTCAGAGGCCAATACACTGAGTTTATATTCTCATTAATATAAAACACATGACACCATTCTGCCAAACACAGAAACATATCAGATAATATCATCATTTTTAAAATACATTTTAAACAGATCATGTCAAATATATCAGAGCTGATCCTCATGTCAACACACAGCCTTGTTGTTTATTCTTTAATTCATCCTTTATGTCATTTTCATCATTTTTATTTTGCTGTAAATTCTTTGTTTGAACGTGTTGTTTTTAAAAACCTGAAGCTGCAGCCGCAGAGACACTGATCAAAACTCTGATCCACAACAGACCAGACTACCTGATTTCAGTCTAAATTAAAGCCTAGCCTGTACTGGAGGCCAGTGCAAATATAAATATTCCAACATGATCAGTGAGCAGCAGGACCTCAAACTGTTTCACCAAACTCCTAAAAATCTGTCCTGAACCGACTGTTTTCCACATTTGTGTTGTTTATTAGTGTTGCACTGTGAAGACCTTCACAGAAGTGTCTGCACCTGCACGACAGGTAACAAGACGTTTCTGTTTCCAGATCAGATGATATTGTGATACTGAATCAAATCATTAACAGGATAATCGTAATCGAATCATGAGATCAATAAACTCTTTACTCTTTGACTCTGAGCTCTGATCAGCTGCAGAGCTGTGGTCTCCTTCATCTAACCACAACCAGATGCAGGGAATTAACTAATGCACACAGTCTGATGTATACACCCAGTCTGGCGCAGACCGCCCCCACAGTTAAACCCCCTCCTCCGCCCCCTTTCCTCCCTTTGTTTTGACAGGATTTCACCACAGATCCTCCAAACACACAATCCTCTTCAAATTACTGAACACGTCGAGTCTCAGCAGAGATTTAAAAAGTCCAACGTTCACGTCTGTGTTTAACCTAGAGATTAAACCTAACTTTACTCCTCATTTTACTCGGAGGGCTGCTATAAACTCACAGTGTGAGTCAGTGTAAGAACAATAAATGATGTGAGTAACAGGAGGATGTGATGTGCAGCTGCTACACAAATATGTCGAGTTTCATCTCTAACAAATTAGTGGAAAGAGTTCTTTTGTTGGGGACTATTTTCAGTGGCGGATTAATCCACATTTGGTGCTCTAATGAGTAAAATCTAGCATGAGTGTTGTGTATTTAGCAACAGGATGCCTGAGAACACAAGTACAGTCCCAATAGATAAAGAAGTAAAGACGCACAAAGACACACACACTCATACACACCCTCAACAACCATAATCTCATCTTCAGACCTGAACAAAGGGACAGGTATGTGTTTGTATGATTCATAATGACAGTCCTGAAGAAGAAGGAGTCACGGGTAAGAAAAATGAAAGAGGAATGTGTCGTCCTGCTGACGGCTACATCAAAGCTTCAACACAACACACACACACACACACACACACACACAGTCAGTGGTCATAGTACTCAGGTATGAGTTACACCGATAATAGAGCCTGCAGGGCAGAAGGTGAGTCAAGCATCACACACACACACAACACAACACACTCCCACTCACGCCTTTGTTTCTCTCTCTCCTGCCATAAAGCAAAGCTCGCTCGACCATCATCAGGCGGTAAACCCCTCCGCTCGCCCCGAGGCTCGGACCGCCACAATACCAGGAAGAAACTGTTTAACACTCACACACACCTACTGTACACACTCAGACGTCGCACAAAGCGAGAGCTGGCCTACATACCACTGTGGAATTCCAAGCTAAACAATAAGCCTCAAGTGTGTTTGAGCTTCGGTAGCAAAAATATCTTAGTTTAACTTTGGGGAAAGATGGCCGCCATGGTTTCATACCACGAGGACATGAAGCTGGACCCATCCAGTCACCTGATTCAGCCTGAGAGGCTGATGGCAAAGCTAATGACATGGAAGTTACAACTACAAAAAAACAACTACAAAAGTCACTTTAGCCTACTACTAAAATAATGATATCACACTATGATGCTAATAGCAATGTCAAACCAGTAACTGTATCAAGATAGTGAGCCTAACATGCTAACAACCTTAGCAGGCGAATATCCTAATATTGCTAACAACCCTAACATGCTAATAACCCTAAAATGCTAACACATTAACAACTCTACCGTGCTAATAATCTTGACATGCTAGTAACCCTAACATGCAACCAAGCTAAACATGCTAACAATTCTAGCATGTTAATAACCCTAATAATCCTAACATGCTAACTAACCTTAAAATGCTAATATCCTAACATGCCATTAGCACTAACGTGCTAAAACTAACACACTTAAAAACCATCTTACAAAACCATAATGCTAACAACACTAACATGCTAAGACTATTATGCTAATGCCACACACATACTAAAACAAGCTAGTGACCCTCATGAGCTAATGACGTAATCACGATAGCACGCTAATAACATTAAAGCAAAACGCTACAACCTGGTAAACTAATGAAACTACAGTGGTTGTTTAAAGGAAACCTGAACTGATTCTAATGAGACATTTTTATTTGGGGAAATTTTCAACCATGGAAACACAGAATCACATTTGAAGACAAACACGTCTTTCAGCACGTTTGAAGCTTCAGATGTCAGATGAGTGGATCGTGTGGGTGGATGTGGATATATAACCTGCCACTGTGTTATTTCCTGCTTCCTGCTGTTTTCTTTATTTGTCAGTGTGTGTCCATTGTAAGTGACCAGTCTGTACACTCTGCAGGGGTCAAAGGTCAGCTGCTTTTACCAGGAGTTTGCCGCTAAACCCAGTGACACCAGCTCAGTTTATTATTGGTCTCTTGTCCAGTAAATAATAAATGATGCTACCAATTACACAAGCTGTATGTTGACATTAACATTATGTTTCTGTTGCCATGGTAACTGCATCAATATAACACACTGTTGGTGTGATTTGTGTGTGTGTGTGTGTGTGTGTACCAGGGTTGTTGAGCAGGTTGTTGAGCCCCTCCTCCAGTTGTGGGTCTATGGGTGAATCTCTTCCTGGTTCCCAGTCCACATCTCCAGCCTCACTCTCACCGTGTCCACTGTCTTTGGTGCTCTGCCAATCAGAACAGTCCTGACCTCCATACCTGCACAAGACACACACACACACAACATCAGAAATAATACCTTTGTCCCAAAAAATAACAAATAGAAAAACAGAGAGGATTAATACTGCAGTTTACGCTGATGTCGTCTCTACAGGTTCTATACAGGTTATATTATACAATCCTAAAATCACTTCAAAAAAATAAGAATTTAAACATTTTCCAGGGCAAATTTCTCTCCTGGATCATAACTGAGTAACAATTTAGAGAAAATAGAGATGAACAATTAAAAGAACAACAGTTCTTGTGGTCAGTCCTTCCTTTTTATCCTTTATCACACATAAACCCTGATAAAAACCAGACAGAACTCCGGTGTAAATCTACAGATTTGGAGCCAGAGGTTTA
Source organism: Lates japonicus (assembly GCA_033238685.1). Classification (NCBI taxonomy): domain Eukaryota; kingdom Metazoa; phylum Chordata; class Actinopteri; family Centropomidae; genus Lates; species Lates japonicus. The sequence goes on from BRZM01000136.1 coordinate 408,101, forward strand.
GTGTCGTGAGATAAGATGGTGATAAAATTCCTGAGGTTTTAGGTGACAAATCCGGTGATAACCACAAACAACCACTCAGTCAGTCAGTCACACCTCTGAACCTGCGGAGCTGATGTATCAGAGTGTGGCTGCAGGCAGGCTCAGACAGGAAGTGCCAGTCAGATAAAGGTGAGCTCACAGACGAGTTAGTCACTCCACACAGCCTGAGGATTAAAATCTTATCTGACTCTGAGATGGTGCCACTGGTTTTCAGTTCAAGTTACTCTATGGTTTTTTCATGGATCTTTATAGATTATTCTACTGGTGTTAAGATTTAAATAAGACCCTGGCATGACGTCCTGACTGCAGCTCCTCAGAGTAAACTCTTACTACACAAGACATGAAGACTGGTTGGTAACTGTGGCTCCAGGGAATAATATTAATGGGCTTTTTTCACAATTGTCTCACATTTTATTCACTAAAATAATGTGTGTGAACCTGCCCACTCTGCCTGGTTGTCATTGCTCCTCCAGAATGATTCATCCAACTGTTTGCTGATCTGTTATCACTGTGTGTTCAGTCAGTGTGTGTGCAGCAGTGGTTGAAACAGCCCCAGAGTGAAACAGTGTTTGTATCAAGGTGATGTCAGATCTAATCTCATCGCCACGGCGACGCTGAGGTAGCTGTTTCCTGTGAATCAGTCAGACAGAGCTGCTATAACCTGCCATCACACACACAGATACCTTAATGCTTTGGGGGTTATGAGACACTCTTCCTGTGACACTGAGTGTTTGACTTTGTGTCCTGTTTGTCTGTTGCTGTTATTTCAGTCACAGCAGGTCAGTCGGTCAGAAACACAGAAGAAGACATTTATCAGCTACAACCTCTGTCTCTCACCACGTCCACTGAAAGCAAAAGTCCCTCTGAGGCCAAAACAAACCTAGCTTCATTTAAAAAGACAGATACAGTTCATGCAGTGTATTGTTCAGGTGAAGGTGTGGACAGCTCATTCGCCTCCAGGTGTAACTGTCTCCTTCATTTACCCAGAATGCACATCTACAGACTTATCTTTGCATTGATCTTGATGCACTGACCTTCTGCATGCACCTTTGGAAGCAGGTGACCAGGTGAAGTGAAGAACACAGAAACTATGGTTTTGGATCAGGAAAATAAGATCACTGCTGCTTATCAAAACTAAAAGGAATCTGTAAGCAGCAGTAGATTTATCATCTTTATCATCTCTGCAGTTTCCAGCTTTAGAAAGAATCTTTCACATTCACAAACATTAACACAAATGTCCTGCTCTCAGAGTTTGGCTGCTTTGATCAGAGAGCGCAGCAGTGATCACAGTGTGAGACCTGCAGCCAGCTGGCTCTGAAACAAACCTCTGATGATGAAGAGAGTGATGGAGGAGAGGAGGAAAACACTCTCCTCTGATGTGAACCTGATTCAGCTTTATGTCTCCACATGTTTTAAACTCTAGAAATGTCTGGAGTTGCAGCATGAAGAGACTGTGGTTGTGTTTAGTCTAAACCTGCAGGTCGAGGATGCAGCCGCTGTACAGTAAAAATAATATAAAAAGAAAACTGCATGGATCTGTGTGTGCAGAGATCTTTTTCTATCAGTTTGGACTTTTTGATGCTTCCAGCACCTTCAGAAAGAATCACCTGTGTGGTTTGTTCACTAGTTTTTGCTCACAAACAAAACTACAAAGTCTCTTTAAGATCAAACTGAGTTTTGCCAGAAAGTCATTTTCAAATGCAGTAAACATTCGCTGCTGTAAGAAAAGCCTCCATTATGTTTAAAATGAAAGCTGGTTAGAGAAATAACATAAAACCATCTGAGAATGTTCATGAGAGCAGAGGGAGCTCATTGGTTCTGCTTTGTTGTGGTTCAGAGTCTACATCAGAGGAGGAGGAGGAGGAGGAAGAGGAGGAGGAGGAGGAGGAGGAGGAGGAGGAGGAGGACTGACCTGCCGTTGCGATGTGAATATTTGTTGCCCCTGAAGTTCGGCCTGGGCTGCAGCTGACCCTGCCGGAGGAGGGAGAGGAGCTGGGAGATCTGCTGCAGGGAGGAGGAGGAGGAGGAGGAGGAGGAGGAGGAGGAGGGATGAAGGTGAAGGAGAGAGATCATTTATGTTAATAGACTGAATAAAACAGAATCAGAACCAGGTGTGGCAGAGTGAGTAGAACAGTCAGTGCACTTTGCAAACATTATACTGGAGATGTGATACAGTGCTGTTCAACACCCAGTCCCAGGATCAGTGTGTGTGTCACTCAGGTAAAGAGTGAATGATCATTTTCAGTTGGTTTAACAGTGTGAGAACAGAGCGGCTGCGTCCGTCTCACTGCTCTGAGCTTTCTGCTGACAGCTCTGTTATACAGCGGATACACACTGCACACCAGGGAGGAAACACACACACACTGGGGAAGGTGTGTGTGTGAGTGTGTGTTCACACATGCTAATATATGACTTTGTTCATGACATTTGTGTGTTTTGTGTGTTTTTGCACGTGTACACTGCTGCAGCGACAGGAAGTGGCCTCTGCGTAAAAGCCTATTCTTCTCTGGCCGGTTTCCTTCCAGGATGGACTCTGAAATTTGGACGAGTGGAGGGTGTGTGTGTGTGTGTGTGTGTGTGTTGAGGTGGAGGTGAACAGTAAATCCCCCTCCTCCTCCCGGGCGTCCAGCAGGCCTCTTCCTCTGCCATCTCGAGGGAGGAGAGAAACTTCTGAGGCCAGAGAAATGCCAACTGGGCCGACTGGGAGCGCAGAGGAGAGGGGGATGCTGGGTAAAAAAGAAAAAGGCCTCTTCCTCTCTTTAATGGGATTCACGTGAGGATGTCGGACCTGGTCGAGCTCTTTGTTCTCCGTCCACCGGGCGTTGCCGGCGACTTTCGCCCTCAGTGACACGGGTTTGTGTTTGATTCTACAGCTGATGTTTCTGATGTTTCTGATGTTCTGGGCTGCGTTCATCACTCTGACGGTTACTTGTACGTGAATGTGTTTATGATTCTTTATGAAAGACATTTGATGACTCTGACGGTTTACGTGGACACAATCTCCACTGACGGCTTCAAAAGTACAAATGTGTTTTGATCAAGCATTGTTCAAACCCACAGAACTTCTTCTTAAATTCTAGTGGAGATCTGAAAGTTTCTAAAGATCTAAAGATGTCCAGCTTCATTTACGGACATATTCATATTAAATGTTTAAAATTTGAAAAAATCTAGAACACATACTGAGTATGAATATACTGAGTAAATAATCATTCTTTCAGTGGCTCATATAAATACATTCATACTTTTCATTCCCTCTATATTATATTTGTCCAATATGCTGTAATGTATGTAATTGTAATTTTATCGCTTCACATGACCAAAGTGCAGTATATCAATGATTTTATCCACTCAGATAAGACGAATGACTCTGACTCAATCAGGCACTGAGAGATTAAATTCTTAAAGAATATTGCAGGTCTAATTTAGTATCAACAAATCCCATTAAAGACCAAAACTAAAAATGTTTGGAAAAACACCACAAACAACAAATATATAGTTTCATTTTTTAAAAAGACACTGAAGTTTTTATCAAGCAAGAAGGAGAAAATAGTGCCTTTGTTGTGGACTATTTTCAGCGGCGGATTAATCCACATTTGTCATCCTGTGTGACCGTGTGGCTCACTGATTAGTATTAATAGTTTGTGGAAAAAATGGAGCTCTGTGGCTCAGAGGAACAAGATCTATCAGGCTGTGAGTTTTTTAGTTTTTACTGAGATTAACAATAAGAAAAAACTCTACATTTGTCAAACAAGAAGACGTTTCTTTCATTACATTGTGTTTTCAGACACTGCGCCACCACTCTAAAGGTTAAATCAGTGTACATACAGTATCAGTGTCTGACAGACGCTGCTGTGGTTCAGGATCTGGCTCTGAGCTCTGAGCTGCTGTTTTTAGTCTGAGCTGTTTTTCTTTCCTCCTGCTGCAGCTCGGCTCAGTAAAAGTGATTTTTGGGTCATTTGTAAGTGACAGAGCGGCGTGTCAGAGTGGTGTTAGCTTACACTACAAACACATCACAGCTTACTTTGGCTGGCCTCAAACCCCCCTCCCCCCTCCCCCCTCCCCAGACTCCCCCCACTCCATCCCACAGAGAAGTCCTCCCCCCTCCTCCTCTCCTGGTTTCAATATGAATCTGATATCTGATATTTAGTTTAAAAGAAAGAGAACTGTCAGAGTTTCTTGGGTTGGGGGGGGATTACTGTCTGTGACACATGAGCACTTGAGTAAACTCGCTGCTTTTTGGCTTCACAGTCATCCGTCAGCTAGTTATACCCCCCCCCCCCCAACACACACACACCTTCACCTCCACCCCTCCAGCCTTCAGGCTGTCTGAGTAAGCCATCACACAGGAGGCTGAAAAAGCAGAGAGGCTGCTGGGAAAATGTAAGGGAAGCTGGTCTGCATGTGTGTTCAGGGGGTTTGGGGGGGGACTCTTACTCTCTAATGGACTTCACTTCAGATTAATCTCAAAGCCTGCGGGGGGTAGACTTAATTACTCCGACACTAACTGTAAGCACATGTTGAAATAAATGTGATCACACGTTTTAGATGGAAGTAAATTACATTTAAATGAGAGCCAGCAGCGGCACATTAGCCATAATGTTCAAGCTATGGTGGAAAATGTAAATAAGACGACATTAAAAAATCATCATGCAGATTTAGTAAAATCATTAACACAATGTAAATGGATACATTAGTCAATTCAACTTGCAGTAAAGTTATCATTTGCTGCCGTGAACACAACTTCAGACCTTCAGTCAAGAGTTTAAGTCTTGTGGCATAATTTAATGAGTTTTGATGAATGTCGAGCTGAGTGAACTCCATTTTAAGTTTGTTTTAAAAGGACTGTCACTGTCACACACCATTAATCAACTGACAATCTGAAGGTACCAGGGTCGATGAGATAATGTTTATTGCTGTGAATGATGGAGGTAAGATACCATAACTCACCTGCACCTCTGGAGAAGCTGAGGAAAGCTCGATGGAGTCTCCAAATGCAGCCATGGACAGTCGAACCAGGTTTCGAAGCATCTGTCGATGTTCTGCGTCGTGCCCCCCTCGTCCTTCCGAGGTCTTCGGCCTCCTGAGAGTCGCCTGGGACCCCGAACTTGCTGTCTCTGCCTCCTCCCCTGCAGGGTGAACCTTGCGCTTTAAGGTGCTTGAATGTGAGGCTGAAGAGGATGATGAAGGGTTCCTGGCTTTCCGAAGAGTCCGGTAAGATGTGGCGGGCGTCAGAGGCAAAGCGCCATCAAGTTCAATGTTTCCAGGTTTCAGAAGGGTTCTGCAGATATGGGTGAGAGGTTGAATGGGATCCCCTTCTGGGTAGCCTTGGGAATGGAAGCTTGAGTTCATGACTGATGGCGCTATGGTATACTGTCTCTCCATTTGTTCATCCTCTGACATCACTGGAGGCGGAGCCAGTGGCTGGGCTTCACTGTCGTCCTCAGGCGGCTCGTCCTTTCGCCCTCGGATGACGGGAATTAGCTGAATGTCAGACTTTCTGATGTTCTTCTGTGGGCGTCGAGGATGGCGGGTGTAGGTTGATTCAGCCTGTCTGCAGTTGTAAGCCCGGTTGTCCCGTTTCTCGGGGCGGCAGAACGTCGTCACCAAAGCGATCGCCAACAGGAGCAATAGGCATGTAGCACCCAGACAGATTGCCATCATCATGGTGAAGCTCAGTTGTCCACGGTTACCAGGTGATGAGTTTTTGAGATGGTCCTTGAGGTTGTTGAAAGTCACCTCCAGAGTTGCCTTGGTGGTCAGACTGGGACTGCCCATGTCAGACACAGCTATGTCCACCTTAAAGGTTTTCCCAATGAGCTCAGTAGCATTGGTGGTGTTAACAAACAGCTGGCCTGTAGCCTGATCCAACCAAAAGAGTCCATAGGGGTTTCCATCAGTAATTAGGTACTGGAGTTCTCCATTGAGCCCTGAGTCTGGGTCTTCAGCCTTTATGGTCGAAGCAAGGAATCCAAGTCCTTCTTTGACTGGGTAATTAATTGGAAAAGCGGTCGACACCTCCTCCATGTCATTCCCCAGCTCTGTCACTATCTCCCCCTTGTCTGCATTGACAGGTACGCTTAAAAAGGCCACACCCTTTCTGGGTTTTGGCTCCTTGATGACTGGGTAGTTGTCGTTCACATCCTCAATGTCAATCTGCACAGTTGCGGTGCTGGTGAGAGGTGGATGACCATAGTCGACAGCTTCCACAATGAAAGAGTAGGTGTGGGATTCCTCATAGTCCAGGGGGCGCTGGATGCTTATGATACCAGTAGTCTGGTGAATGGAGAAAGATTGTTCTTTACTTTCCACATCATTGGCGCTATGTATGAAGTACGACACTCTTCCACTGAGCTCCAGGTCAACGTCGTGGGCTTCAACTTTGAGAGCGCGGTAGCCTACAACGTTGTTCTCCTTGAAGGAAGCCTTATAGAGGGAGGTGGAGAACACTGGGGCATTGTCGTTCTCATCCAGAACGTGGACAGGCAGGTGTTTAACACAAGACAGAGGAGGATCTCCATAGTCCTGGGCAAGGAGTGTGATGTTATACTGCATAACCTTCTCTCGATCCAGGCTGCCATTGGTTACAATCATGTAGTTGTCGCCTTGGATCCGTTTAAGGCGAAAAGGGCCAGATCCTTGCTGAATATGTGCTCTCACTTTACCATTTTGTCCTGAATCTGCATCAGAGACCATTACCAGAGCAAGAAAAGTGTCCTCTTGTGCTCCTTCTAGCACAGTCGCTACAGGTGAGTTGGGTGGAGTCCACGTCATGTGTATCCTTGGTGCGTTATCGTTAACATCTCTAAGCTTGACGTGTAGTTTGCAGTGTGAGGGGATAGCATTGGGCCCGCGATCACGGGCCTGTATGATCACCTCATAAGAGGGATGGGCCTCATAGTCCAGGGGTGCTCTGAGACTAACAGCTCCACTTTGTGGATCAACATAAAAGAGCCTCTGAACCTCTGGACGTGTGTGCCTACTGAGCGAATACTCCACCTCTCCATTGGCACCCTGGTCTGGGTCAGTGGCCTTGAGGTTGATGATGGTTGTCCCACGGGCTGTATCCTCAGGTAGCTCCACAGTGGGAGTGCTGTCCTCAAACGTCGGGCTGTTATCATTTGAGTCCTGAATATTAACACGGACTAATGTGCTCCCAGATCTGGGGGGGTTCCCTTTATCCCATGCCACCAGGGTGAGGTTGAAGGACGACTGAACCTCCCTATCCAGTTCTTTAATAACCACCAGCTCTGCCTGTTTTGTCCCATCTGGACCGACCGTCACATCCAGAGCGAAGTGTTGGTTGACAGATAGCGAGTAGGTCTGGAGGCTGTTGGGCCCTGCATCAGGATCCACCGCCCTGTCCAGAGGGATTCGCATTCTGAGGCTGGCTGTCTCTGAGATCTCCACTTCATGTAGAGGACTGGGGAAGCTGGGACTGTGGTCGTTCAGGTCCATCACCTCCACACGAACCCTCAGGCAGTTCACAGCACCGCTTTTCCTGTAGAGGACGCTGAAGGCCACCTCACAAAGGTCTGACCCCCGACACAGCTCCTCCCTGTCCAGTCGTCCTTGGGTGGAGACGATCCCGTCTCGAGTGCTGACAGAGAAGGGAAGGGCTTTTCCATGTTCCACCACCTGGAAATCCTCCAGAGAACCACCTTCATCCCTCTGTCGGAGGTCGTCCACCAGCCGGCCAACCACGGTTCCCGGCAGCTGCTCCTCCCAAACCCGGTACTGGATAGTTATTGATGATGGCTCGGAGGAGCGAGCCTCAGAGCAAAGACTCAGAACCAGAAGCAGAGCCAGCAGCATAATGATGTGAAGTAAAAATAATCTCCTGTCTACTGGCTAAACTGACATTTCTAAAAGTCACTGCTCAGTACTATAAAGAAAAAGACAATTTTTAAACTTTAAAGATTAAAAATAACTTTTAAACTGTTTCTTTTGAAATCAAAATGAAAAATGTCAAGTCTGTTTGTTACAAACATCAGATGAAATGATGATCAAATCCAGTTTTTCTTCAAAATCATCTACAATTTCCTCTTACAAAACAAACAACCACAACCAAACTAGTGAAGAAAACTGTTTGTAAAGCAAATACCTAGAAGAAAAAACCTAGAATTTGGTCAGGAGACAATTATAGAAACCTATAATTAAGATATCATCCTCTCTCTCTTCATACTCTAGAAACCTCTCTCTGCCTGTTGCTGTTACTCACTCATACAGCTGCTGGCGTCCTGCCTCTCACTTCATCCTCCTCTACTCAGGAAAGTTTTGCTCCGACTGAGAAAGTTTGGATGTGGGTTTCCACATGCTAGCGGAGCCCCAGCCAATCCGCAGGGAGGAGGAGGGCTGTATGCAAATAAATCCAGACTCAACACAAAGAAAATCCCTCCTGCCCTGAGGAAACTCTGCACAACTCTGGAGTGCTTTTAAAGAAATATGACACCACCTCTCTGTCACTTAAAGCCTCCCCCCCTCCTCACACCCCTGATTTTGGACTGCATATACTCACCTTCAGTCTGGGCCCTTAAATCATTTGGAAAATTTGTGTTAAGTTAAATCCCAGTGGGACTAAAGGCCATGGCAAGACTGAACTCCATCTCAATGACGTACGGTCTAGGGTCCTGACAGCCACAACACAAACACAGATATGAAGACAGACTGTCATCATAAATATGGCGTCAGCTTCAGAGCTGTCAGTAACACTAAATTCTCTGTGTGAGCAGACAGACGTTTTGTTCAAAGTACTGAAAGTAAATTATTACTGTGTGTTCTTTAAATCCAAAAGTCATCCAACACAATAACAGCTTTCCTTGCTTTGAACCACCAGTTGTTTTTGTTGCGTGTCCTTGGAAATGAACGAGATGATACGGTTGTTTTTAGGAGGGAACAGCAATCCTTGAAGATTCAACCAGCTATGATGTGAATGCTGAAAATTCAGAAGCCTGTCCTTAATGTGACAAAACCCACATTCCAGCTTTTTCCCCCAAACATAATTACGAAGAGTTAGAGCGTTCGTCTTCAACCACAGGCCACAGAGGTCAAAACATTCCCAGTGGATCACAGCAGGAGCTCGTTTCAGTCATTTCTCTGCAGGATCTGTGAGGGTTTAAAAGTTTATGGATTCTGAATTTATTTGCTTAAAAAGTTTGCTCAAAATGTAAAATACTGTCAAAGTTCTGATGAAGACCATGTGAAACAAATACTATTTCAGGTGCACACGCTGTAAACTGTGTACAGTATTTCAGCCTCTCTTTAAACACCAAGTTAAAACCATTGAAACCAGTTGGCGCTCACAGCTGCAGATTCACTGACGAAAGCTAAACGTTTTCCCAGCATGCACAGGGCTTATTTTTCATGTGGTCCCCAAGAATATCCTGCAGGCTGAGAGAGAATCAGGCCGGAGAAGGTTCAAGCGTATCACTTTCCTCTCAGCTCAGAGGGGGGTGGAGGGGGAGGTCGGTTTAAAGCATAAAGATATCAGCGCATTGTCACCTGCCACTGAAAGACTTCAATCGGACAGAGAGATGGACGACTGAAGAGAAAAGAGCTTTTACAGTTTGTGATGATAGCAAAACATAAAGCTTGTTCACATGCTTGTAATATTTTCACCATGTGCCATCAGCAAGAGATAATATGATGAAAAAAATTTAAAAAATCGAATAAAACAGCAAAAAGCAAACAGGAATGCGTGCAATGATAAAACAGAAAACTGCTCTGAAACATTTTTCAGAGCTGAGACCTACAAATCACACATTATAACAAAATAAACTGCTTGTCAGTGTAAATACACATAAAACATCACAACAAGACAAAGCAGATGTTACTCACAAACACAGTCATTAAAACACTAGAGCTCAGCGTTCACTTTGAATTCACTTTAAGTTTGAGATGAGGATTAAACCTGAATATAAAAAACAAATGAGAAATAGTTAAAATGACCTTTTGACTTTCTGTGAGGTCTGTGTTTGTCTGCTCTGAGCCAGAGTTCATCGAGGCAGAGCAGAGGTCAGACAATCAGATTAGATTATCAAAACAAACACCATCAACCTCCTGTCTGCAGCCAATCAACTGCCACCCTGTGTGTGTGTGTGTGTGTGTGTGTGTGTGTGTGTGTGTGTACATTCCCAGTTGATTAAGCTGCAGGAGGAAAATGCTTTCATAGACACACACACGTCTGTTTCCAATTAATTTACCACCTGTATGACAGAGTGTGTGGTCAGTCCTCCTCTCCACCTCCAGACTCAGTTACAGCTTTTAAACATTAACTCTTTCAGCGCTCTGTGACCTGAGACTGGAAATGTCTGGATGAGACGCCACAGTGTCTCTGATTGGACGGTTTTGACAGGAAGGAAAAACTAGCGAATGAAGAACATCTGTAACAGCTGGAGTGGTTTTTCACAGCATAACCTGTGAGTGTTTTACACTTTCTCCTCAAGCATGGCTGATAAGCAGCCGTGCAGACGACAGATCACAGCATGCCGACTTATCATACACACACACTCATCTGAGTCATCTGATAGCTGTATGTGAGTTTTTGTCAGTGGTTCAGTTTTAAATGTTGCTTCAGTATTGGATGTTTGTGTGTGTGTGTGTGAAGAAGCAGCATATTTTATACTTTACTCTGCATCAGATTCACAGCTTCACCTGATTGTACATGTGTTTGTGTGAGAGCCCATTAGAAGCCAGTAGTGGTGCAGATGACAGAAAATTCACCTTTTGTTTGGCCTGAAGCCTCGCTCTGTGTGTGTGTCTGTGTGTGTGCGCGTCTCTCGCTGTTAGACATGGATTCATTTTTAGAAAGAGACAGGAGAGGATCTCTGTTACTAACTCATGTCCATACAATATTTTTTTTGTGTTTGACAAGTAGATTTTTTTCTTTCAGACGATCCTGACCGGCCTCACTCTGGTGTGTGGAGGCAGGAAACCCTCCAACTACTGTGTGAGTCCACGACCTCCTCAACCATCAGTGGCTCTTCCCCTTTTTATTACTTTTCATCTAAACAGTTTCTACAAAATAAAAGTTTCCCAGTTGAGCAGATCATGTGTATAATTGTGTTTCCAGGTGAGGCTGAACGTGTGTCTCCACATAGCCACCGTGTTGTTCTCGGCTGTGGCGTTTGGTGCCATGGTGAGACACGTACCCTACCCACAGAGACGACACTGTGGGGACTCCTGTCCATATTTCAACCACGACACCATGGTGGGTTCAATGTGACCACGGACAGCAGGTCTGTTCATGAATGTCTGACTCTGTGTGTGAAAATATAACCTGTCTCTTCAGGTTCTGATCAGCGGCATCTTGGCCATCCTCATCACCATCTTCCTGGTGGGGACGCTCATCAGTCTGGCGGTGGTTCTGACCGGTCTCTGCTCCATGTGTTCTGACTTTCCACAGGTACAACAATGACACTTGTTAAACTGTTAAACATCTCATTAACTTTATTCTCATGGAGTCCTGCAGTGATGATGTGTTTCTGTTGTCCAACCATGAAGTTAGCATCAGCCTGGTTCCCTCCACAAAAAGCTAATGGGATTTTTTCATTGGGTTTTGGGTTATTGCAGAAGATAAACTGAAATGCTAACATGCTTTTCTTGCGTCTCACAGCAGACTGAGGACCCTGAACACATTGGTGGCAGCACCACCTCCGAGCCTCTCTGCCTCCCCAGTCAAGAACAGGTGACAGCTGGAGGTGAAGACGTGAAGACAGACAGCTGATGGATGGACAGAATATTTTTAAACCTACAGTAACTGTTCAGATTAATCTACTGGCATGAAAATACGAACGCACTGAAGTTACTGATTTAATTTGATCTCATACAGGAAGTAAACATTAGGGTTTTAACATCATCTCTGTTGTTTGTCTTTTAAATGAAATTTAATATATATTTTTATGTACTTCTATGCCCCAGTAATTTCCTTGTGTCTGATTGGTGCTTTAAACCCACCTCACCTGTAACCACGCCCACCAGTGATGTCACAGTGTACTGACACACCCCTGGAGTACACTGTGACCTCAAATATTTTTAAATCAGCAAAAACACAATTTTCAATGTACCGCCTAAATCCAAACCACTTTTTTTTTTTTTACTACAAATAATGAAGTACATGTACTGCAGTACTGTAATATTTTAACATTTTTCTAATTTATTCTTTTACTCATCATGTTTTCCTGTAACTTTAGTTATTGCTCCACTTATTTATTTGTCTGCTTTTGTTATTTGTTATTTTCTAAATTAAAATTTTCAAACAAAACATATTTTTGTCTTTGTTTTTGGTCATCTTTTTATGGTAGTGTTTTGTATTTATTAAAAGTGTGACGAGAGGATTTTAGATATACTGAGGTTATAAGTTCAGAAACATATGACAAAACACAAAAATAAAGTTTCTAAAATGGTTTAATAATTTGAATTTGATTAATTTGTCATTTTATATAAATAATCAAACTGTCGAATTATGTTTTTGTACATTTTTAGGTAAGTTTACACCTAACATCAAATTTTCAAATGCTAAAGTTCTGAACTGAAATTTCTATTTTTGATGATGTATGTGTTCATGTTTATTTGTAACTGGAGTGTTCATGTATGTATTTATTTGTTTATTCATTCGTTTGTTTATTCGCGTTTTCCGGTTTTCCCCCTGAAAGTTTGGGGCTTTTATTTTGAAGTGTGGTACCGGATGTTGACTCCGGCTGAAATGACCTGACGGACGTTAGCTGCTGTTTCTTCTGTGTCAGTAGGTTTCTACTGTTTCTACTGTGTTTCTGACTCTGTCTCTGTGTCCCGTTTAAATAGAACCGTCGACAGTAAAACATGAAACAGCTCAAGTTCCGCTTTGTTAGCTTATTTCCGGTGAATGAAGCTAACGTTAGCTCCTGTTTATGTTTCTGTCCAACGAGCTGTTCACTCAGTTACTTCGTTAATGTTAGTCACTGTTAGTTATGTGTTTAAATAAGTGAATACACCGATTATACAGCGTGTCTCCGCTGATGTGGATCATGGTGGATTTTCAGGTCTGATTTGGATCAGAAACAGGAAGGAGAGAGGAGGAGAGAGGAGAGGAGGAGAGAGGAGAGGAGAAGAGAGGAGAGGAGGAGAGAGGAGGAGAGAGGAGAGGAGGAGAGAGGAGAGGAGAGGAGGAGAGGAGAGAGGAGGAGAGAGGAGAGGAGAGGAGGAGAGGAGGAGAGAGGAGAGAGAGGAGAGGAGAAGAGGAGAGGAGGAGAGAGGAGAGGAGAGGAGGAGAGGAGAGAGGAGGAGAGAGGAGGAGAGGAGGAGGAGAAGAGGAGAGGAGGAGAGAGAGGAGGAGGAGGAGGAGGAGAGAGGAGGAGAGAGGAGAGGAGAAGAGAGAGAGAGGAGAGGAGAGGAGGAGAAGGGGAGAGGAGAGGATATATAGATATGAGGAGAGAGAGGAGGAGAGGAGAGGAGAGGAGAGGAGAGGAGGAGGAGGAGAGAGAGAGAGGAGAGAGGAGGAGAGGAGGAGAGGAAGAGAGGAGGGAGAGAGGAGGAGAGGAGAGAGGAGAAGAGGAGAGAGGAGAGAGGAGAGGAGAGAGGAGAGAGGAGAGGAGAGGAGGAGAGAGGAGGAGAGGAGAGAGGAGGAGGAGTAGAGAGGAGAGAGGAGAGAGGAGAGAGGAGAGAGAGAGGAGAGGAGGAGAGGAGGAGAGGAGAGGAGGAGAGAGGAGAGGAGAGGGAGGAGGAGAGAGGAGAAAGGGAGGAGGAGAGAGAGAGGAGAGGAGGAGGAGAGAGGAGAGGAGGAGAGAGGAGAGGAGGAGAGAGGAGAGGAGGAGAGAGAGGAGGAGGAGGAGAGAGGAGGAGGAGAGGAGGAGAGGAGAGAGAGGAGAGGAGGAGAGGAGAGGAGGAGAGGAGAGGAGGAGAGAGAGGAGGAGGAGGAGGAGGAGGAGGAGAGGAGGAGAGGAGAGAGGAGAGGAGGAGAGGAGGGAGGAGAGGAGAGGAGGAGAGGAGAGGAGAGGAGAGGAGAGAGGAGGAGGAGAGGAGGAGGAGAGGAGGAGAGGAGAGAGAGAGGAGGAGAGAGAGAGGAGGAGAGGAGAGGAGAGAGGGAGAGAGAGGAGAGAGGAGGAGAGAGAGGAGAAGAGGAGAGGAGGAGAGAGGAGAGGAGAGAGGAGAGGAGAGAGGAGGAGAGGAGGAGAGGAGAGAGGAGGAAGAGAGAGAGGAGAGAGGAGAGAGGAGGAGGAGAGAGGAGAGGAGAGGAGAGGAGAGGAGAGGAGAGAGGAGGAGAGAGAGAGAGGAGGAGAGGAGAGAGGACACACACACACACACACACACACACACACACACACACACACACAGAACTTAACTTTAAATAGATATACAGCACAGATAAACATATAAATTCATCTGTGTGAGCTGATGTACATCAGTAGAATATATGTATTTGTGGAGGAGGGTGTGAACATAAATCAGGATTTAAGATTCTGGTGTTTCCCTGGAATTCCTGCCAAAATCTGCAGCCAGCAGTAAAAACTTCAACGCTCCCACAGAGACAGTCACATGTATTAAAAGTGGCTGTAGGTGTGTATGTGTTACTATTATCAGAGATCCTTCACAAACTGTAACTGAAACTGTTGTAGAGTTACAGCTCAACACCATGCAGTGAAATAAATCAAAGCTAAATGCAAGTCATCATATGAAAATAAGTAAATCTGCTTCATCTGCTCCCGTCTCCCTGTTCTAATTTAATTCTACTGTATCTTAATAAGCTGCACACATGGCTGTGAGTGAAGCATCCACATGAAACCAGTTTAAACTCTTCAAGCGTCAGTGAACTCCAACACATTCAACTTTAATTCAATTCTGAAAATATGAAAAGAGGCTAAAGAAAAGAGTATGGAGCTGCAGTCGTATTAACACAGTGAGGATGCTTCCATGCAGACAGTGTGATGGTTTCATTACATGACATTTAATAAAAAAAGAAAATTACATTTACTACACTTCAAGTTTTCATCTCATGATCATGATTATTATACGTTATTAGATTTACAAAGGAATTTCTCAGATCAGAGCAGTGTATGTACTCAAATAAATGTCACTCGATGCTCTTAGAGGTGCCTGAATTCAATGTGCTTTATTTTTTAGTGTTAGGCCTTGACTGAGACACGAGAGATTCACTACATGAAACTAAAAAACTATTTAGAAAAGTTTAAAATCATAAGCTTCTACAAGTATCTTTAGATTAATGAGCATTTAAGCTGGTCAATAGAGGGCGCTATTAAAGTTTGTGAACTTGAACAGGTCACAGGTCATGAGACCAATCCGCGCGTGATCACAGGTAACAGGTGCTCACAGGTGAACAAAGTGGAGGACTGCCGGACACTGGAGCTGCTGAACAACGGCCAAGAAAAGAGAAATAAGCAACAGAAGTAGATATTTGACATCGAGTTCTTCACGTTTTCACTTTTTCAAACAAACTATGGACGATGACTGACCATAACAACATGGCGGAGACTCGGGTGGTTCAGTCAGTTAGCAGCAGCTGAGCCACCGGTGCTGCTGTCGGTGGGTGAGGAGGAGGACCGGACACCGCGTGCGTGGACTGTTTGAGATAAGATGTGCAGAGTGGTGCTTCCGGATCAGTTTCCATGGAGACGAAAAACGAAGGTGAGCGCCACAGTCTCTAGCTAAAGACGTTATAACTTAATCTTTCTGAAGTTGCTTTTGATCTGAAATGAATCGTTCATAGGAAACGTAAACATTTAGCCGAGTCGCAGCTAGCTAGCTAAAGGCAGATGATCCGTACAGTTGGGACTAGGGCTACGGACATCAGGGGGACACGGGGTCAGTTGTACCGGGCCCTGGACAAGAGGCAAGGGGCAGAGAGAGAGAGAATTTGTCAAAAATATTTGTACGAACTTTAATGTGAGTCACATAAAAGCTTTTTATTTTTCTAATCTCTCTTGACATAGTGATCGAAAACAATTCTATTCCCCCCCATAATGTAAAAAATGGTTTCGTCTGTCACGCATTAGCGCGTCCATACATTTTGGTTGGGCCATAAGATGTCGCCAACCAGAGGTCAACTTCTCAAAAACAGGAATCTCTGAATAGACGTTGTTCAAGTTGCTGAGTCAGCCGATGGGAAAGTGGAGAGATCTGCTCTGGTGTTATTTAGTTTGAGGAGCTGATTATTGATTATTGATCATGTCTGTACTGAAAAGAATCTGGAATCTGTTTGGTGTCATATTTGTATATATGCACCCATGAAATGTTTATTACCTCATACATACTTTACAACTGTTGACACTAGACTGTTTGCGTTATGTATATTCACATTGGCCTTTGTGTGTTGTTGCTATAGTAACCTACATTAAAACGATGGCCGGGGCACCTTGTGCCATTCCTCTGGTAAACTGAGCTTGTTTTGGTCTGCCAGTGGCCGACATGGCTGATTTCAGAGAACAAATAAGAATGACACATTTAAATAAAATGAGTTGGTGAATTTCCATTTATTTCCATGACTTTGATGTGTTTTTTATTTAAGTGTGTGCTGCAGCTGCTCACATACAGATCCATTTTTCTATGTTAATTCCTGGTTGTCGTTGTATTTGGAGATGATTGGTTGTACTGGTGAAACTCTGAGTAAATATTCCATCACTCTTTCTTCTGAGAAGATTATCAAGTGTTGTGAATATAAAGAGACCTGTTCAGAGGAGGCAGCAGGTCGTCATTCATCACAAGTCGTTGGTTCATCTTCTGCTTTGATTCACGCCAGCGTGTCCTTGAGCAGTGTGTTGAAACTCTAAACTGTTTCTGATAAGACGGTGTGTGTGTGTGTGTGTGACTGATTCAGACTTTAAATGCAGTGGTTTGTGACACTGGTTCAAACACACTCGTCCCTCTGCAAATAAACATGAAACTGTTCACTGTTTTCAGTGAATGCAGTGTGAAGTGTGTGGTTGTGTTCTCGTTATGTGCAGTGAGTTCAGTCCTTGATGATGTCTCTAGTTTTCCAGTGATCTGATTGGTCAGTAGTTTGATCTGATCCTGCTCCGGAGCAGGTTTGCCGTTCAGCATCAGTTACCATGGTGATTTACCTGAACCCGGAAAACCCAGAGTTACACCTGAAGCTCTCTCACTAACCTGAGATCCTGCTTTGTAGCACAGGCCCCTGGAGTGACTGCAGGTGTAGACTGAGCTGCAGGATCAGAGATTTTAGTGGAAAACAAACACACTGTCTGTGAATATTTCACTGATTCATTCAGTATCAACATATTTGTGACTTATCAGCTACGTTTCCTCAGTTTTTGATGAGAAACAAAGTTACATTTCATACAAAAACACATGTCAGATGATTGTGTCCAGTCTAATTTGATGGCCCCAGCAGTACCTGTGTGCTCTCACTTCAGGTGATCAGGGGGGCGGAGCTGAGAGCTTGTTAATGATGTAGTTCACCTGAGCTGACGGGGCTCTGGACACTTTATAATACACCTGAGTGAGCAGTTCACCTCTGCTCTGCCTCATCTCCACCTTTACATTTAATATGTTTGGACACAATCACATTTAAGAAGAATTGTTATTTATTTAATTTCTACTGAATCTTCATGAACTTCTCACAGAGCTGAGAGAGAAACGTCCAGATCAAACCAGTTTAAAGCTGCTCGTGCTCTGACAGCTCGTTTCTGCACAAACAGTGTTAGACTTTAAGAATTTTGGAAGTGAAATACTGTGATTTTTCCTCTGTCCCCTAGTGGCCAAAGTGACACACTGCAGGTATAAGGAATTAAAATGATCAAGTGTGGTATTATTGTTAATGCAGCACATGTGTGTCTGGTGTGCACATGCTGTGGTCGCTCTGTAAGTGAAACCACGTTAAAACCACGTTAGCCTCTCTGTGCCGCACTTCCTGTCTGAAGTGAACAAGTGGTCTGCATCTGTCTCCTCACACACACACACACACACACACACATTAAGGTGCTTTGATGGGAGTTTTAACCACACACATGTTGCCAGTAATTGGGAGGAAATTCTCTTTGGTTCTGATTAAACAGACACTGAGCTCTGATCCTCTGAAACACAACGAGTGAAGAAATAAAAATGTAAAAATGAGATGTAGCAGCAGTTCGTGTCTCCTCTGCTTTCCGTCTGTGACGTGTCCGTCCTCTCAGTTTCTTTACCATGTTCCTCGAGACATTTCTGAGCAGGTTTTGTGGTGTGGTGGGAGCACTGTCCTGCTGGTGGAGGCCCCTGACATCGGGGAGTGTTGTTGCCAACATTCATTCACTTCACCTGTCAGTGGTTTTAATCAGTGTGTGTGTTGTTGAGTTGTGTTCTCACATTATCTGAAACGTTTGCAGCAGTTGTTGTCAGAAGTGTCATAACTGATGTTTTTAAGATATAAACCTTTTAGATCTTTTGGTTTTTAACTGTTTTAAGCAGCTGAAGGATTTTATTCATGCAGACGTCTGGATCTGAAGTTATCAGAGAAACAAGCTGAGCAAACGTTAGCAGGTTGGAAACACTGATTTTTAACATGTAAGTGTTTTAATCACCTGGTCTGTTTGTTTTGGAGGAGGTGGTGACATAGGACCATCATGTTCATGTTCACACAGTAGCTTTTATTTAATTATTATTATTTTTACTATATTTCCTTCCTCTTGCATGTACAGCTGTCATAACCAGGACTCATGATCTGAATTAAAAGCCACATGTTGCAGCTGCAGCTTCAGATTCTGGCTTTGTTACGGTTTGATGTCAATGTTGGAGGAAAAAGGTCGAGGTCATTAGTTTTTAAGATCTGTCGGTCGGAGACAGAAGCGATCAGCGGTTCATTTGCTCTGCTGTTCATCAGTCGCTCTTTCATCTCTGACGAAACCACAAAGAACCAGTTAATGAACGTTTCCAGACTCTGGAGCTGATTTTCATCAGCAACAAACCGACTTCAAAGTCAGACACAGGAGGCTGAAAACACACGGCAGCAGAGGTTGTTGTTTTTCAATCAGTTCTACATCTGTGGAACCAAAGATCAGGATTCTGTAATTCATATTTCTGTGTTTCAGGACACATTTGTTCAGGTTATAAAGTTGTGTTCAGAGTCAGAATCATTAAATCAGAGTCAGAGTTCTCACAGTCGATCAGCTGGAAACTCTCTTCAGTCTCATTGTGAGAGTTCACTTCATGTTGCCTTTGTTTTCTCCTTCATGAGTAATTCCTCTCTTTCCTCCTTTTGTTTCCTCTTTTCTTTGCTGCTTCCTGTTAATATTCACTGCTGCGACCTCCCAACACCTGACTTTACACTCAGCTGTCTTTGTCAGAATAAAGAAACCAGGGCGTATTGTTGTTTTTATCATGAATATTATTATATGGTCTCATGTAGTGTAGTAGTGATAGTACTGGTAGGTGCAGTAACAGCAGTAGAAGTATTAGTACTGTTACATGTCTCATGTTGTAAACTCTGAGCACCAGATCTGCATAGGGAATGCTGCCACCTTGTGGTGAAACAGAAAACTACACTGTGGTAAGGGTGTTTCTGTTTCTGATCACATATTGATCACAGAATTGATGAACAGTCTGTTTATTATCAGATCTCAATGTTAAATAATTCTGACCTGATTTCTCTCAACATATAGTTAATATTACAGTATTTAAGTTCTGCTTCACTTCCTGTTTGTTTCAGAGGATCTGTTTGTTCTGCAGTGAAACACAAACCGCTGTTCTGAGTTCTGCTGATGGTTTCCATGTCTGTATATTACAGATCTGTATCAATAATTATTAATCAAACCAAAGTGAATCATAGTTACCGACACAACATCTGAACGATCTGTATCTTAATCTAAAATACAGAGTCCTCTCCTTCCCTCTTCAGGACACTCCCTTCCGGCAGGAGGTTGCGGTCCATCAAAACCAAGACCTCACGCCATAAGAACAGTTTCTTCCCGTCTGCAACTTGGCTCCTCAACAAGATCTAGCCCCCCCCCCAACACACACACACAGACTGTCACAGACTGTAATCCCCCCACCCCCCCACTACACGTTACATTAACGTACATCTATGCGTTACATTAACGCACATCCAGACAATCACTGCCACCTTCTAACATTTTTGCACTCTACACTTTACTTTTTAATTATGTATATTTATGTTCCTTGTAAATATAGATCTTGCTTCTTGCTCTTCACTCTTTTCTTTTACTATAACTGTCCTTTAGCACCAATATACCAAGACAAATTCCTTGTATGTGCAAACTTACTTGGCAATAAAGTCTATTCTGATTCTGATTCTGATTCATTCACTGAACTTAGTCACTAAATAAACACGTGTTAACTGAAGTAAGTAAAAAATAAAAACACAGTTCATAGGATAAAGTTTATTAAAAACTGTACACTGTGTGAAATCAATGACAAACCTGACTTCATCAGCATTTGTCTCGGTAGAAAACAGATTAAACCTTTTTTTTTAATCAACATCAAACATCAGCTCTCTCTCTCTGTTTAATCTGTCATTCATTTCACTGCATCTTGAAAACATTTCTCTGATCAGGCACTCAGTAAAACATAATCAGAAAAAAATCACAATCAAATTCATCAAAGAAAAAGTAACAAAAATGAATAAGTAATAATTCCCAGCAAGAAAAACCCTTTTCCCATTAAAACAAATGTAAATGATCCAGTGACCGAGGCAAAGATACAAAATAACATGAAGGCTGTTATTATAAAAAAATTAAAGGAGCATTTCATCACATAATGACAGAACTGCTAACAGATGCTACATTTGTTTTTCCATCAGATTAGATGGACAATAAAGTTTACAAATTGAAATTCTTTGACACGTCTGACGTCTGATCTGAAGCTTCGTCGGGTTTATTCTGCCAATAATCTGAAACACTGAGACAGATATTAACATTTGTTTTTCTGCAGATGAACAGAAAAGAGCAGAACGCACTGCAGCAGCTCTGCCTCGTCTTACTGTTCAATATTTCAACTTAAAGGGAAGAAACCTTCAACAAAGACAAAAATAAACTGTTCAACAGGCAACGTGTGAAGGCTACTGGAGAACACACTTTACATATAAATGTCCTGGAAATGTTTGATTGTGTATCTCAACTGAATCAGACAGCAAGAAAAAAGAAAAGATGTTTTAACCGTGAATCCACACAGAAACAGCATGTAGACATAAGGAAGAGGAGCTGTTCACTGTGGAGAAGTAAAAAAAAATCTGTTTCAGATCTGAAGCTGCTCGACTCAGCATGTGAACAGCTCCCTCCTCTTTATTCTCTGCACCAGTTTCATTTTCTCTTTAGTTTCCTGAGCTGCTGACTGTTTCTAATCTCTAATATTTACTGAGAAACATTTTATTTTATAAATCGTATGAGTTTAATTCTAGTTTTAGAAGAAAGAATAATCAAAACAAATACGTATCAGGCATTTTGAGATTTGGGTCCAACAGGCTCCCATACCTCTTCAGAAACAGAATTAAGACTAGAAAGTTGTCAGATAAAATCTGTGGTCTAAAGATGTTTTAAAAAAATAAGTAAACCAAATCATACCTGGATAATACTCGAATCAGGCTGCATATAACAAAGTGTACATACTGCACAGTTTGCCTCATTTAGGACCGTACAGAAAACTTTTCTGAGATTACAGTCGGAAGTCTGAGAGGAGAGAAGACTCTCTCAGAAATATGAGATGTTTCCTGGAGAAATAAAATTAAACTAAGGTGCGGTAACGTGATCTCCAGATCAGTAACTATTTGTTTTGGAGCATTTGTCATTGACTTCTTATCAGACATTAAAAATGCTCGATGGCTCATATGAATCGTAACGAATGAAGAAAAGCTTCATTTTCATGCAGAGAAATGATCATTTTTGGAAGTTTCTGTGTCTGTGCAGAGACAGAGGTTCATGTGTTGGAGCTCTGTGTGATTGTTGACGAACTCTGGAGTCTCTTATTCCTCATTAAAACTTTTCTCAGAGCCCTGTGAGCTTCATCAGTCCCAGAACTTTGTGCAACTTCTGCTTTCGTTTCCCAATTTTCAATCGTGTTTACGTGCAAATAAACAACAAGCTGAAACCTCCGGACTGTTTAGTCGGAGTGAATAGACAGAGCCACTTTGAGGCAGCCCAGCTCTTTGCCCTGGCCACCCAGGACGCCCTGGACCCGGTAGTTCCCGTTAGTCAGCCAGTACGGTAGATCCATGTCGGGCAGGTAGAAGTCGGACTGAGGGAGAGAGTACGAGCCCTGAGGAGACAGAGGAGGGTTCAGGTCAGACGGGAAATCACCGACATGAGCCGAGTCAGCAGTTTGGAAACAGACTCACAGCTTTGAAGGGGCAGTGGCAGGGCAGGCCGTAGGTGTGCAGCGGTTCAGGACAGTCCTGACCCGGCGGGATCAGCTGGTTCAGAATATCACAGGCGTCCCGATAGTGACAGCTGCCCAGCTCCTCCACACAGGGAACCTTCACCCAGAAACCTGCCACCTCCTTCTCCAGGGTCACGTTCACCTGAGGAGGAGAAACGACAGAGACACGGTCTGAGGTTCAGGTGGACGGATCAGGAAACATGCATCCTGCAACATCCAGTCAGATTCACGAAGAAAGACACAACAGGAAGTACGTTTCACAGATCTGTATGATGAATTCACATCCTGTTACTTCAGGTTTACCTCAGTTAGGAAAGACAGAGTGACAAACATCTAACCTACAGTCTATGAAGAGGAGCAGTGAATATCTCCTGCTCCACCTTAGAAAATAAAAACCAAGGTGCAGTAAACAGAAGTCAGCAGGACGGTAAACACAGTAAAATCCTCCTCATGTGACTTCCTCTGATTAATCTTCACACACCAGGTCCTGATGATCAGGAAGCTTCAGTCTGACTTCACTGTTAAAACCATCAGACTGATTCAATCAGAGACTGAGAGGACGACTGTGTTTGTTCTCACACTCATCCACTCACTCAGTTTCTCATCAGTTTCATCCTTTAACTTGTCAAAAAGCAAAGTCTGCTGCTGTTTCTACAAAGTGTTTTATTCAACAGCTCGTCTGAATGAAAATTATCATCAGACCATGAGGGGGAAAGTTCCTTCTCGTTTTATCATCTCCATCATACGACACGATGACTAAGAGAAAGCATCTGCATCATGGATGTTAGAGGGTGAAACAAGACGTGTTACAGAAATGTTCAAAGGTCTGAAGCCGTCACAGAGATCAGAGAGTTAAATCCTCATCAGACCTGTTTGTATTTACAGCGTTTAAACATGTAACTGCAGTGAGCTGCTGTGTGTAGAGTGTCAGATAACAGACACACAGAGCTGTGTGCTGATCAGTTAATGTGTTATCTGGGTTCATCAGACATTAACTTTGTTATCTGTCTCTCTGCAGGTCAGAGCAAAGAAACACGAGCAAACAGCAGAGAGTAGAAACCACACACAGCAGCATGATGTCAGAACAAACAGTATCAGTGAGTGAAGGACTGAGCAGCTTTTAGCAGAGACAGAGCTGCTCCATCCATCTGTGGACGCCTCAATCATTTCAGATGACAATGATCTAAAACCCTGAAAGCTCAGGAAATGATATTTCTGAAGCACCTTGAACACATCTGAATCTCTGGCAGTGGTGGAGCTGCATTGTGGGTAATGTTTTGACAGAGAAGTAGTCGACATCTTTACACTTTTACACTCTGATAAATCAGTGAAGACTCATAAAGTCAGCGCCCTGCTCACATGTCAGAGGTCTCAGAGGATTTACTTCCTGTTTGTTGTTGTCGTATGATTGAAACCTGCTGAGTCCTGAGGTTTCTTAACCCTGCTGCTTCACACACATCATCCACAGTTACTGTCTCAGAAACCGATTCCTGCTCCGTTAAAAAAACCAGCAGTTTGTTTCTGAGTCTCGTTGCTTTGTGCAGAAAATAAACCTGATCAAACGTCTGAAACACAGTTTGATTTATCAGAGGACAGATTTCAACTCTGCCCCACGAGATGAATGAGACGTCTAAAACTGAATCGAACACAGGAAGCTGTTTATTAACTGCATTTAGAAGGAGCTCTGGACAGGTCAAGACTTTCAGAGACGCTGTTTATTCCCACTTATTTATTTTTGTCTTTTCTCTTATGGAACAGTTTTTCAGGTTGGACCAGGATCAGGATCAGGTCCAGACTCGCCCGGAGACATTACACAAGACCGAAACGAGTCTTTAGTGAGAGTGTGTTTATCTGCAGTGAACAGACGGCGTGGTGTTGGTGTGTGTCGTACTCACAGACAGAGGGGCAGACAGTTCGACAGATGTGGATCCAGAGGCCGAGGCCTTCAGGTCTCCTGGGATGCCGATGGGGTCTGGAGACAGAGTCAAAGTTTTCAGCACAGCTGGAGCATCTGGCTTCCCACAGTTCTTCCAGTCGAAACCCAGAACCTGTAGCGAACACACAGCGAACAGGTCAGACTACACAACGAGACTGACAGAGTTCAGATCAGTCCGGACTCTGGACCTGGACTCTGCAGTCAACAAAATAAAATAAAACCAGACGTGACTTTAACTCTCTCTCTACAAATGCAATTTGTCTTTATTTCATTTGAACTTGAACTTATTTCCTCCTGTAAATATTGTAATGGTTTCATCTTAATCATTTTAATCAGAGCTTTCCACCACATCTCACTGTCTTCTTCAGTAGATGAATTAATAATGTCACTTTCACAGTAACTGTTTTATAACGTAGGTTTAAAAAACTAAGAGGAAGTTTTGTTTTCTGTCAAACTTTGAACGAACTTTTCACAGCTCCACTTTCTTTTTATTGTAGAATACATGTTAAATCTGTGTTGACTTTCCTGTTAATCAACGTATTGATCAGTTGATCGGCAGTTGCTGAAGGACTTCTTCCTCTTCTGATATTTTTATTTACGCTGCTCGAAATCATTTTAAAGACATTGATCATCTTAAATCAACAGATTATTCCGGTAATGTTCCGGTTTTATTCCGGTTTTATTGTGTTGACTCACCTGTGCCTTGGTGACTCTCCTGCAGCTCACCTGAGTCACAGCAGCAGCAGCAGCGATGATCAGACCGATCGTTACCGACATGAACCGTGTATCCATGTTTCCTCTGTCCGCGCGGACACCGACTCAGACCGAAGGAGCGCGAGCTGTGAGCCGTTAAAAACTGACCGTTAACGGAACCCGGAGAGAACAGACTGCTTCTTTCCGCTGCAGACACTTCCGTGTTTACCACCGCACCGGCCCAGCCTGTCACGTGACTGCCGGGTCACATGTCTGACTGTCCTCAGTGTTTCCGCTGTGGTTTCTATTCATTTATTTACAGTTGGTTTAAAACCAGTCAGGGCTCAAACATGAGAACATTTACACCATTTCATTTCACTTAAATGAATCAACACTGGTCAGCTGCCTCACTGGTTTCATCTAAATGTAATAAATCTGATAAATAAGTAAATCAACCATAAACAGAGAGGATATGAGGATCTGGAGCTTCTCCACTCAGATGGATGATTATAAACAGACAAATCCAACTGGATAAATTAGATGGAAAACTGTTTGAAGATGAGATAATATCTCTAAAACTTACTGAGAGAACCGAACAATAACTAACAAATGTTTGTGTTTACTTCATCTGAATTCCTTCAGTTAGAAGAAGAAGAAGAATATTCATTCATTTAATATTCACATTTTCGTATTGCAGCCTAATTTCAGCCATTTTATTACAACGTGTATAATTTGTTGTTGAAGTCCATTAACATATGGTCAGAAAAAAACCCCTCAGACCTCAGCCACCATGAAGACCAGAACCATCTCCTCTGTTTCCAAATATGAATCAGCTACCTGCTCATTTCCCCTGAAACTAGTTCTTCTTCTTATACTGATGTATGTGGAGTATTAGTAGTATTAGTAGTATGTGGTTTCTTAAAGACCACTGTTGTTGTTATTATTATTATTAAAAATAATAAGCACCGTGTGGAAAATGGTTGAGAGTCTCCTGTAGTTGCAGATCAGGGCCTGTAGATGTCGTTGTGGTTCAGTTAAACTGTAGAATTAAACAGTTAAACTGTGACTGGTGTTTAAATCAGGCTGTAATGTGTTTGTTGTTATAATTCAGATGATGATGATGATGATGATGATGATGATGGGGGGGGGTCATTAAAAGACATAGAAACAAACAAAAAACATAAATAGATATAAAAATAAGTTTATGACTGTGATTAGCTTCGTTACTACAAAATGGAACTTGAATGCAACACTCCTCATGTGAGACTCTCCCATCAGCACTTGAACGCACCCTGACTCCGGTGATGGAGGCCGTAAAGCGCCAAAATCAGTTTAAGGACGTTATAATATCAGAGCTCCGATTCAAATCAGAACAGAGGAAAATCAATTCTTCAAATCTGGAGGAACGTTTTTCTCCAGCAGCAGAGTCTCTGCACAAATGGTTCAGTCCGACTCTGCCTGCAGCAGCGAGGGAGGGGGGAGGAGAGGGGAGGGGGGGGGGAGGGTTCAGGGGAGCCAGATGATGCTGACAGTGAAAGGAGGAGGAGGAGCAGCGCACCGAGCCGCTCTCCATCCCATGTGTTCGGAAGAAGAAGAAGAAAAAACCCGATGACGGGCTCCGATCCAAACATGTGCTGC
Organism: Lates japonicus; assembly: GCA_033238685.1. NCBI lineage: Eukaryota > Metazoa > Chordata > Actinopteri > Centropomidae > Lates > Lates japonicus. The sequence goes on from BRZM01000136.1 coordinate 434,715, forward strand.
TGAATCCACAGCTCCGCTTCTTTTCTTCTAACTGCTTGTTTAAAAAAGAGGTGAAGATGCTTCCCTGCTCATCTTCGGCGCAGATGGAGGGATGTGAGGAGGAGAGGGGCGCTCACATGCAAACAGAGGTAAAACGAAAAAAAACAGAAACAGCTCATTAGTTTGATCCTGATTCAGTTTATTGTGAATGTAAATCTCCGGTAAATGAGGAGGGCAGGTCCGTTCCTGCGGGGTTCCCGGTGCAGATGGGACGTTTTGCAGGATAATGTGAGCCGCTGTAATTCGCCGGCCGGCTTCTCCTGGAGGTTATTGTAGACATGAAAGAGCCGGACCCCTCCCTAAATCTGTCCTCCTCTCGCCATTTCACCGGAGACAAGAAAACGACTCAGTGATTTTACATCACAGCTGCATTTTCTGTCGCTCTCATGGTGAAGTTACAGGATTTCTGATTCTTTCATCGTTTTTCTCTTTTTGGGGGAGAGGGAGAGAAATGTGCTGAGTGTACAGAGGCTGTCAGCTTTATTCTGGGCTGTGACTTCATGTCTTTATCAGACAGAAAAAGCCTCGCCTCAGGTTTGAGCTGATATTTAACAGGAACCGTTGATGAGTTCGTCTCCTGCTGCTTCATCCATTCATCCGACCTGAGTCCCACCCTCCGCTGCTTCACATCTGTCATTTCCTGGAGGGTTTTTACCCTGAACGCCTCATTACAAAGAGAGGACAGGGTGGGAAGTGAACCCCAGACCCCCTCCAGTAGCAGTGCATTGCTTTAGTGAGTCCGGCTGCACAGGGCATTGAACGCACCATCCAGTCAGTGGCTCCACCCTTTGACCTCCAAAATCAAACCTCTACAACCTGCAGTCTGTAGTGCCTTGCTTCATTCATTGGGGAATTGAACCCTCAACCTTCACAGGGTTTGTTAGTGCCTTGCTTCCTCCATTGACCGACAGAGGGAATGGAACGTGCAACCCTGCCTCGCTCTACTTGTGGGGTTAAATAGAGAGAAAACAAGTCAGTGTTGGTCTAGGCACATTGATACTGGGAGTTGAACCCCCAACCTGGAGGCGTGTTAGTGCCTTGCTCCACCCACTGACCTACATTTACAGATATAGATTCTTTGCATTGCATTGTTAGTGCCTTGCTTTCCTCATTGACCTATAAAGAGGGAATAGAACCAGCAGCCTTGCCTCTCTCTCTTCATCTACCCACTGAGTTGCTAAGAATCAAACCCACAACCGTAGCAGTGTGTTAGTGCCTTGCTCTGCCCAATGACCATGAAGAGCAGTTGAAAGCTTGTCCTGGTTCTAACAGTAAATGGACCAAACAGTTTGAAGTTATCACCTCATGCTTTAGGAAACAGTTAATTGATTTATCAAGGACGTTCAGTCAGATTTGTCAATAATAGAAAAAGTAGCCGTTTAGCCGCTAACGGCTAATGGAGCTTAAAATGGAGACGGGTCTTCAGCTCTCTGCATCCTGCCATGATGGAGGGCAGGTCCACGTCTCAGTGATTAAATAATTCAAATAATGTGCCTGCTCCAACATTTTTATTTAACACGCAGCTGGTGTAAAAAAAATCACAAGAAAGGAAGAGAAACCTATTTAATCTAAACAGCTAGCATAAAACAGAGCAGCTAACACAGCTAACCTAGCTTAAGCAAAAAATGATGCCTGTTTTTTTCCCACTGTTGCTGACATTTTGTAACTCACATGTCAAAGTATCAGACGTCATTTTGTTCTAAATCTTTTTTGGTATTTAAATTCTGTTTTGTTGGTGAACTGGCTGCAGAACAAAGAAGAAAAAGGCGACAGAGCAAAGCTACGTGCTAGCTGTGTTAAAAAGCTGCTGAGCCGACCACACCGCCTGTACAGGACAGGTCTGACGAGTGAGTGAGGAATGCTGGTTTTTTTATTTAAGAGAAATGTGTAACGCTGCCTCCTCGTTCTCACTGAGCAGCACAGGGAATTGAACCGCTCATCCCGGCAGCGTCACTGCCTCGCTGTCCGCCGGTGACCCCCGCTGCCCTCGCTGCCCTCACTGCGTTCCTCAGGGAAATCTGAGCTGACAGTGTGTGAGACTGCAGGTAGAGCTGGGAGAAAGTGGGCCAAGTGCTTCCTGCTGCTGGAGGAGGGACGGAGCTGGATGCTGAGCGTTCTCTTTGTCCTTTTTATCTGTGAATATCCGCTCAGGTTTTGTCGCCGTTACGCCCTCTGAGAGAAGTTTAACCCTTAATATCGACGTCCCTGTCAGGTGCTAAAATAACGTCTTGTTCAGGCTGAGATTCTTTTAATTCTGATCTGACTTCATTGTTCAGCTTGGCCTGATGTATTTCCCAGCGACTGATGACCACCTGAACACCTGGTAAATACAGTGTGGTCACTCTGGGATTGACAAAGATCCCCTGAATGCATCATTGGGTGGGATGGTGATGGTGAGGTTTGCACTGTTGCCTCACAGCAAGAAGGTTCTGGGTTTGAACCCTGGTTTGGCCAGGAGTGGTTTCCTCCCACATGCAGGTTGATTGGTGATTGGTCTCTATAGACTGGTGCCCTGTTCAGAGTGTACCCACCTCAAAGGATTAGCGGTGTAGCGTCTTCCCTCTTTGTCCAGACTGGGTAGAGACACATGCATCAACTCTGCCTCAGAGTTTAAAAACACTTTGTTTATCCTGATAAATTACTGTGATTTACCAACCTAGGACACTGTAACAGAAAGTCCAACTATAAATCTTAAATTTCTTAAATACCTTGTGAGAAGTAAAAGTCGATTTTGTCCAAAACTCGGAGTAATGGAGCGTTTTGTTGTTGTTTTCTCATATTTAACATCACTGCACTGACCTGATGGAAGAGACACAATCAAGATAAATATTTTAAACATTAAGAAGCAGTGACTGCTGCATTATCAGTCTGATCGTGATGAACCATCAGGGGCTAAAGCATCTTGTTACCAACTGGATCTCAGCCAGTCTGCATCGTTTACAGAGGCCTTTGTGCTTAGTTTTCTTCTCTGCATCACTCCAGAATAACTAAGATAACATGGAGATATTCATTATATATGTAATAAATGATTGTACATGCTGTTGTCTGGACCCAAAGGGACAGTTTCCTTCATCTGTTTACTGCTGTTCTGCTCCACAGGAGGTCACTGAATGCTTTACGAGTTCCAATTACCATTTTAAATGAAGTGTATGCAGACCACAGCAGTGCAGATAGATACTCCATTACTGACTGTGTCCACTCAGACGGACACTGCATCTCTGTCCCATAAAGAAAAGAGCAGTAACTTCAGGTTTGGTCTCGTTAACTTGAGAGTAGATGGGCGAGGAAAAGAGGACGACTGGGTTACGAAGGATTCACCAGAAAGAATTACTCTGGTTCAGCAGAGAACGCAAATAATTTAATATTTTCTCTCTGAGAGTGAGCACAGACATGCAGTAAATTCAAGGCAATGTCGGGGATTAACTGAAAGATTAACGGTCCCTCAACAAAACATGAAGCTATGCAGCTTTTCGACTGACTGAAAACATACATTTAGTATTTTTGCCTTCAGGAAATAAGAGTCTGTTGAAGTTGAAGTTTAGATTCATTTTGATAATTACAGTCGAGTTTCCTGAATAATGTTATGATACTGTAATTTAATGTTATTTCAACTTGTGTTTTTTTTGTGTCTCAATACCTAAAATTCAGAAAGCGTTGTAGTTCCAGTTGACCCATCTCCCACTTCAGTCAGTGGTATGGTGATGTATCCACACCTTTTATCGACCTACTAATGTTTAGTTTTAGGCTTTGGAGATAACAACATAACAACACATGAGTAATAACAACATAGTTGACTCAGTCTGGATAGTCAAGACATATTTTTCACCATCCTCAAAGTGCAGGAACTCAGCAGGTGAGGCTTTAAAGTGTAAAGATGGCCAAGTTTGTCTGACTGAGCTCTGAGCTGTGGTGGTGCATTGAGGGAAATTAACAGTATTTTGGATCTGTCCATAATTGCTAAATTCATCTAACACCGACCCAGAATCATTTTTTACAGCTTCACCTCACTTGACCAGTGTGTAACAGAATTTTAAATGGACTGGAGTTTGACAAAAAACAACTTGAACTCCTTTACGCCGTGCAGTTTTGGGCTGTCTGAAAGGAAAGTTGACAATCAGGAGAGAAACGTTGTAAAACCTTTGGGTCTCTGGGTCTGTCCTCAGGTGAAGGCTTCCATTGGTTGTAGTGGGCGAGTTGCCTTTCTGTCAGTCTGTGATGGGGATACCACAGATTCTTCTCCAGTTTCTCCAACTGTCGAAGCTGTTTGTCTTCTATCCATACACCTTGTTCCTCCTTTAGACTTGTTGTGTTGGACAGTTAACCTTTGCTGTGATTTTCCCAGATTATCTTGCAACATTCATCTTTGGTTTGTCAAAATCCAAGATGGCGCTATCTGAAAAACAATCAAACAAAAGCCTTGGAAACAACAAGTAACTTGAACCTTGTGTTGAAGGGGTTTTTGTATTTTCTAGGTATCTAGGGAATCTTTTATCTCATCTGAACCCTGGACACCCAAGATATAAACCTGGGTCACTGACTATGATGAAAGATGAAATGAAGTTCATGTTTTCAGGTGACCACCACCTGATTTACTGTCCAGACTTTGATCCAAACTGTGTTCCTTCCTCCCAGAAAGAGTTAAAATGAAGTTTGTCCTTGACGGCTTTGCACTTGTTAACCTCAGTGACGTCTGCAGCTGCTGCTGTCACCCGAGTTTCATCCCTCCAACATCCGACCCAGGCTTCTCCACAGCTGCTCATCCTAAATATAGCACAACAAGGAATACTTACATCAGATCCTGTGGATGTGAAAATGAGTAGTTACGGCCTTTCTGTCGTTTTGTAGGGCAGCCGTCAAATCAGCAGAAGCAGAGAGAGTCAGTCTGTTATCAGAAGTGAAGGGCTGTCTGTGTTATTAGGAAGGCCAGGCAACATTTTGAGACGATGGAGAAGGGCAGGGCTGTTTTCAGGAGGGAGGGGGATCAGGCAGAGTGAATGTTGATCTGGAGAAGACGATGAACAGGAAATCCACTTGTACTGCACTTTGTCTGGTCTCCTGAGACACCTGTCTCCATCCTCCTGTCGCTGGAGCATTTGAAGATGTCAGAGGACACAGACAGAGGCTGCTTTCAGTGCAAATGCTCTAATGATGCATTCACAGCCTGCATGTTAATTTGAGCACTTGCATTCTTCTACACTGTTAGGTTTGCTAAAAAAGCAAATTAAGACCCTGGAGAAAGTCTTTGTATTGTTGACCTTTTTGACCATTTCTTCAGGTTGTGTAGTTGCACTGATTACTCAATGTCCCATGAAGATATGATCCTCCAAGCTATTCTCACTTTGAGGAAACATCACTGCTGCCCCGGCAGGTCATTCCTACGAGTTATTAATTCATACCATCGAGTTAATAATTCACTGTGGTGAGGTTAAGTGTAGGGGTTTGGTGAAGGACAGCTGTTGGCAGACTGAAGTAGAGGTGAAGTGATATCAAGTAATCAGACATTTGTCAACACAGAGTCTCATATTAACCAGACTCTGACAGATGCAGTCATCTGTAGGTTTTTAAATATTGACCAATACATTCAGGTACGATTCTTGTCTCTCTGAGATGTATTTATTTAAAGTGCTTTGTAACCTGTTGTCTGAACTCAGCCTGTGGTTGTGTGAGACTCCCTCCCTCTCAGTGTGTTGGTGTAACTGTACTCTGCTCATATCAGTGACCTGTATAATCAGTCTGTTGTGGAACGTGATCTAATGACCTGTTGTCGGCTCCTCGCAGTGCAACAGACTGACGGAGGAGAGAGACGAGGCCGAGAGACAACTCAAACACATCAAGAGAGGTGAGTCCTGCTTCCCTCCACCTCCTCAACCCCCTCCATCATCACACACAGCAAACACAACTTTATTTCAGAACACAGCCCAGACATCGACGTTACCCCACAGCGATGAACTAAAAACAGCTTAATTAAACTTAGATAAGCAGTTTTATAAAGGTTACATAATGTCATGTCTTTACATCTGAAGTATCTCAACATTTACCAGAATATTTTCTGCAGATATTCATGGTTTGCAGAAAATGTGTCCTCTGACTTTTCTACAAGCATCACATTTGAATTTTGGAGTAAAATGTCCCAACAACGTGCACTGTCCCTACAGAATGGGCTGCAATAGCTGGTGACCCTCTGACTTTTCATCTAGCGCCACCATCAGGTCAGATTTTAATTGGTTTCATGACCAAACACCTGCAGAACTAACACATTCACATTCTGTGTTTAGTGAGCAAATGTTAGCATGCTAACGTACAATGGTGGTCAGGATAAACAACTTCTAAATATTAGCATGTTCGCTTTGTCAGTGTGAGCATGTTAGCACGCTGATGTTAGCATTTAGCTGAAAGGACCACTGTGTCTTTAAACGAACCTGTTTCCCTCACACATGCTCATAACGCTGGTAGAATGAGCACATGGTGTGGACACTGGCGATGAAATGTCTAGCTGAGCAGTAGATTTTAGAGGATGCTGTCAACAGCATCTACTGTGTGTCCGTCCATCCTGAAGGAGAGATCTGTCCTCTTCTTACTTTTCCTGAGGCGTGTTCCTTTTTTATCCTTATAAAGTTTTTTTGCAGATGTTTTCTTTATCTAAAGTTAGCATGTAAGGCCAGTGTTTTACTCTCCACGTCCAAGAGTACCCAAAGGTCAATGTGATATAAATTTCATCTCTGGAGGGTGTATGTGAGGCTCTGTGGACTTGTCTGTGCAGGGTCCAGCCGCCAACAGTGCATGCATCGTCCAAGCAGAGGAAAGAGTAAAATATAAAACAACTACACGTCCACAGAAGAGTATAGTTGAAGGATTAATGGACTCTTAGTCGCCACTTTCTTAGATCCCAGCTAACTCCATCAGAACAGTGAAAATACCAGAACAGTTCTTTAAAACGTTACAGTTCTTGACATTAACTCCTCAGTCCAGGTTTCATGTTTCTACAACCAGACAGCTGACACCTCCACTTCCTCCCCCTCGTCACCTTTCACACCTTTCCTCCTCACCTGTGTTGATGTGACATCACTGACACCTCATCCTCTGAATGGGTGTACCTAACAGGGGAGGGCAGGGTGTCCCCGTTTCCATGACGACTGTCGGGGGTTATTAAGCCGAGTGTAGGAGAGTTTAACCTCTGATTGTTCCCAGTTTAACTGTTAGAGACGAGGCTGAGCAGCTCCTGGCTTCTGTCATGACCATTCACAGAGGTAAGCTGCTTTACATCATTACTCATCAGTTGTGAGTTATTGTTGAGACCCTTTCTGTTTGTTGCAGGAGCTTTAATTTAGACATTACAGGCCTATTCTTTTTATTTATTGGTTTATTTACCAGGGACAGAGTTAATTAATGTGCAGACGTTCAGCAAAAGACTAGTTTTCTGTAGTTCCAAAACATGCAGAGCAATAAAAGGAAATGTTAATGCTCTATTCTTAGCAGGAAATATCATGATTGAAAGTCAGGAAATAGTCATTGTGCCGGGCAATAATTTTATAACACAGCAGGTCCTAATAGTACATGTATATATGTATTTAACGCCCATCTACTTTCCAAACATGTGATGGATTTTCACTCTGATTAAATATGAAGGTTCTACACAGGAAGTTGAAGGCTGCTGTGTTCAGTTTAGAGGCTGTAGCTTGTGGCTCCGTTGGTTTGGGGACCAGGCTGCCTCCACCTGCAGCTTCACCTCAGTCTGACGTTCCAGGTTTTGACAGTTTAAATTAAACAGGAAGAAGTTGAGACAAGTGTCTGAAGTGGTGAGGGAGGGTGTTGCATCAGGTACAGGTGAGACGATGAAATACGATCCAGAGGAAACAGATCCATCAGTTTGATGTCCTGTTAGACACAAAGACTTTTCTACTGCAGCTCATAAAACCTTTTCTGTTGAGGCAGATTCAGCTTTTTCATCCTAATAAATGCTAATTTTATTGACAGAGGGTCTGCCTATCTGATCTGTAGTGGTGAGAGGGTTGAGTGATATTTTCTCTCTGTATTAAAGCAGGGGTGGAGCTCTAAATGTAAAGGCAGAAATTGGTTCATTTGTGTCCAGCAGTAATTCAACCCCAGCTGGGTACAGGTGCAGCACAGAGAAAACCCTGATGTCTGCTTGACAAAAGATCTCAGTGGTCAAAGTGTTTCCGCATTAACATTCGAGAGCTTTCAATACTTTAGCTTTTCAGCTTTTTTTGTGTCCTCTGCACTGTCCACTGTTAGGACGTAGTCAGAGCTGAGGAAAGACAAACCAACTGATGCTGTGTGTCCAGCTGACGTTTAGTTTTGTCTTCATTAATGGAGGAAGTGTTGCCTAAAAAAAGTTGGATGCAAATTGTTGAAAGGTCCTTTTCTGCGTCTGAGCCAACCAAAGATGATGTGTCAGATTGTTCGGATGTCCTCCATCGTTCTGCAGATGGTTGTGTAGAGCTTTAGTTGTTGAGAGAGGAATAAATAAACATGACGGGTCTTTTAGTTGGACTCCAACCCTGAACTCAGTGTCAGAATAACGTCAGAAACTTGTCTGCAACAGCAAAACTGGAACTAAAATCTTCAGTCAGCACAAACTCTGATCCCTCTTTTAATTTCAGGCCTCGTCACTGAAGTCTTTCTTTCATTCACTCATTTATTCATTCACTGCCTCTCCCCAGAGAAGACAGCAGTCGCTCTTGTCATGTTATTCCCATGAATTATTAAAACCTCCTGCCATGAATTATTCAGCAGCAGAAAATGGGGGAAGGATGAGTGTGTGTGTGTGGGAGGGGGGCGACACTCATGTCTGACTCTTTATCCATTGTGGTCCTTCAGAGGGCCGTTCTACCTGCTCCTCCATATTTGATGGCCACATTTTAATAGATTTAATCAGAGAGACTTGGCTCGCAGGTGGGTGCTTGATTTCAGCCTCGTTTCAATCTCAAAGGCCAGACTGAGTGGGTTCACCGCAGATTAACTGACAATAAACCAGTGAAAACACGACCTGACCTGAGAGCAGCTGGGAGATAATAAACTCTCCTCAATGACGGACGACCACGCTCCGGATCAGGAGTTTAATCTGTGATGATTTTGGGGAGGAGACTGAGGTTGGTCCAGAGTGAAATAACTAAACGAGTGTTGGATGGATTTCTCTGAAAGTTGGTGCAGACAGTCGTGGTCCCCAGAGGACGAATCCTCTGTCCCCTTCTCACGAAAACGATAACTCTGTAATGTCTCAAGGGAATAGAGTTCTGCAGGAAGTAAGTTAGCATGTTAGCACTTCCTGTTCCCTCGTCCCAAAGTCAGTGTGTTTCTGGTTAAATGTCTGAAATAAGGTCTGTGGTTTTAACACAAGCTCAAGACATTTTCAGGTTTTATTCTCCGACATAAAATGGGTCAGTAAATCCCCCACTCCTGATGTTTGAAGCTTTTACGTGTCTTAAAAAAGGCGGTTGCTAACGAGTGTCTAAATGAGACTACAGAGGTTGTCGGGGACGTTTGTGTTGTTGTGATTTGTAATAACATCATTCAACCAACCATCATTCTTAAATATGGATGATTGCTTGATTGACAAACGTAGCAGCAGTAAGAAGGAAGGTGTCAGAGCTGCATCTTTTTACAGGAGCTGATTCACAGAGTTTAAAATCCTTGAATGAAAAAAGTTTTTTTTTTGCCTTTAGTAGAGAAACCAAGAGAAACTTAGTGTGTGGCTGCACGTCCCTCATCTTTTCAGCTGGTAGGAAGCAGGCGGAGCTGGTGTCTCACAGTCTGTAATTTATTCTTTGTATTGAGGCAGAGCAGCAGAACGAGCCGCTCACACAGGAGCTGAGTGTCAAAAAAACCTCTCAGAAGACAAAATCTCAGTTTCAAATCAGATGCAGAGAGAGAAATAAGTTGAGGGTGAGTTATTTCATACATCCATGATAAGAAACTGGAGAGATGTTTAGAAATGTATGCATATGCGAAAAGGAAACTCCTGAACGAAACAGACAAAAACATCTTTCCTCAAAAACCAGAGGAAGGAGATAAAGAAAAAAATAGAAATGAAATCCAGAAGAAGCAAGTAGAAAAACTCAGTGAGAGGATTTTTAAAAAGATGAAGTATTGGTTGTTACCCAGTGAAGCGACTCTATCCTCCGTCAGTGCTGTGACTGAACACGTAGCTGGAAGCTAACTGTAATACCACTCAGCTTTACAAAGCTGGTCGCCTGTAGCGCTGTTAGCTTACGCAGCCTAGTTATTCAGTGTACTGTGCTCAGATAAAAGCCTGTGGCAGCACTTTCCCTGCCTTCAAGTGCTGTTGGAAACACTGTAATTACGAACTGAGAGCACATGAAGCATCAACAAGCTGCTGACATGTGGCCAGGACAGAGTCATTTTCTCTGACAGACACTCAGAGATGATGTTTGGAGCAGAGGGAAAATACGTGTCAGTGACTAATTATAATGAATTTATCATCGTCTTATTGATTGGGTTATTAATCTGGGATGCTGTATGTTTGTATTTTTTAGATTTTATAGAGTCATATATTGTTGTTTCTGATGAGTAAAGGTAGGGTTGAATATTATTCTACCACTGTGGCACAAAGCAGATCAGTAACTGATTGATTGATTGTGACTGGCTTTAAATCAATCAATCAAAGACACTGAGTGGACAGAGAGAGATTCATGTAGATATTGATAGTATACCCCTTCATCAGGGTTCAGTTTGTCAGATTATATTTACAGCTTCCAGTCTCTGAAGTAGAGGAGAAGCACTTGAAGGCAGCATTAGCCTCCTATTGTTCACAGCTTAGCTCTGTGCTTAGTGTTACAGCTTATACACCACTGGTATTAACACTCATGCTTCTGTCTGTCGTAAATCCTTCACAGGCTGAGCAGCAAAGTGACTTTAACAGTCACTGTCTCGTTTTTAAGTTCACCAGAATTCATCATTTTACCTATGAACGGCTGAACATCAGCTCACATGAAGCTTTTAATCACAGACAAACCTACAAAAAGAGAGAGAGGGACGTAGATGCTCGGTAGCACTTCCTCATGTTAATTCCCTGTCCAGGTTTTTAACCATGTTTTAACTCTCTGCAGTGGGATTTCACCATTACTCACGGGTGAATGTGCTTACCGTTGGTTAATCCTCCAAATCATCTGTTAATAACACACATCGTCACTAAAGAGGCTTTCACCAGCGTCGGCTCAGCGGTGAAAAACAAAAGCAGCAGCTCTGTATTTTCGCCTGTTGGATCATTACAGGGTTTAATGTCACAAAATAAAAGGATAAAAAAAGGTTCAAACAATCCAATCCAATAAGTTTTGTGGAGACCACGAACATCTGAGTTTCATCATAATCTCAAATCCTCAAGATGCTGAAACATCTCGCTCAAAACGACAAAGGTTGTCCACACGGTGTCGCTAGAATATGAACTTTTACAGGAATGAATCTAATAGTTGTTGAGATATTTCAGTCTGGAACAGAGTGGTCGACCGGCCAACACACAGATTATTAAAGAGTGTATCATGTTTTACCCGATTGACCGATCCAACCTGACAGCATCATCTACAAAGAAACGCTCTGTTTTTTCCCAGTGATCCAAAAATATTGAAAAAGAGTCATCATGTCTGAGCGGTACAAAGATCTCATCCATGTTTGTTCCTCCAGCTGAGAAAATATCCATCAACTGGCACAATTTGAATCACTGAACAAAAACCAAAAGATATGTGCAACGGGTCAAAGGTCAGGAACCAGGAGAGTTCATTGGTTCATCAGTTAAACTTCATGTACATTCACTGCATCACATCATGTTCATCCCACACGTCATCACAGAACGCTGCTGAGGGAAATTCATCAGTCATAAGGTTATACAGTGTTCAGGTGCAAGCATTTGTCAATTAACTGATTATTTGATTGAAAGAAATTTAATCTGGAACTGTTTTTATGATGAATTAATAAATGTAAATCAAAAATCCCAAACATTAGCTCACACCAGGTTCTCACTGTGAAGATTTGATGCTTTTCGTTGCTGTATGTGACAGAACAAATCAATGGATCAGTAATGAAAATATACAGTATCTGCACAGTCTATACTTCTGTGTTATCTCAGGTAACGTGCAGCCATCAGTAGAATAAAGAAAGAGAAGAGCTGATGTAATAAGCTTCTCACTGCACATGATGAACCAACAGACCGTTCTCTGGTGTTTCCCCAGTGATGCCACCAGCTGTCGGTTTCTCCAGAAAAGCAGAGTAGAATAAAAATAGAGCTATAAATAGCAGGTTATGACCCGCCGTCTCTGCCCCCCCCCCACATTACGTCTGACCCACAGAGCTGCAGCTGAACCGCGGTGCAGCCGAGCGAAGGACGATCGCCCATGGCATGTGACTGAGAGAGAGAGGAGGGAATCTCAGCACCACAGCTCGTTCAGGCTTTAACCACTGAACCAGGGATTAAAATAGATCCCTGTTAGATTCCCTGTCCACTCGGTTAAACGTCTGATTCAGCTAACGAACATCAGACTAAATGATCCTTTGGTTTAAAGAGGTCAGTCGGTGTTGTCACCTCTGTATCTGCTGCTAAAACAAACCTCAGTGCAGATCTGTGAATCAGGGAACAAGTCGCCTTCGTCGTCTTCTTCCTCAGCTTCCTCTAAATGGACTCCTGCTCTCTTTACCTTTTACTGACCACGTGACGTTAAAAGAGCTGGAAGGGAAAACACCTTTCATTGACAGGAATATAATTCAACTTGATGCTCTCTGAATTCTCTGAGGTCTCTCTGGAGTAGGAAGCTGTTGTTGCATTTGTTTACCTGCTTGTTTAAATGAATCAGTGGATGTGGATCAGTTTTCTGTCACTGAAGCTTTAAATGAAGTCAGATCAGTAGGTGAGCAGACTGCTGCTGTAGCTGAGTTGACCATTGTGTTTGTGTGGATTAAAAAGCAGCAGGTCTGAGTAATAAACTCTGACATTAGGGTCGTGTAGTTTTCTTGAAGGACGATCTCCTCTCAGTCTTTGATATCAGGTGTCATGTGCTGATGATAACGTCTCTGTGAGCCTCCACTGTGGCAGGATATAACACCGCTGTGATGTGTTATCAGTTACAGCAGCCTGTCATTAACTGCTCAACTCATGTTTGTCATGTGACCGCACTGAGCTGCTGTCAGCGAATCTTACACTGCACATGCAGAACGCTGATGACTGTGTTTGAATAACTGATTATTACACTGTAAAAACAGGATGAGGTTAACAGGAGCTGTTTGAGAGTCTTCCCTGTGGCCTCAGCTGTGTGAGCGAGCAGGATAATCAGATTTGAAGCTTGTACATCGACCAGGAAGGACTCTGTTAATGGATCAGGAGCTTCCTGTCGGCCGTAACACGATCCAGCCTCAGCAGCCTGAAGGAGTCCAGGACCGACCGACCGTGTCACCACAGAGAAACTGAAACCATCAGTGAAGACAGAGGCAGCGAGACGACGACAGCTGCAGAATTATCTGGATTTCAGTTGGAATTTCTCATCATTTCATCCAAGACGAAGCATCAGATAAATAAATAATCTGAACTATCAGACAGTCATCTGACTGATTTTCCACAGAATGCAGCAGAAGTTGATTTTTATCTTGACTTCATCTCGTAGAGTTTCTCCTCTTGGTCTCGATTTTCCCAAACTCTCCATATCTGGGTCGATTTAAAATAACTGAGCTCTGGTGGCACGTTCGACAGCTGCAAGCGTCTCACCACCTCAGACTCTGTTTTTATCAGTTAGTGTTTGTGGAGGTTTTTACTCTGAAACACTGATCAGTCTGGACAACAGGAAACCTTTCACAGCTTTACCAAGATACCAGTGCTGCTTTTGTTTCAGTAGAGACAGAACGTTTGCCATTTACAGAGAGATTATCCTGTCGCTGTGAAAACGACTCCATAAATAGAAGCTTTGTTCAGAGAAATGTGATTTTATTTTGTATGTGGAGCTGTGTATCATTTTATTTTAGTGCTCCAAAGGGAAATCGTTTTGCACCTGCCCTGTTTAGTCTGAACCAGAAAAGCAGGTGTGAAGGTTCCTCAGACCAAAAGAGATGCTCTCAGTCTGGTTCGGTTTGTTTGCAGAGTGAAAACGCTTTTTTGGATGGTTCCATTTTTCAGACCAATTATAGGAAGTTGAGGCTCGTCAGACAACAACAGGAAGAGAGGTGAAAATGAGGAGAGGAGAAGAAATGTTATTTGTAACGTGGTCCAACGACAAAATCAAAAGTCAACTTGAAAAACATATAAAAACAGAAAGCTGTCAGTTATTTTCTGAGAGGACGAGTTGAACTGACAACACACCGACATCTGACACACGCCCACCTATAAACCAATCAGTGTCAGGTACAGGGAGAAATAAACCTGTCTCTGTAGGAATCCTCTCATAATGTCTCAGACAATGAGAAGAACAATCTGAGTCTGTCAGAGACAAACACGAGAACTTTAGTGGACGGACTTTGACGTGGACGATCGTCCATTGGATTACATTACAGCAGCTGTTCATTCGTACACTGTTCTTGATCAATACTGAACTGATTCCAAAGATTTGTGTCCCAATCAATCATTTACACACAAACACATGGAAAATAAAGTCCAGGTTCAAAAACAAATATCAACTTCAGCCTTTTCAAATCAGGGTTCTATTTTCACTCCTCATATATAAATATATTTCTATGTTGTATATACGTATATACTCATGAGCAACTGTGTGTGTGTGTGTGTGTGTCTCAGTGTCTCAGATGGTGATCGAGGAGGTGAGCGTTCTGCAGACTCAGCTGGAGATCGATAAGTCGTGCCGGGAGAATGCAGAGGCCCTGGCCACAAAGGTCAGACACACACACACACACACACACACACAATGATCAACTATGAGATTAACGTGCGTGCGTGTAGTAGGTGAGTCAGGATGACTCTGCACAGAGAACATTATCTTTGTGCCTCTACAGCAGAAACTGAGCTTCAGTTAAAAGAAACGAATGCAGTTCATCAATGACCTCTGCCAACCTTTGACCTCCAGCTCAGCTGTGAGAACAGGAAGCTGAAGTACACCTGAGCCTGTCGTCTCGTGGACTGAGCTGCTGCGAGCATCTCGGACTGCATCGCCCTGGAGGCAGGGCGCTTGAGCGCAGGCAGCTGCAGGCAGCATGAACACGCCACACAGTATCAGCAGCAGGTTAAAGATGCGACACGCGCGGTGTCATGGTCGTGTAGATTCACTTCACTTCCCATGTTCACCTCTGTTCTTTCCTCAGAGCTGGGGGAGGCGGTCAGGCAAGCTTGTTGGAGAGAGAAGAATTTTTGTTTGTCAGATTCACTGACCATGAAGGCGGATAGAGGAGCTGACTCTACAGGTGAGGGAGGAAGGGCCGGACATTTACCTGTGCAGGCAGAGCACAGATGACAGCCTGTGACTCTGACTTTAGTTGTAAGTTTGTAAACAGAGGAAAGATCTTTCTTCTTCTGCCTCTGATTCTGTTGAATCGTCTCTCAGTCAGAGAAAGATCAGGCAGAGATGAAGGAACTTCGTGAACTGTAGACAGCAAAACAAAACCATCAAGAGATTCAACAGGGTAGTCACTACACAGGAAACACGACAGGTAAAGTTAACGCCTCAGAACAGTCTTCATATTAAGTAAGTGTGTGTTCAGACTGGACTCACAGTGGAGTCTAAATGTTTCCTCTTTAGTTTTCTATCCCATTTCGACAATAAACCTCCATAAACATCCAACCTTTACAACACAACAAACATTACATGCATTATGGTGCATGAAACAAACATAAGTGTATGTTAACATACTAATATTAGCATGTCTCTGTGTGCAGTTTCCATGATGGCTGACTCAAGTGCGAGGGATGAGAAGGAGCAGCTGGACCTGGAGCAAGACCTCAGAGTCCAAAGCTGAGACTTACGGCTCACGAGTGAAGACATACGAGACACAGCATCACATCAGTCTGTTTGTTTCCATCTGATCAATAAAACTCTGAGATCTTTTCATTTACTGAAAATCTTGTTCACAATCATACTCCATGTGCAGAGGCAGCTGCCGATAGCTCCACTGATAAACACTGACTGTATTTATTTGTATTTAGTAATTGATGTGTGTTAATAACCTTGATGCCTGATTAATGACATGTCCTGAATCTGCTGTTTACTGACCTGAAAGGTGAAGAGCCTGCAGAGTTAAAACAGACTGAGTGTAGTGGACAAACTGGAACAATATGAGAGAGAAAACTGTCTTTCTCCTCCTCCTCCTCCTCTATGCTGCAGATGCTGGTGAAGCAGAAGGGAGGCCAACAGGCAGAGCATGCTGCTGCAGAGTGCTGAGCCAGCGTTCAGCGCCAAGCTCTGGAGGGGCTAGCGCGATCACAAAACCCTGGAGGAGGCGTCAGCATCAGCAGAAGGTGGCTTGTGAAAGCATCAGGAAGGTGGTGACCGTCAGGTCTTCATCGAGTTGACTGACAGATAGATGGAGTCTTGGTGAAGTTTAGAGTCATCCTCAGGATTTTATTATATGAGATGGTTCCTTGGTGATGATGTGATTTCAGCTCTAAAAATGAGCTTTTAAATACTGGTTCCATTAGACACAATCTGAGTCCTCTTGGAACCATTAGTCAACATGTGTGTTATTTAGGTTAAGTGAGCCTAAACCTGCAGCTCGACATAAATAACAAGTCTGTTCTGTTAAAAACCAAACACACAACAAAACAAACTTGTCTTTGAGGTCATTTCAGCATGGAGGAACAGCTTCTAACTGCTTCAGGAAATAGTACTGCCTCTCTGTTCTGTAAAGGTACAGACTTTATTCAAGTCTGCTGCTCAGTGGGTAGTCAGAGGCAGAGCAGGGGCGTTGTTGTTCCACCTTTTAGTGACAACAGAGGAAGGTTTCTACTTTCCTGAGGCGTGTTCTCCTTTATCCATAAAGTTTTTTTTGCAGATGTTTTCTTTATCTAAAGTTAGCATGTAAGGCCAGTGTTTTACTCCACGCCTGGGCAGTACCCAAAGGTCAATGATATAAATTTCATCTCTGAGGGTGTATGTGAGGCTCTGTGGATCAGCAGGGTCCAGCCGCCAACAGTGCATGGTATCGCTCCACAGAGGGAAGAGTAATATAAAACAACTACACGTCCACAGAAGAGTATAGTTGAAGGATTAATGACTTAGTCGCCACTTTAGATCCCAGCTAACTACCAGAACAGTGAAAATACTAGAACAAATTCTTAAAACGTTATAGTTCTTGACATTAACCTCAGTCCAGGGTTTCCATGTTTCTACAACCAGACAGTTGACACTTCCACTTCCCTCCCCTCGTCACCTTTTCACCTTCTCCTCACCCGTGTTGATGTGACATCACCGACACCTCATCCTCTGAATGGGTAAAATTACCAGGGAGGGCAGGGTGTCCCCTGCTTTCCAAGGACGCATCGTCGGGGGTTGTCGGTGTAGGAGAGTTTAACTCTGATTGTTCCCAGTTTAACTGTTAGAGACGAGGCTGAGCAGCCTTGGCTTGTCATGACCATTCACAGAGGTAAGCTGCTTTTACATCATTACTCATCAGCGAGCGCTATGAGACCTTCTGTTTGTTGCGAGCTTTAATTTAGACATTACAGGCCTATTCTTTTTTATTTATTGGTTTATTTACTAGGACAGAGTTAATTAATGTGCAGACGCTCAGCAAAAAAAAAAGATCAGTTTCTGTAGTTCCAAAACATGCAGAGCAATAAAAGGAAATGTTAATGCTCATTCTTAGCAGGAAATATCATGGATTGAAAGTCAGGAACAGTCATTGTGCCGGGTAATTTTATAACACAGCAGGTCCTAATAGTAATATGTATATGTATTTAACCATACCATCTACTTTCCAAACATGTGATGGATTTTCACTGATTAAAATATGAAGAAACCCACAGGTTGAAGGCTGCTGTTCAGTTTAGGCTGTAGCTTGTGGCCTGCTTGGTTTGTGGGACCAGGCTGCTCACCTGCAGCTTCAATTTCAGTCTGACGCTCCAGGTTTTGACAGTTTAAATTAAACAGGAAGAAGTTGAGACAAGTGTCTGAAGTGGTGAGGAGGTGTTGCATCAGGTACAGGTGAGACGATGAACATTTATCCAGAGGAAACAGATCATCAGTTTGATGTCCTGTTAGACACAAAGACTTTTCTATCGCAGCTCATAAAACCTTTTCTGTTGAGGCAGATTCAGCTTTTTCTTATCCCATAAATGCTAATTTTATTGACAGAGGGTCTGCCCATCTGATCTGTAGTGGTGAGAGGGTTGAGTGATATTTTCTCTCTCGTATTAAAGCAGGGTGGAGCTCTAAATGTACAAGAAATTGGTTCATTTGTGTCCAGCAGCAATTCAACCCCAGTTGGGTACAGGTGCAGCACAGAGAAACCCTGATGCCTGCTTGACAAAGATCTCAGTGGTCAAAGTGTTTCCGCATTAACATTCGAGAGCTTTCAATACTTTAGCTTTCAGCTTTTTGTGTCCTCTGCACTGTCCACTGTTAGACGTAGTCAGAGCTGAGGAAAGACAAACCAACTGGATGCTGTGTGTCCAGCTGACGCTTAGTTTTGTCTTCATTAATGGAGGAAGTAAGGCTTAAAAAAGTTGGATGCAAATTGTTGAAAGTCCTTTTTCAAGGCTTGAGCCAACCAAAGATGATGTGTCAGGATTGTTCGGATGTCCCATCGCTCTAGATGGTTGTGTAGAGCTTTAGTTGTTGAGAGAGGAACAAATAAAATACGACGGGTCTTTTGCTGGACTCCAACCCTGAACTCAGTGTCAGAATAACGCCAGAAACTTGTTCGCAACAGCAAAACTGGAACCAAAATTCTCTCAACAGCACAAACTCTGATCCCTCTTTAATTTCAGGCCTGGCCACTGAAGTCTTTCTTTCATCTAATTATTTATTCATTCACCGCCTCTCCCAGAAGACAGCAGTCGCTCTTGTCATGTTATTCCATGAATTATTAAACCTCCTGCCATGAATTATTCAGCAGCAGAAATGGGGGGAAGGATGAGTGGTGTGTGGAGGGGAAGCATACTCATGTCCGACCTTTTATCCATTGTGGTCCTTCAGAGGGCCGTCACCTGCTCCACATTTGATGGCCATGATTTAACAGATTTAATCAGAGACTTGGCTCGAGGTGGGTGCTTGATTTCAGCCTCGCTTCAATCTCAAAGGCCAGACTGAGTGGGTTCAACGTATTAACTGACAAATAAACCAGTGAAAACACGACCTGACCTGAGAGCAGCTGGGAGATAATAACTCTCCTCAATGACGGACTACCACGTCCGATCAGGGAAAGTTTAATCTGTGATGATTTTGGGGAGGAGACTGAGGTTGGTCCATAGAGGAAATAACTAAACGAAAGTGTTGGATGGATTTCTGAAAGTTGGTGCAGACAGTCGTAGTCCCCAGAGGACTAACTTTCTGTCCCTTCTCACGAAAACGATAACTCTGTAATGTCTCAAGGAATAGAGTTCTGCAGGAAGTAAGTTAGCATGTTAGCACTGTCTCGTCCCAAAGTCAGTGTGTTTCTGGTTAAATGTCTGGAAATAAGGTCTGTGGTTTTAACACAAGCTCAAGACATTTTCAGGTTTTATTCTCCGACATAAAATGGGTCAGTAAATCCCACCCTGATGTTTGAAGCTTTTACGTGTCTTTAAAAAGGGCGGTTGCTAACGAAAGTGTCTAAAATGAGACTACACAGAGTTGTCGGGACGTTTGTGTTGTTGTGATTTGTAACATCATTCAACCAACCATCATTCTTAAATATGGATGATTGCTTGATTGACAAACGTAGCAGCAGTAAGAAGGAAGGTGTCAGAGCTGCATCTATGAGCTATCCACAGAGTTTAAAAAATCCTTGAAAGAAAAAAGTTTTTTTTTTTTGCCTTAGTAGAGAAACCAGAGAAACTTAGTGTGTGGTCATAATGTCCCTCATCTTTTCAGCTGCAGGAAGCAGGTATGGAGCTTTCGGCGTCTCACAGTCTGTAATTTATTCTTGTATTGAGGCAGAGAAGAACGAGCCGCCTGTTGTTGTGAGCTGAGTGTCAAAAAAAACCTCAGAAGACAAAACTTAGTTTCAAAATCAGATGCAGAGAGAGAAATAAGTTGAGGTGAGTTATTTCATACATCCATGAGATAAGAAACTGGAGAGATGTTTAGGAATGTATGCATATGCTAAAAGGAAACTCCTTGAACGAAACAGACAAAAACATCTTTCCTCAAAACCAGAGGAAGGAGATAAAGAAAAAAGAAATGAAATCCAGAAGAAGCAAGTAGAAAACTCAGTGAGAGGATTTTTAAAAAAGATGAAGTATTGGTTGTTACCAGTGAAGCGACTTAATCATTAAAGGTGACTGAACACGAGGCTGGAAGCTAATCAATTGTAATACCTCTCTACTCTCAGCTTACAAAGTTGGCCGCTTCTGTAGCGCCAGTTAGCTTATTTAGCCTAGTTATTCAGTGTACCAGCTCAGATAAAGCCTGTGGCAGCACTTTCCTGCCTTCAAGTGCTGTTGGAAACACTGTAATTACGAACTGAGAGCACATGAAGCATCAACAAGCTGCTGACATGTGGTCAGGATATCATTTTCTGACAGACACTCAGAGAGAGATGATGTTTGGAGCAGAGGAAAATACGTGTCAGTACTAATTATAATGAATTTATCATCGCTCTTATTGATTGGGTTATTAATTCAATGTTGTATGTTTGTATTTTTTAGATTTATAGAGTCATATATTGTTGTTTCTGATGAGTAAAGTTGTAGGTTGAATATTATTCCTACCATCAGGTACAAAGCAGATCAGTAACTGATTGACGATTGTGACCGCTTTTAAATCAATCAATCAAAGACACTGAGTGACAGGAGAGAGATTCATGTGATATTGATAGTATACCCTTCATCAGGTTCAGTTTGTTGGGATTATATTTACAGCTTCCAGCCCCAAGTAGAGGAGAAGCACTTGAAGGCAGCATTAGCCTCCTATTGTTCACAGCTTAGCTCTGTGCTTAGTGTTACAGCTATACACCACTGGTATTAACACCATGCTTCTGTCTGTCGAACTCTTCACAGGCTGGAGCAGCAAAGTACCCTTTAACAGTCACTGTCTCGTTTTTAAGTTCACCAGAATTCATCATTTTACCTATGAACGCTGAACATCAGCCTGCGCTTTGAAGCTTTTTAATCACAGAAACCAAAAGAGAGGACGATGCTCGGTAGCACTTCCTCATGTTAATTCCTGTCCAGGTTTAACCATGTTTAACTCTGCAGGATTTCACCATTGTCACGGTGAATGTGGCCACTGCTGGTTAATCCTCCAAATCATCTGTTAATAACACACATCGTCACTAAAGAGCTTACCAGCTGCCGCTCAGCGGTGAAAAACAAAAGCAGCAGCTCTGTATTTCTCGCTTGTTGATCATTACAGGTTTACTGTCACAAAATAAAGGATAAAAAAGGTTCAAGTCAAACCAATCCAATAAAAGTTTGTGGAGACCACCAACATCTGAGTTTCATCATAATCTCAAATCCTCAAGATGCTGAAACATCTCGCTCAAACGGTAAAGGTTGTCCATTATCGGGTGTCATAGAATATGAACTTTACAGGAATGAATCTAATAGTTGCTGAGATATTTCAGTCTGGAACAGAGTGGCTCACCGCCAAATACACAGATTATTAAAGAGTGTATCATGTTTTACCCGATTGACCGATCCAACCTGACAGCATCATCTACAAAGAAACGCTCTGTTTTTCCCCAGTGATCCAAAATATTGAAAAGAGTCATCATGTCTGAGCGGTACAAGATCTCATCCATGTTTGTTCCTTCCAGCTGGAGAAAACATCCATCAACTGGCACACTTAATCACTGAACAAACCAAAAGATATGTGCACGGGTCAAAGGTCAGTAGAACCAGGAGGGTTCATTGGTTCATCAGTTAAACTTCATGTACATTCACTGCATCACATCATGTTCATCCTAATATTATCACAGAACGCTGAGGGAAATTCATCACTGGGTAAGGTTATACAGTGTTCAGGAAAGCATTTGTCAATTAACTGATTATTTGATTGAAAGAAATTTAATCTGGAACTGTTTTTATGATGAATTAATAAATGTAAATCAAAATCCCAAACATTAGCTCACACCACAGGTTCTCACTGTGAAGATTTGATGCTTTTCGTTGTATGTGACAGAACAAATCAATGGATCAGTAATGAAAATATGTTGGTATCTGCACAGTCTATACTTCTGTGTTATCTCAGGTAACGTGCAGCCATCAGTAGAATAAAGAAAGAGAAGAGCCGATGTAATAAGCTTCTCACTGCAAGTATTACGATGAACCAGCCAGACCGTTTCCTCTGGTGTTTCCCAGTGATGCCACCAGCTGTCGGTTTCTCCAGAAAAGCAGAGTAGAATAAAAATAGAGCTTATAAATAGCAGGTTATGACCACTGCCTCTGCCCCCCACATTACGCCTGACCCACAGAGCTGCAGCTGAACCGCTGTGCACGGAGCTGACGATCGCCCATGGCATGTGACTGAGAGAGAGGAGGGAATCTCAGCACCACAGCTCGCTCAGGCTTTAACCAGAAACCAGGATTAAAATAGATCCCTGTTAGATTCCCCTGTCCACTGTTAAACGCTCCGATTCAGCTAACGAACATCAGACTAAACTAACTTTGGTTTGGGAAGAGGTCAGTCGGTGTTGTCACCTCCTGTAACTTGCCAAGCAAACAAACCTCTTCAGTGCAGATTCAGAATCAGGGAACAAGTCGCCCGCCGCCTCTTCCCCAGCTTCCCAAATGGACTCCTGCCTTTACCTTTACTGACCACGTGACGTTAAAAGAGCTGAAGGAAAACACCTTTCATTGTAATATAATTCAACTTGATGCTCTCTGAATTCTCTGAGGTCTCTGGAGCAGGGAAGCTGTTGCTTTTACTTGTTTACCTGCTTCGTTTAAAATGAATCTGTGGATGTGATCAGTTTTCTGTCACTGAAGCTTTAAATGAAGTCAGATCGTAGTGAGCACTGCTGCTGTAGCTGAGCGACCATTGTGTCGGTGTACTAAAAGCAGCAGGTCTGAGTAATAAACCTGACATTAGGTCGTGGTAGCTTTTGAAGACGATCTCTCAGTTCTTTTGATATCAGGTGTCATAAAATAGATGATAACGTCTCTGTGAGCCTACTGTGGCAGGATATAACATCATGTGATGTTATCAGTTACATCCGTCATTAACTGGGCTCAACTCATGTTTGTCATGACCGCATCACGTTGTCAGCGAATCTTACACTGTACATGCAGAACGCTGATGACTGTGTTTGAATAACTGATCATTACACTGTAAAAACAGGATGAGGTTGGCCGTGAGCTGTTTGAGAGTCTTCCTGTGGCCTCAGCTGTGTGAGAGCGAGCAGATAATTCAGATTTGAAGGCTTGGTAAGCATCGCACCAGAAGACCCTGTTAATGGATTCCAGGAGCTTCCTGTCGGCCGTAACACGATCCAGCCTCAGCAGCCTGAAGGAGTCCAGGACTGACCGACCGCGGTCACCACAGAGAACCAAACCATCAGTGACAGAGGCAGCTTAGACGATTTGCATAGCTGCAGAATTATCTGGATTTCAGTTGAATTTCTCATCATTTCATCCAAGACGTACATCAGATAAATAAATAATCTGAACTATCAGACAGTCATCTGACCGATTTTCCAGAATGCAGTTGATTTTTATCTGGACTTCATCTCAGAGAGTTTCTCCTCTGGGTCTCGATTTTCCCAAACTCCATATCTGGGTTTCATTTAGTACAACTGGTTTCCAGGCACGCCTGACAGCTGCAAGCGCCTCACCACCTCAGACTCTGTTTTATCAGTTAGTGTTTCTGTGGAGGTTTTTTACTCTGAAACACTGATCAGTCTGGACAACAGGAAACCTTTCACAGCTTACCAAGATACCAGTGTTGCTTTTGTTTCAGTAGAGACAGAACGCTATTTACAGAGATTATCCTGTCAGCTGTGAAACGACCTTACAACAGAAGCTTTGTTCAGAGTAGAAATGTGATTTTATTTTGTATGTGAGCTGTGTATCATTTATTTCAGTGCTCCAAAGGGAAATCGTTTTGCACTCTGCCCTGTTTAGTCTGGAACCAGAAAAGCAGGTGTGAAGGCCTCAGACCAAAAGAGATGCTCAGTCTGTCTGCTTTGTTTGCAGAGTGAAAACGCTTTTTGGATGGTTCCATTTTTCAGACCAATTATAGAAGTTGAGGCTCGTCAGACAACAACAGGAAGAGAGGTGAAATGAGGAGAGGAGAAGAAATGTTATTTGTAACGTGGTCCAACGACAAAATCAAAAGTCAACTTGAAAAACATATAAAAACAGAAAGCTGTCAGTTATTTTCTCTGAGAGTGACGAGTTGAACTGACAACACACCGACATCCGGACACACGCCCACCTATAAAACCAATCAGTGTCAGGTACAGGGAGAAATAAACCTGTCTCTGTAGGAATCTCTCCTTACAATGTCTCAGATAATGAGAAGAACAATCTGAGTCTGTCAGAGACAAAACGAGAACTTTAGTGGACGGATTCTTTGACGGGACGATCGTCATTGATTACATTACAGCAGCTGTTCATTCGTACACTGTTCTTGATCAATACTGAACTGATTCCAAAGATTTGTGTCCCAATCAATCATTTACACACAAACACATGGAAAATAAAGTCCAGGTTCAAAAACAAATATCAACTTCAGCCTTTTCAAATCAGGGTTCTATTTTCACTCCTCATATATAAATATATTTTATGTTGTATATACGTATACTCAAGGAGCAACTGTGTGTGTGTGTGTGTGTGTGTGTCTCAGTGTCTCAGATGGTGATCAGAGGAGCTGCCCAGACTCAGCCGGAGACTCCAGTCGTGCATGGAGAATGCAGATGCCCCACACAAAGGTCAGACACACACACACACACACACACACACACATGATCAAATGCCATGAGATTAGTACTAGCATTAGCATTAGTAGGTGAGTCAGGATGACTCTGCACAGAGAACATTATCTTTGTGCCTCTGCAGAAACTCTGAGCTTCAGTTAAAGAAGCACAGGTTCATCTCAGCTGACCTCTGTAACTCTTTGACCTCCAGCTCAATCAGAACAGGAAGCTGAAATGGAGCCTGTCGCCCGCCGCAGCTTGGACGTAGCTGCTGCCGAGCATCTCGGACTGCATCGCCTGGAGACGGACGAGACGACGCTTGCAGACGGCAGCAGGACACCTTCACACAGTATCAGCAGCAGGTTAAAGGCACACACGCTAAAAGTCATGGTCAGTATGAATTCACTTCTGACTTCCCTGCTGTTCACCTCTGTCTTTCCTCAGAGCTGAGGAGGAACGGTTTGTTGGAGGAGAAGAAGAATTTTGTTTGTCAGATCTATGACCTGTGCAGAGACGGATAGAGGAGCTGACCTACAGGCAGAGGAGGGAAGAGGACGGACATTTACCTTGTGCAGAGCAGAGTACAGATGACAGCCTGTGACTTGACTCTTAGTTGTAAAGTTTTGTAACAGAGGAAAGATCTTTCTTCTGCCTCTGATTCTGTTTTGAATCGCCTCAGTCAGAGAAAGATCAGGTAGAGATGAAGGAGCTTCGTGGAACTGTGGAGCAGCAAAACAAAAACCATCAAGAGATTCAACAGAGGTAGAGTCACACAGGAAACACCGACAGGTAAAGCTGTTTCAGAACAGTCTTCATGTTAAATACAGTGTGTTCAGACTGACTCAGTAGTATCGCTAAATGTTCCTTTCGCTTTTCTATCATTTCATTTAAATAAACTCCATAAACATCCAACCTTTACAACACAACAAAACATTACATGCATTATGGTGCATGAAACAAACATGAAATGTATGTTAACATACTAATATTAGCATGTCTCTGTGTGTGTGCAGTTTCCATGATGGCGGCTCAGAGCACGAGGATGAAGGAGCAGCGGACTCTGGAGCAGAGCCTCAGAGTCAAAGCTGCGAGACTTACGCCACGAGGTAAAGACACAGAGACAGCATCACATCTTAAGTCATGTTTGTTTCATCTGATCAATAAAACTCTGAGATCTTTTCATTTACTGAAAATCTTTGTTCACAACCTTCTCCATGTGCAGACGCCGCCGTTAGTCTACTGATAAACACTGACCTTGTGTTAAGCGTGTTGGTAATTGATGTGTTAATAACCAGTGCCTGACACGACATGTCCTGAATCTGCTGTTTACTGACCTGAAAAGTGAAGAGCCTGCAGGATTAAAACAGACCGAGGATGGACAAACTGGAACAATATGAGGAAGAGAAGGAACATCTTTCTCCCTCCTCCTCCCTCCCTCTGTGCTGCAGATGCTGGTGAAGCAGAAGGAGGCCGGTCATAGAGCATGCTGTTGCTGCAGAGTGCTGAGCCCAGCTCAGCTGCTCAAAGCTCTGAGGACGGGCCACCAAAACCCTGGAGGAGAGCCGCCTGCAGCATCAGTAAGAAGGAAGCATGAAAGCATCAGGAAGCTGGGTGGTGACACGTCAGGTCTTCATCCAGTTTGACTGATGATAGATGGAGTCATGGTAAAGGACTTGTTTCAGTCCCTGTGTTTTATTATAAGGAGATCAGTTTATGGTGATGATGTGATTTCAGGCCTCTAAAATGAGCTTTTTTAAATACCTGGTTCCATTGAACACAATCTGATCTATATTTGGAACATTAGTCAACGGTGTGTTATTTAGTTAAGTGAGCCTAAACTCTGCAGCTCGACATAAATAACAAGTTCGTTCTGTTAAAAACCAAACATGTAACAAAACAACAAACTTGTCTTTGAGAGTCAGTTTGAAAGCATGGAGGGGAACAGCTTCTTCAGGAAAATATTCGCCTCTGTTCTGTATTGCACTTTATTCAGAATTCATGCTCCAGCCGCTCCGTCAGAGGCAGAACGGGACGTTGTTGCTCCACCTTTTAGTCGGCAGCAGAGGAAGGTGAATCAGAGCCGATACAAAGAGGGGCAGAGAGACGACTAGGTCCGTCTGCCTGTCTGTCTGGGCGCTGCAGTGGACTGAGGGTTTTCCCAGCTGTTTCTCTGAAAACAGCTGCCTGAGAACAATGAGACTGAACCTGAACTTCAAGAATCAAGAATTTTTATTATGCATTACACCATGACTAAATTTAGTTTGGTAGCTGCATAAGAAAAGACAGACAAAGACACCATACTTTAAAATATACAGACAGAAAACAGCTATAGGACACACTATACATATGTACATTAAAATACAAATTAATTCAAACAAGAATACAGTAACAGTAAACAGAGACACACCGAGCTGAATCAATGAAGCTGAGTGAAGGCAGATTCAGTTGATAACTCTGCAGCCTCATCGCCTTCTACAGAAACACACATCACTTTATTTCCTTTCTTTTAACGCTTGTTCAGATCTTGGGACAAACACCAGGTCACGTGGTGTGTAACATCTTTCAGAAGTCCACATTTTACTCTACACGCCACGCCTGAAGGCAGAAAACCACTTGGAGCTTAGAGGAGCAGAGAGGTTATCCATTAAGACTGACACCAGGTGATCACATGTGATCAGACTCCTGACACCTGATGCTACATGAGGATCATTATAACAGATATTTACTCATTAAGGCCTGTCATGTAGTCCTGACAAGAGTAGGTGGAGAAACTGATCATTACCAACACTGAGAGTAAACTGAGAATGCTGAGGTGTGTTATTGAGCAGCCAAGGTGAGCCGACAGCACTTGTGTGTGTGTGTGAAAGATAGTCTGGAGGCTCCAGCTAAAAGAGCAGGAAGGCATGGAGGAGACTTGAGCTGAGCTGCTGAGGTGAGAAGGCGAGGTGGAGGATCACTGAGCCGGAGGAGAAGAAGAACGAGGAGTTGGAGAACAGAGGTGGGCAGGAGGAGGACACACACACACATGCCACAGCAGGTGAGCCAGAGCTGAGCGTCAATCAGACAGGAAGGAAGGAGAAGGAAACACAGATCGCCCACGATCTGGCGATTTGTTTAGTTTTAACAGATCACAGATCATTTCATCATCAGTCAGAAGAAAGAGTCAAAGAACACAACAGTCTGGTTTTAAACTCAGGTTCACCAACGTCAGAATAAATGATCTCTCGCCTCAGAGATGAGCAGAGGATTCTGGGACGTCTGCTGAGCTGGTGTCTCCTCTCACACCAGTAGCTGCTGGGTGTTTGTTTCTCTGCTGCAGGAAACCTGGCAGACAGACAGAATGTCTCCGTTCATGCAAAACAGCATCTGTCTGTTACTTTTAAATAGGTCGCATCAAGTCAGGGCCGAAAAACCCAGAGACTGACTTAGACGAGAAACTGTTAGAAAGGACAAAGAAAGAAACAGATAAAGAAACAGATAAAGAAACAGATAAAGAAACAGATAAGGAAACAGATAAAGAAACAGATAAAGAAACAGATAAAGAAACAGATAAAGAAACAGATAAGGAAACAGATAAAGAAACAGATAAAGAAACAGATAAGGAAACAGATAAGGAAACAGATAAAGAAACAGATAAGGAAACAGATATAAAACAGATACAAACAGAGGTACTGACGTAGCTCACTGAGACAGAGAAGAGTCGTCACTGGGAAACGTGGAGGAGAAGGAAACAGACCCAACAGAATGAGATGAACGACACATCTGCAGTACTCACAGTACTCACAGTACTCACAGTACTCACAGTAGTAACAGTAGTAACAGTAGTAACAGCAGTAATAGTAGTAACAGTAGTAGTAGTAATAGTAGTTGTAGCAGGTAGTAACAGGTAGTACCAGGTAGTACCAGGTAACAGGTAGTAACAGGCAGTAACAGGTAGTACCAGCAGTAACAGCAGCATATCGCAGCAACTGTTGCCAGCAGCAGCCAAACACACAGCAGCAGCAACGCCAGCAGTTGTTGTTGTCAACCGTTAGCCAACGCTGTTGTTGCCAAACCCGTTGCTGGCTGGCAGCTGGTTCAAACCCGTTTGCCAAACCATGGTTTGCTGAATACAAACCCATGTTGCCAAACCACAACTGTTGAACAAGCCAAACTGTTGTTAGCCAAATCAGCACCAGCAGTTGTTGCCAAATCACACCGTTGTTGTTGTTGTTGTTCACAACAGCAGCAAACGTTTAGCCAAACTGTTGTTGTTAAACGTTGCTGTTGTTGTTGTTGTTGTTGTTAAACTGTTGTTACAGTGTCAGCAATCCGAAACGTTGTTGTTGTTGAAGCAAATCAGCCAGTTGTTGTTGTTGCCAAGAACTGTTACAAATTGTTGTTAAAGAAATTGTCAGCAGCAGCAGCAGCAGCATAAACAGCAGCAGCAGCAACAGCAGCAGCAACAGCAGCAGCAAACAGCAGCAGTGCAGTAGCAACAGCAGCAACAGCAGCAGTAGCAACAGCAGCAGCAGCAGCAGCAACAGCAGCAGCAGCAGCAACAGCAGCAGCAGCAGCAACAGCAGTAGCAACAGCAGTAGCAGCAACAGCAGAGTAACAGTAGCAGTAGTAGCAACAGCAGGCAACAGTAGCAACAGCAGTAGCAGCAACAGCAGTAACAGCAGCAACAGCAGTAGCAGTAGCAACAGCAGCAACAGCAGCAGTAGCAACAGCAGTAGCAGCAACAGTAGCAACAGCAGTAGCAGTAGCAACAGCAGGCAGCAACAGTAGCAACAGCAGTAGCAGTAGCAACAGCAGTAGCAGCAACAGCAGCAGCAGTACCAGCAGTAGCAGTGCAGCAACAGCAGTAGCAGCAACAGTAGCAACAGCAGTAACAGTAGCAGTAGCAGTAACAGCAGTAGCAGTAACAGCAGTAACAGCAGCAGCAGTAGCACAGTAGCAGCAGTAGCACAAGGTTGCCAGCAGCTGTCAAGCTGGCAGCAAACGTTGTTAAACTGTTGTTGTTGTTGCTGGAGCCAGCCAGCACACAACCAAGCTGTTGTTCACAGTTGCCACAGTTGTTGTCACAGCTGTTGAGCCAACTGTTGTTGGAGTTGTTCAAACACAGCCAAACCCGTTGTTGTTGTTGTTTAGCCAACTGTTGGTTGTCAAACCAGTTGTTGTTGTCAAACCAACAGCCACAGTTGCTGTCAAACACAGTTGCTGTTGTTGTTTGACAAACTGTTGTTGTTGTTACACAGCAGTTGTTGTTCAGCAGCCAGCCAAACCACAGCTGTTGTTGTCACAGCACAAACGTTGTCACAGCAATTAAAGAAAGCAACGTTGTTGACACAGCAGCAGCAAACAGCAGCAAAGAAAGCAACCGAAGAGCACAGCAAACAGCAGCAGCAGCAGCAGTTGTTGTTGTTGCAAACGTTGTTAACTGTTGTTGTTGTTGTCAAGTTGTTGTTTGTTGTCAAACCGTTGTTGCTGTCAAACCCGCTGTTGTTCACAGCCAAACGTTGTTGTCAAACCGGCTGTTGTTGTTGCTCAGTTGTTGTCAAACTGTTGTTGTTGTTGTTGTTGCCAAACCGCTGGTTGTTGTTGCCTGTTGTTGTTGTTGTTGTCACAGCACAAACTGTTGTTGTTGCCTGTTACAACTGTTGGCAGCTGGTTAGCTGTTGACAAACGTTGTTGTTGTTGTTACAGCCAAACCACAGCAGCAAACAGCAGCATTATATAAACACAAATAAGAACATATAAACAGTTGTTGTTGTTGTTGCTATACAACAGCAGCAGCAGCAGCAGCAGCAGTTAAACGTTGAACACAGCAGAGCAACCACAGCAGCAGCGAAACGTTGCCAGCAGCAACACAGCACCACAGCAGCCACAGCAGCAGCCACAGCAACAGCAGCCAAACCACAGCAGCAACCCACAGCAGCAGCAGCAACCGGGTTGCCAGCAGCAACCACAGCAGCCAGCAGCACAGCCACAGTTGTCACAGCAGCACAAACGTTGTTGTCAGCCATACAACACAGTTGTTGAGCAAACGTTTGCAGCAGCAAACTGTTGCCAAACCACAGCAAACGTTGTTGTTGTTGTTGTTGTTGTTGTCACATACAGCAGAAACAAACTGACAGCAAACGTTGTTAAGCAGCAGTTGTTATTAGCCAAACAGTTGTTAAGCATGTCATTACAGCTAAACAGCACCAAACACAGCCACAAACACAGCAGCAGCAGCAGCCACAGCAGCAACCAGCAGCAGCAGCAGCAGCAGCAGCAAACGTTGCCACAGCAGCTGCCACAGCCAGCAGCAGCAAACACAGCAGCCAAACACACAAACACAGCAGCAGCAACCGTTGTTGCTGTTGCCAACCAGCCAAGTTGTTACAAACACAGCTGTTGTTGTCAAACTGCTGTTGCTGTTGTTGTTGTCAAACCGATACAGCAGCAGCAGCTGTTGCCAGCAACCACAGCAAACACACAGCAGTTGTTGCTGTTGTTAACAGCAATCACACAGCCAAACTGTTGTCAACACATTGTTGAACACAAACTGTTGTTGTTGTTGTCACAGCAAACATGTTGTTGTTGTTGTTGTTGTTGTTAAACGTTGTTAAACAAGTTGTTAAGAAGCAGCAACAAGAAAGAAAGAAGCAAACAGCAACGTTGTTGTTGGAGCAACCAAGAAGAGCAGCAACCAGCAGCAGCCGCAGCAATCGGCAGCAGCAGCAGCAACAACAGCAGCAGCAACACAGCAGCATAGCAAACAGCAAAGCACCAGCAGCAGCAGCAGCGTTACAGCAACGTTAGCTGTTACACAGCAAACACAGCAGCAAACACAGCATAGTGCTGTTACAAACTGCTGTTAAACCAGCGAGCCAAGCTGTTGGTCACAGCAAACTGTTGTTGTTGTCAAACGGCTGTTGTTGTTGTTGTTGTTGTCAAACACAGCAAACGTTGTTGTTACACACAGCTGTTTGTTGTTGGAGAAAACAGTTACAAATCACAGCAGCAGTTGTTAAACTGTTGTTAAGCAACTGTTGTTGTTGTTGCCAAACACAGCCAAACTGTTGTTGTTGTTACAACTGTTGTTGTTACAGCAAATCACACAAACTGTTGTCAAGCAGCAAACTGTTGTTGTTAATTGTTGTTGTTGTTGTTGTTGAACTGTTGTCAGCAGCAGAGCAGCAGCAGCCACCACAGCAACCACACAAACACAGCCATACAACACAAACGTTGTTGCCAGCAGCGAACCACAACAACCACAGCCAGCCACAGCTGTTGTCAAATTGTTGAACCGTTGTTGCTGAGCTGAGTTGTTGTTACCAAACGTTGTTGACAGAAACAACTGTCACAGCAACCACAAACAGCCAAACACAACTGTTGTTGTTGTTGGTTACCAGCAGCAAACCGTTGTTGTTGTTTGCCAACCACAGCACCAAACTGTCAGCAACGTTGTTGTTGTTGAACACAGCAACGTTGTTTAAGACAATAAACGTTGTTGTTGTTGTTGTTGTTGTTAAACACAGCAGCAGCAACGTTAAAGAATCAGCAGTTAAGCAAACATGTGGCACAGCAGCAACAGCAGCAGCAGCAACACAGCAGCAGCAGCAACACAGCAGCAGCAATTACAGTAGCAACAGCAGCAACAGCAGCAGCAGCAGCAGCTGCTAAGCAGCAACAGCAGCAGCAGAGCAGCAGCAGCAACAGCAGCAGCAGAAAGCAGCAGTAGCAGCAGCAACAGCAGCAACAGCAGCAGCAGCAGCAGCAGCAGCAGCAACAGCAGCAGCAGCAAGCACTCACAGCCAGCAGCAGCAGCAGCAGTAGCAACAGCAGCAACAGCAGCAGCAGCAGCAGCAGCAGCAGCAACAGCAGCAACAGCAGCAGCAGCAATTGGCAGCAGCAGCAACAGAAAACAGCAGCAGCAGTTGTTACAGTGCAGCAAATTGTTAGCAGCAACAGCAGCAAAACAGCAGCAGCAGCAGCAGCAGCAGCAACAGCAGCAGCAGCAACAGTAGCAACAGCAGCAACAGCAGTAGCAGCAACAGCAGCAATGCGCAGCAGCAACAGTAGCAGCAGAAGAACAGCAGTAGCATCAGCAGTAACAGCAGCAAAGGTAGTAGCAGTAGTAACAGCAGTAGTAGTAACAGTAGTAACAGTAGTAACAGTAGTAGTAGTAACAGTAGCAGTAGTAGTAGTAGTACAGTAGTAGTAGTAACAGTAGCAACAGTAGTAACAGTAGTAGTAGTAACAGTAGGTAGTAACAGTAGTAGTAGTAGTAACAGCAGTAACAGTAGTAACAGTAGTAGTAGTAGTAACAGTAGTAGTAGTCAGCCAGTGGTTTTATCTGTCTCCGTTGTTTTCCTTCCTCCACAGTCCACGAGCTCCAGGAGACCCAGAATAAGATCGCTATGACGCATCAGCACGGAAGCCCCTCCCCTGAACTCGTGGCCTGGGCCCCGCCTCCCCACAGCCTCCTCCTCCTCCTCCCTCCACCGCCTCCTCCACCTCCCTCACGAGATGCAACCTCAGGTGAGGATTGTGTCAACAGGAAGTGTGATCGGTCTGGAGCTGCAGAGCTTACTTAACAACCGCCTCCTGGAGACAGTAAAATATGAACAAGGTTTTATTAGAGAATAAAATCAGCTGCAGGAATTTACTGAAGAACATGAATGTGACTCTGAGAGTTTGTCTGTTTTGCCTCTGATCGCCATCATGAGGAAGTCTCAAAAAGGCTCAAGGCCCCAGTGAAGGCAGAGCAGCCTCTAGGTGAGATCCATCACACCTGTTTATACTGTCCTTATTATCTCGATGAGTC
This sequence comes from Lates japonicus, assembly GCA_033238685.1. NCBI lineage: Eukaryota > Metazoa > Chordata > Actinopteri > Centropomidae > Lates > Lates japonicus. The sequence continues at coordinate 468,502 of BRZM01000136.1, forward strand.
TGTGTGATGCACAGAGGAGGACGGCGTTGACTTCTAAAGGATAACTCCATGTTTTTTTGCAGAATGATGATTGAACAAGGCCTAGGTAAAAATGTGGAATTTCAACTCTACTAGCAGTGGGTTAGTCAGTGAGCTACCACAGCCAGCCTTCCCTCCTGCCTAGCCATGAGGGTGTGGACGACGGGAAGGCAAGGCGTGAATGAGATGATGGAGAGGATCAAACAAGGCCGTCTCATGGCCCACAAGAGTCAGGATAGCAAGGTGAGGACGAGACGGACGATGATATGGACTGTTTTTATACATGTTAACATCGACACAGAATGAAACCCCTCCTGCCGCCAGCCCGTTATTTTTACCCACATTCAGCAGAGTCATGTCAAAGGTCACATCGTCTCTGACAACAGATCAGCCAGCCATTCCTGCTTCACTGTGACCTCTTCCTGTAAACATCAGCAGGTCGCTTGGCTCCATGTTTCGCGTCGCCTGAGTTCACTAACATTAGCCTCCCTCCCTCCCTCTCTCTCCTCTCCCTCCTCCTCTCTCTCTCCCTCTCCCTGTCTCTCCCTCCTCTCTCCCCTCCCTCTCCCTCCCTCTCTCCCTCTCTCTCTCCCCTCTCCCTCTCTCCCCTCCCTCTCTCTCTCCCCCCTCCCTCCTCTCTCCCCTCCCCCTCTCTCCCCCTCCCTCCCTCTCTCCCTCCTCTCTCTCTCCCCCCCTCCCTCCTCTCTCCCTCTCCCTCCTCCCTCTCCCCCTCTCCCTCCATGTCCCTCCTTGGTGCTACAGAGAGCAGCAGTAAAGTGAGTATATTGACATCTGCATCAATCTTGTGGTGTGATGCCTCAGTCCCCCCCCCCACACACACACACACCACACACACTCTGCCACACACACACACACACACACACTCACACTCACACACACACACACACACACTCACACACACACACACACACACACACACACACACACACACACACACACACACACACACACACACACACCCACACACACACACACACACACACACACATTACACACACACACACACACTCACACACTCACACACACTCACACACACACACACTGTAGACCGTCCAGTTTTAATCAGTTCAACACACATCAGATGACTTCCTGTGTGGACGGCAGCTGCTGGGTTCTCGTGAGTCTTCTGCAGAAATCCCAGGTTCCTGAGAAGCTGATCTCTGATCAGAGGAAATCAGAACCTCCTGGTTGGTAAATGTAGAATAAAACGCTGTGATTTCCAGTGTCAGTGATTCCCAACCAGCAGGACGTTTACCTCAGATGATGAACTAAACTCTGTGGTTTGATTAAAAACCACACCCACATGTTTTAATGAAGAAACATCTGGAACATGATGTGGAGGAATCACTGCTCTAACTGTGTGTTTGTTTGTTGCAGCAGCCTCCAGTGTGTGAGGAGAAACAACAGGAGAGCGCCATGGACGAACTGAAAGGCATCCTGGTAAAAACAGGCTGATTTAATGTCCCAGTGTCACTGCTGCAACTTATCGCTGCTTATTTTGTATCAGGAGTGTAAATAACTTAATTTAACTTGATTTAAAAAGCATGAGAGGACTCAGTAATCTCAGTTATGAATGTTTGTTTCTGTGAATAATGTTTGCACACGCAGCTTAAACACATTTTGAATCTTTGAATAATCCTGTTTCTCTCCAGGACACGGTGAAGAGGAGCCCCAGCAGAGGCTCTCAGGAGTCGGGGCCGTCTCCTCCGGGGAAGAAGGACAGCGAGCTGGAGGTGATCCTGAGACGCAGACGCAACAAGGCCGGAGAGGCCGGATCTGCAGGTAAACACACCTGAGGAGGAGAAGCACAGTCTGACAGTGACTGTGGAGAACACCACCTTCTCCTCCCTGAACACAAAACTTCAAATTAGACCTTTAAGCCTTTAAATATGATGATACATGTCGATGTTCGGAGATGAGGTCAAACTGTTCTGTATCTCAGGGTTCATGTGAAGTCATGTTATTAAATATCTTGTTGCTGAATCAGTCAATTTTCAGAACGTGTGGCGTTAACACTGCAGAGGTCAGAGGTCAGAGGTGTGTGTGTGTGTGTGTGTGTGTGTGTGTGTGTCCAGCAGAGGGTGCACTCAGCGCAGAGAGAACACACTCTGTGTAACGAGGTCAGATCTCTGCTGGTGTGGATTTATCTGCTTTTCCATGATCGACTGACCTCGTTAATCACAGCTGATTTAAAGTCACTAAAATAATATTTGATCCCAATAAATGACCGACTCCGGATGAACAGATATCAATAAAATAAAAAGAGGAGTCAAAGAGACCAAGCTGGATAAAGCAGTGTGAGCTGGAGGAGAAGCTGTTTATACATCAGATCAGATCAAACAAAAACTATCAACTAAAAACCAAAAATGATCAAATCTGATTTAAAAGCGGACACGCTCATTTTTTATTTTGTTCTTTGTCCTCCTCAGACGAGCGGGAGGGCCAGATGATCCACGTCTCCTCCTCCGACAGCCTGAACGGGAGGCGCACCAGCAGCGACTCGGGCAAAGATCTGAGCGTCCCCTCCGACCCGGCTGGGCCCAGGGTCAGCCTGGAGAGACGGGGGTCGGGGCCCGGACCTATCGTGGCCAGGAGGAAGAGCTCTGACACGGGGGGCAGAGAGCCCAGAGTGGGCTCCTGGCAGGAGAGGAGGTCCTGCAGCTCCCTGTCGGAGAAGGAGACGGCCGAGTCTCCGGTCAGCAACGGCTGCATCGACAGGTGGAGCATCACTGCATCAGACAGAATCCAAAGATATTCCGTTTACAGTCATTTAACCCAAAGATGGATGACATTATGGACAGAAGCCAGAGACAGAGCTTTTAGTTTATCCAGAAACATCAATCAAACATCACTATATTTACATACCAGACTCCATTGACAAAAACATGAATTTTACCAAGCAGAACTCAGGAGCTGCTGGAATACCACTGCCTCCATCTGTTAGTGTGTTTGTGTTACTGTGTGGTACTTTTACTTATGTAGAGTATCTGATTACTTCTTCCACCACTGAAAGTCACACAGTAACACAAACACACTAACAGATGGAGGCAGTGGTATTCCAGCAGCTCCCAGTAAAATTCCTGTTTTTGTCAGTGGAGTCTGGTAGTGATATATAGAGATGATTCTGAATAAACTAAAAGGATTTTTAGGATTTTAATAAAAAGGTCAAACATGGAAAAATAAGACAGAAGTAAAATGTGTTTGTCATGTTTAGGTTTCTGGTGTGTAACAGCACGTACTGCAGCCACATTTAGAGACTCATAAGAAGCCGGATTAGTGGGAGGAATCAGATTAAGACAGGAAACAGGAGACCATGTTTTCATGCAGCTTCTCCAGTAACATGATTTTCAACTGTTGCTTTCATATCCTGAGTGCATTAATGATACAGACACTGCAGAGCAAACAGCTCCCAGTTTCTTTTACTGTACAACTCCAATAACAATCTGCAGGAACCAGCTTCTGTTACTCAGGTGTTTGGTTTGATGACTCTGTTTTTGTCTCTTGTTCGAACAGCGTCCTGGAGGATGATCAAAATGTGATGGAGAAGTGCATCCAGTCAAACGGAGTTGACCACGCTGAACCCGGTGAGGAAGCGCACGCCGCCGTCTGCACCGGCAGCGGTGACGCCGAGTGCTAGGATGGACTCTGAGGATCCCAGGTTTTGTTTCTGTGTGATCAGATGATTTCAGGGTGCGATCACACCACGGTGCTTTGTTTTCTAGGTCAGAAACCATCTGTATTTATTTTTACTGATTTACAATAACTACAGGAGGTGCTGTAAGGAAAAGTCACATGACTAAGATGGAGCTGTTTTATTGGACAGGTTAGGTCCAAGCATTTGAAAAGTGGATCAGTGTAAATCCAGAGGTGAAATGTTGTTGTTGCTCGGTGTGAACACACCCTGACCTGTGCAGCTGCTGTAGAAACAAACACACACTGCAACTGTCGCTCAGCAATGATTAATTATTAACACAAGAAAACTGTTCTTTCAGTTTAACAATTAAGATACAGGAGACAACGAATATCTTATTCTGTAGTTTCAATATTCATATCCACATCTCACAGTAAATTAAACCATTTGTAGATGAGGTTTTCTATAAAGAGGAAACACACCCAGAACAGAATTAATAGTCCAACGTGTGGATGATGCATCTTTTAAAAACCGAAGGTAAACCGTCAGAGGACGTCACGAGATGAGTCTCTTCTTTTCTAATGTTTTTATTTTTCCACTTCCTCTGATTAAATGTGTAGTTTACCTCTGCACATCTCTAAAACTGAACAAGATGAAACAGTGGCGACAGTGGATTAATGCAACATGTCCAGAAACACACTGTCCTTATGTGTGTCTTCAGTTTTCATCAGTTTTCAGGACACGTTTTCAGACGTTAAAACATCAACTAAAACCACCTTCAGTAAAACTGAGAGTGGTGATGTTGATGATTATTTTTCACAGTAAAATCCAGCGACAGTTGAGTCCGTGTGGAGTTTTCTACAGCGGCTGATGCTCTGAGTTGCTGTCCAGTATCAACCTGCTGAGCATCACTTCTTTTCTCTGTCGGCTTCTTCAAACAAACCTGTGGATCCTTGAGTCTCAGACTGACCTGAACTGAACGAGGGAAGCTGCACTTTTTTGCACAGAGCCTCAGTTTTCTTCAAACACTTTGACTTGTGCGACGACTGCGAAGCTTTAGGTTAAAGTTTGTTTCTTTTGTTTTTCTATTCGATGCACAAAGGATGTGTTCAGTATCACTTTGTGTCATCAGAAGGAATGCACTGTACTGTACTGTTTAGAATCCAGCTCTCCAACTTCTTCTGCTTCTCCTCCACCTCTTCTTTACTCCCAGGTGTCGTGAGGGCTGCACATTGATTTATCTATGATCATATTACAACCAGCTTCATCAGCAGAAACACTGAAACACACTTTACTTTGTTACAGGTAAAGAAAAACTAAATTAAAATGAATTCTGAATTGATGTTTTAGCTCCTCTCAGAGCCTCTCCAGGCTTATTTAAGTAAACTGGTTCATCCTCTGGGGAGCAGATATATAAGTCCTAACTTCTGTCATTTAGATATTAATATTTAAGATGTAAAAGGCCCAAACAAACTGCATCCACTAATGAAGGCCATGAGATGTGGCTGAGAGCTCCAGAAAAACAACGTTCTCATTGTGCAGCCCTGACCGTCGTATCCAGGTTATTTAGAGGATCTCACTCTGTTTAATCCAACCTCTTCCTGAGTGAAAACACCCAGGAACAGTTTTTACAACCAGGGTTTGAATAATTGTCCAGGAAGCAGCTCATGTGGAGAGACGCTTTTCCTTTCTGCTGCTGAGGCTCCTGTCCAGGTTTCAGCGTGTCGACTATCAGTGTGTCGTTAGGCTTTGAGGTGGAAATCTGACAAAATGTGATAATGGAAATGTGACCCATATTTCAGGTTTTAGAGGAAAAGAACAAGAGGTTTCTCCAACGACAGCAGAGACAGAAGGTGGGTTTCCATCCATCCAAGTGGAGAGGAGAACTGTGGAGGGGACACGGAGGAAATTCAGTTAAAATTTGCTTCACATCTGGATGGAAACCCACCTCCTAGTAGCAGAAACAGTTCCAACCAAATCACAGCTAACAGAAATGTTCTCAGGGTCCATGGGACAAAATTTCACCAAACCCACTTCGGGGCCTTGAGGAGAAACAAGCCGAAGCCATTTTTTTAAACTAGTGGTGAAATAAGGAAATGGTTAGAACAGCTTTGGAGGAATGAGGTGCTTGTGTATTTTGTCTACCTCTCCACAGACACCTGCCTCTAAACCGATAACGTCTTCGTGGTGTTAAATCTCATGAGATTCTGTCATCGTCCCTCCACCAGAGATAAAATGTCTTCCACACGCCTTCCTCCACTGAATCAGAGTCCAGAGTCCTGGATTGTTTCTGTGCTCAGTCAACACGCTCACCACCACATCTCACCGTGCATTCCTTGACTTTTATTTTGTAGGGCCTGCTGTCTATATATAGCTTTCCTGACACACGATGCAACATTAAGAACAATTTTGAAGAGTATGCAATTACATAAGGCACATTTGTATGACGCTTTCACACCCTGTCATTCTTTCTTAAAACACAGATTCACATTTAAAAGTGCATTTCGTTCTGTCCTTTAGGTGTATTTTATTCTAATGTAAAGGACCGTGATGTTGAGGAGTTAATCAACTGTTAGGCTGCACATTAAACAACCCATCAGAGCCACTGAGCTGCCACAGGCCTGAATATTATGCATATCGGGAGACGGCTGTAGATGTGGCCTGCAGCTGGGTGATGTTTTAGGTCCTTGTACTGATTGCATAGTTGTCAACCAAGTGGCTACTTAACAAAGGGATTTACTGTATCTGACAGAGTTTGGGTGACTATAGATATTGTGTGTGTTTGGGATATAAATGGAGTGTTAAAAGTTTTTTAAAACATGGATTTTCATTTTAGCATCACTTGAAATAAATTGCAATTCAAACTAAAAGAAGCGTTGTTTGTCTTTATTAGTAAAAACAACAGATGAATATGATATTTTGCTGTAAAAACAGCTTGAGAGGCAGGAATGTCTGTCGTACACTCCTGAGCACAAGATGGCGGTGTGTTGATTCACCGCTGCTTCCCACCCGCCGCTGAATTATTACGTAGACATTCAAGATGGCGTCGCAGTACTACCAAGACATGCAGGAGAGCTTCAAAAATAACAGCAAGAGCCGAGAGTTCCCGGCTCACACCGCTAAAGTCCACTCGGTGGCCTGGAGCTGCGACGGCAGGAGACTCGCCTCCGGATCTTTTGACAAAACCGCCAGCGTTTTCATCCTGGAGAAAGACCGGCTGGTGAGTCGCTCCGCTGCTTTCGACTAGCATGCTAGCGTTAGCCTCGTTTCAGTGAATGAATGGACGCTCGGGGATTAACTTGTACGTTGGCTAGTGAACTCTAACAAACAAAATCATTTAATACGGACTATTATATGTTACAACCGTGTGGGTGTCTCTCCGTATCACACTACAAACACTTCGGCATATTAATCGTCGCTAGCTGTTGACACGAAATTTACCACCGGCAAGACAATGTAAAATATTAAACCAGACTCCATTGAGAAAAGTCCAAATATTTAACGTTGCTTCAATAATGTCCGAGGACGGTATGTAAACTGTAAACTGTAAAACATAGAGAAAGAAACACTATGTGAACAGTTCTCATAGCAGAATCACGTTCCCATAAATATCTGTTTATAAATATTTAAGCTTCCTATCGTCCTAAATTAGCTCTTTCGATAATTGTTTTACATATATACATTTATATGTAATTATTTCTGACTTTAAACTCACAACAGCTAATGTGTAGCTCTGTTTTAAACAGTTGAACTGTATTCGTGTAAATTTGGGATTTTATTTACATTACCCAGATTTTGTGATGGTGGCTTTTTGCATGCATCATGTTTATCTTATTTAGTCTGTAAGGGTTCAGGGTTCAGGGCTTATTGTACCTGGGCCAGTGAACACCTGTTAAATCTGACTTTGTGTCTGTCCCCAGGTGAAAGAGAACAACTACAGAGGTCATGGAGACAGCGTGGATCAGCTCTGCTGGCATCCAACCAACCCAGACCTGTTTGTCACAGCATCTGGAGACAAGACCATTCGCATATGGGACGTCCGCACCACCAAGTGCATCGCCACCGTCAATACAAAAGGTGGGACATGTGTTCAAAGCATTAGACACAAAGAAGTCAGACATTTGTTGGTCAGAGTAGAGCAGGATATATCAGTTCTGTTTACCACGAATGCTCACATGTAAAGCAGTAGTGTGTGTGAGCTTCTCTGGAAGTTACAGCTGCAAACTTGCAGCCAGAAGCTGAACAGCAGGACTCCAGACGCTAGTTTTCACAGTAACTGAATTACAGCTTCTACGACTGACAGAAGCGAGGAGACACCCTGCTTCCTCCCTGCTGCTCCGCTTCCCTCCATCCATGTGGGAAAAAAAGACAAATTAATTTATAAACTGCACAACCCGTATTGATTTTATGGAAACATTTCATTGTGTGAGGGAGGAAAAGAACTAAAAAAATGTAAAAACAAAAAAAAAACAGCAGATCTCAGATAAACCTTTGTCCATGAGAGAGATTTATTTAACAATCTCAAATGTTTTTTAGGAGAAAACATCAACATCTGCTGGAGCCCTGATGGTCAGACCATCGCTGTCGGCAACAAAGACGACGTTGTGACCTTCATCGACGCCAAGACTCATCGCTCCAAGGCCGAGGAACAGTTCAAGTTCGAGGTGAACGAGATCTCCTGGAACAACGACAACGACATGTTCTTCCTCACAAACGGCAACGGCTGCATCAACATTCTGAGGTAAGAACCAAAGTCAACAGAACAGGGAAGGTAGGCAGAGAAACAACTTCTAAATTAGTATTTTTATTCACGAGAAGCTGTCTGAGTGCTGAGCTCTGTCGGTTTTCACACACTGACACGTGCCAGCTGCTGCTATCAGCTGAAGGTGTGATGGTAGATACTGGTGTTTGATTTTCCTGCAGGAAACAGTCTGTGTAGTTTTTCAGATTCAGACCACAGGCAGGAAATGGAAAGAGCTGTTTCCCCGGGTATTTATTTTCACTTTGCTGTCATCAGGCCTGGTTCTGGTTTCTTTAGATATCACTGGATATGATATAAAGAAACTTAAACCAGACTGTGGTAAAAACAGAAGTCACATGACTCTCTAGCAGCTCGTTTAATGTCGTCTGCTCTGTTTGGTTTTCATCTCTGTAAGAAAAGTGTCTGTTTTCACCCGTGAACCACTGTTCAGCTGCAGTGTGCGTTTGTTCTGTTTGACTGGTGTTCGCTGCTGTAACTCTGTAGCTCGGGTTTTTATATGAACCAAACTTCATTTTATTCTGCTCCACTTTTCAAACGAGGAAATGCTCCTTCTACATAAAACTTGCGTCGTGCAGCAGGTTGTCTTTTTAACACTTCTACATTTTCTGATGCCGTGAAAGAAAAACGAAATCTGAATCAGACGTGACACGTTGTCTTCACGCACCTCGACCTTATTTTATTTCTGACCCATCTCCAACGCAACATCGAGGTTACCAGAGGAAAACCCTCCCAGGTAAACAGAGCTCCTCTCTCATCATTCTTGGCTTTTATCTGAGTTAAAAGTCAGAGGCACAGTAAACAGCTGAAAACACACCTGGTGAAAACATCCTGTAAGATCAGCTGCTGTGGTTCAGAGCTGAAATAACCACTCTGTCTGTTTGCAGTTATCCAGAGCTGAAGCCCATTCAGTCCATCAACGCTCACCCGTCCAACTGCATCTGCATCAAGTTCGACCCCACGGGAAAATACTTTGCCACAGGAAGTGCCGACGCCCTCGTCAGCCTGTGGGACGTGGAGGAGCTGGTGTGTGTTCGCTGCTTCTCCAGGTACGTCTGAGTGTGTGTGTGTGTTGTATGAGCTTCATGTTTAAATATTCATAAATATGTGTTTAGCATTATTGACTCCTGCATTTTTTTTGTCACAGGTTAGACTGGCCGGTGAGGACTCTGAGTTTCAGCCACGACGGGAAGATGTTGGCCTCGGCCTCAGAGGATCATTTCATCGACATCGCCGAGGTGGAGACAGGTCAGTTTGTCAAGAGATGAGTTTTAAACTGCAGTCAATGAGCAGATTAGATCCTGAGAAATATCGATATGATCATATATTTTGCATGATCACCCAGCCCTAGAGGTGAAGTTAATTAGAGCAGTTAAAACCAGTTCATTGATCATAAAGATGAGCTGATTTATCAAACATGACTGAGGCAGCAGTTTTGTGTCAGTTAGTCTCTGTTACTGGTTCCTGGAGGTTGTTGCAGGTCCTCCTGTAATTTCACAAAAAGTCCTTGATCATTACTGAAAGTCCTTGTAACAGACATCAAAACCTGAAAAATACAGTCGATTCCTTTAGAAAATCACTGCTCAGTTTTTAAGGAATAAACTTCCATCAAAATATGAAATGGTTGAAGAAATTTAATCGACATCGTTGATCGCTGCCTTTAAATAACATGACAGACTTTTCACTTCATCACTCGTCTGTGTTTTGCAGGAGAGAAGCTGTGGGAGGTGCAGTGTGACTCTCCAACCTTTACTGTCGCCTGGCACCCGAAGAGGCCGCTGCTCGCCTTCGCCTGCGACGACAAGGAGGGCAAGTATGACAACAACCGGGAGGCGGGCACCGTCAAACTGTTCGGCCTCCCCAACGACTCCTGAGACACAACAGCTGCTGACACCAGCTCAGTGTCTTCTGTCCTCGTCAGGATTTAAGGAAGGTGAAGGAAACATCCCGAGGAGCCAGGAAGAGATAGTTTCCAGCTGCTGCTCCTGAAGCTGCAGTAACGTTTAGTCACCAGCAGGTGGTGCAGCTCACCTTTCTCTAACAGCTGGCTTCATTCCCTGTTTTGACACACAGATAAAAACACAACTCCCTCTGCTGTAATATATTGTTTTTATGTAAGATAGGCGTCATTTTTGATATTAAAGTTGGTCTCTTTATAATTCTCATGTGTCTTGAGCCGTGACTGTTGAATTATTCAGATGTTTAGATCAGAGAGAAGCAGGTTTAAGGTTTAAGGTTTATATTCCTGCTCTCTGCAGAAAGCAGCTCGGCCTGTTTTTCTGTGAAAGCACAGAGCTGAGAGTCTGAACGGGAAACACTTATTTAATTACTCTGGACCTTGAACCATCCGAGCGCCTGCAGCGTGGGTGGGTGTGTGTGTGTGTGTTAGGTGATAAAAGCAGGAGATGAAATAAACATATGCACTCACCAACAAACTGTCCACACAAACCCCCGCAGCCTGTCGTCCAGAAAACACTCCCACCTCTGCGTCTGCAGCCAAAAAACACTGGTACTGAGTTTTATTCAATATTCAATATTAAATACTGTTCGTTGTTTTTACTGCAGTGACCAAAGCATGGTTTTCTGAACGACTTCTGTCTGTTGCGTCTCATTCAGGTTGTGCTTTGAATCCTGAAATGAAAATCAAATGACCTCTGAAAAGGTCTGGCTGTTGATATAAAGAAAAACTTGAGGATTATATCTTCAAATAAAGTTCTGAGAGTCTAATGATTTTAGTATTATCATATGTTTAACCTGAGAGAAGTTTTACCATCATCATTCTTCATCTTCCTTCACATCAAAGAAGGTTATTAAAGTTTTAAATATTGGTACAAACTCTTGTTCATCTGCAGCTTTAAGAGGTAAATATTAGTGTTTCAGTTTTCTCAGTCTTTCTCCGTCCCTCAGTGTGAGCTCAGAGTGAAGGCGTGCTGTCCGGGCTGATGGCAGCTGGTCGCTCCTTCCCTCCTCCCCACCCTGAGCCTCGGAGCAGCAGGCCGCAGGATGTTTTCACCTCGTGGTTTCCTGTCGTCTTAGCAGGCACCCGACTGTCCCCACTTTATTTTAATTTAGTTCAACTCCACGTGAGAACGGAGCCGTTCCAAGAAAACCTGAAGTGTCCAAAACCTTCTGTGGAGTGACGACTCTCTGCTGACTCACCACTTTCAAGTCTGATAGAGAAAAGACAAATAATTCTTCTGCAAACACGTCTGCTCAGTTGTTAAAACACCTTAAAGAATGTGTGTTTATATTTTACGAGGAGTGAAAACCAAAGGAAGATGACGAGTTAATTTAACCTGAACCACAGTCTCTCTGTTTTCTGTTTTTTTTCTCCATTCTTTGGAGAATTCATGTACTGAAACTCTGTATGTTTAGGTTTTTAACAGTATTCAGACACCTGTTAGCATGTAGAATGGAAACAGTGGAAACCAGTCTGTGTGTTTATGGGAACATGCAGATCCAGGACCTGGTTCTGACTCCAGCGCCTCCTCCTGGACGTTGTGAAGAAGTCGCTCAGTATCCATGGATGTGATTGCCAGCGAGCATCATGGGATTATAATCAAACCAGCAGGAGGGTCCATCTGATCTGACCTTTAACGGTCTGATCTACATGGAGCAGCTTCACCGACCCATTTAAAGCTCAGTGGGGAGGAAACAGCTTTAAACACTGCTGTTTGCTCTGTTTGTATCAAGTCTGAACAGACCTTATTTTAGACATTTAACCAGAAACACACTGACTTTGGGACGAGGGAACAGGAAGTGCTAACATGCTAACATGCTAACTTACTAACTTACTTCCTGGTTTTAGGATCAGTCCTGCAGCTCTCTATTGAAGAGAAACATCAATCATTACTGCATTAACAGCCTTTTAATATTTCTTTCCTGTGCTCAACATGTGAAACATTCAGAAGGTGAAACAGTGTCAGAAATGAGCTTGAAACCTCAATCAGGTTTCACATGGATCAATACTCTCATTCACTGAACAGCAGCGTTTCCCAAGGTGATCGTCCTCTGTTTCATCAGATGTGCTGATCAATCCATTCACATACTAATGATTTCAGACAAGGTGTGTGTGTGTTTGTGTGTGTGTGTGTTAAGGAAGGGCAGCTGTGTGCAGAGAGATAATCAGACCCACCCGTCCATTTGCTTCAGTCAAAACGAATTAGTCTCTGGGTCTGTTAAAGGGCACTTCCGCTGTTCTGGATAATTGCTGCGCTGCATTGACCGGAGGCTTCCTGATTGATTTTTGGAGTTTTGGTGAGATGAGAATCTTTGATGCTCGGTCACACACTCTTTCTGTTTTCCTGATCGCTGACCAAACATGCTTTCATCAAATGTAGGTGCAAGGGACATTTTAATACCTGCATGTTCCTCACAAACAAATACCAAAAAAGTATTTAAATATCTCCAGAATTAGGTTCAGCATCAAGTGGCAGCTGTTACAGATTACTAATCTAGTCATCTGGTACAAGTAACACATGAATAAAAAAACTGTTTTTAAAAAAACGATGTAATCAAAAAAATGTTTTCATAGCCATCATTTTCTATGTCAGCAGAAATTAAAAAGGTAAAATCAAATCAAGTTAATTTTATTTATATAGCACCAAATCACAACAGAAGTTACCTCAGGTCGCTTTTCATATAGAGCAGGTCCAGACCGTACTCTTTATATTATTATATTTACAGAAAGAGACCCAACAGTTCCCTCCAGAAAAACATCCTCTAAGAGGCAGAAACCTCGAGCAGAACCAGACTCAGGGTGGGCGGCCATCGGCCTCGACCAGGGACAGGGTGAGGAGAACGTAGCATAAAGGAGATTCCACACAGAGATGTAAAGTAATATTAATAATAATTAAAACAGTAGCAATGAGACTAGAAGACTAAGTATTGTAAATGTAACAGCAGGTGTTGAGCAGGATCGTGGGAGCAGCAGGGGGCTTGTCATCACAGATCAGACTCTACAGCTGCAGAGGCAGAAATACCTGCAGAGAGAGACAGAAGAGGAGAGAGAGACAGTTTGACTTCCAGGTTATACTTTCTGTCAGGGGAACCAGCCAGGTCTCTGTCCTGGCATTTAAGATTAGATCAGTCAGGTTTCCCTTTTTTAAATGTCTAATCAAACTGCACACAACTGCATCATAATGAACATTTTCAACCCACCACAAGAACACAACCATAAAATCATGAGGAAGACTCTAAACATTTGTATATTTATTTCACCTCAAACATACCAAACGCCACAGTCCCAAAATCCACATTCAGAACAAACGAAAATATGATTCAAGACTCAGAGAAGATGTCGAGTTAGTGACATGCATTTATAAGATATGAGTATGTACAGATAGAGAAAGAGAGAGGAGCTCAGTGCATCATGGGAAATCCCCCGGCTAGAGCAATATTCCTGTCATACAGATTCCCCAAAAAAACTTTTACATTCAAAAAGAAATCATTTCTTTTCGGGTTTAATATCATTCTAACCACATTCAGTGTTTCCAAAATCTCCTCAACAAAGCTTCAAAGTAAAATGTTACTGAGACCAACAAACAGAAATATCAACATCAAACCAGTGTTGACCAGGATTTCTCCACAAACTACAAATTCAAAAGATTTTTCTCCACTCATTCTTTTTTGTCATGTCTTGATGTTTATTCATTCGTCTGCTGTGAGGAAGTGTTTCTGTTTCTACGTTTGTATTTCAGCATCAGAGCGAGTGTGTGCAGCATCACACCAATAACGATAATGAAAGAATATTGGTTGGTAAATTCCATCATCTGCTTTAACTAATTTAATAGCTACTTAGATAATTGATTAGCTCATTCATGGCTGAAGATACAGAGGCATGAGGCTGAAACCAGATCTGAACGACCTCGTCTAAATTTCACACAGGCCTCGTGAGGGAATTACTCGTCGAAGATTTAATTGTTGTCTCCAGATTAAAATGATTGATTTTGTAGAAATGGATCTGAGGTGAGTCACCGTGTGCAGAGATGCACAGATGGAGGTTCTTCAGTTCAACCTTTTCCTTTCTCTGCCCGCTGTCTTCTCTCCTGTGGATCCATCTCTGGCTGAGAACCTCAACTTTGAGTTTTTATAAACTGAAGGACATTTACATCTACTCGTGTGTCAGTCACTTTTATCCAAAGAGACTTAAAAGTGAAGAAGACTAAAGCCTCAGAGATACAGGAGACGCTGAAGGAAGAACTAAATCTGCTCAGCAGCAGATGAATGACAGAAGTGGACAGTCAGTGTTAGTTGGTCTTGTCAGGGTGTTAGAGGTGTTAGGAGGAGCTCTCACAGGAGATGAGTCTTCAGAGGTTGTTGAAGACGCTCCTGCTCTGATCTGGGAACTGGTTCCACCATCAGGGAACCACAGACCAGAACAGTCTGGACTGAGAACACCTTGTGTGCAGGGATGGTGATCCTTGGAGGAACACAGTGTCTGCCTGAAGGACTGAGTTCAGACCCAGAGGTGTCTCTGTAGGCACTGACAGGCTGAGCAGGGAGGTCCAGGCCTCTCTCTCCCCAGCTCCTCCTGAGGAATCCAAGGTGTTCCCAGGTCAGAAGAGATATATTATCCCTCCACTGAGCTCTTGTGTTCTTGGTCTACCCCGAGGTCTCTCCGAGCTGACCCTCATCCCAACTGCCTCACATTTGAACTGCAAAAAGCAGAGATGCAATCCTGAGGTCCCCAAACCAGATACACTCCTCACCTCGGCTGCACCTTGACATCCTCAAGCATCCACATTAAGCTGATTAATATCAGAAGTGACTCTGTGAAGACTCTGTGAAGACTCTGTGGAGACCTGTGAAGACTCTGTGGAGACCTGTGTGGAGACTCTGTGGAGATCTGTGAGATCTGTGAAGACCTGTGAGACCTGTGAAGACCGTGGAGACCTGTGAAGACTCTGTGACCTGTGAAGACTGGAGACCTGTGAGACCTGTGAATTCCCAGAGACCCAGAAGACCCAGACAGCCAGATCACATGTCCTAAAAACAGTGAGGATGGCTCAG